>PHFE01000067.1:446339-777694 GCA_002796755.1 Paracorniculantispora psalliotae | reverse complement strand
GCCCCCCCCCCCCTTCACCCCCAGCGCCATCCCAACGCTAAAACGCATTGTTGGAGCTGCCATCTGGGCTCTTTTTTTCCCCCAACTCTGGCAAGACGAACGCGGTTTTTGTTAAATACGACTCTGGTCCCTTCTTCTCGTCAACCTTTTCCCCCACACTCTTCCAAACTCTCATCCCTTCCTTCCCCAATACTACATACTTCTTCTGTCTGCTGTGTCTAAGCGTGGTGTTGTCAACTACACTACAGCTCAACCAGCTTTCTTGTATTCCCATACACAGTTAATACAAAAGAACAAACTCATTCACTTGAACCCTTTTGTGCTTCTGCTTACATCATGGCGGACAACGTCGAGAAGCACGACGGTGCTGCCCTGGACAAGAAGACCAAGGTCGACTCGTCGCAGGACAACAGCGTCATGGGCGCCGAAATGTACGGCGAGACTGCCGAGTACGACGACAACGTGTCGCGCGCCGACCTCGAGAAGCAAAAGACGGCGCAGGGCGAGGCGCATTTCCACCGTCTCGGCTGGAAGCGCCTCACCATCGTCCTCATCGTCGAGGCTATTGCCCTCGGTTCCCTCAGTCTGCCCAAGGCCTTTGCCACGCTCGGCATGGTTGCCGGCACCTTCGTCTCCGTCGGCCTCGGCCTGCTCGCCATCTACACCTCCGACATGGTTGGTCAAGTCAAGCTCAAGTTTCCCGAATGCGCTCACTACGCCGACGCCGGCCGTCTCATCGCCGGTCGCTTTGGTTACGAGGTGGTTGGTGCCATGTTTGTCCTCCAGCTTGTCTTGCTGGTCGGCTCTCACTGTCTGACGGGTACGATTGCTCTGGGCACGATTGTGGACATTAAGAGCACGGGCACGTGTTCGCTGGTGTTTGGCGGTGTCTCTGCCGTCATTCTGCTCATCCTCGCCATTCCTCCTTCGTTTGCCGAAGTGGCCATTCTCGGCTACATTGATTTCGTCTCCATTGTCGTCGCCATCGGCATCACCATCATCGCCACCGGTATCCAGGCCAGCAACCACCCCGGTCTGCACAACGTTGCCTGGTCCGCGTGGCCCAAGGAGGACCTCAGCTTCGCCGACGCATTCATCGCCGTCACCGGCATCGTCTTTGCCTACTCCTTCTCCATCTGCCAGTTCTCCTTCATGGACGAGATGCACACCCCCGCCGACTACAAAAAGTCCATCTGGGCCCTCGGTCTCATTGAGATTTTCATCTACACCGTGACCGGCGCTCTCATCTACGCCTTTGTCGGCCCTACCGTCCAGTCGCCCGCTCTACTCTCCGCCGGCGACACAGTGTCCCGCATCGCCTTTGGTGTCGCTCTGCCCGTCATCTTCATTTCCGGCTCCATTAACACTACCGTAGTCGGACGCTACATCCACGGCCGCGTCTACAAGAACTCCATCATCCGCTACATCAACACCACTCAGGGTTGGGCCACTTGGCTGGGTCTGGTGACCATCATCACCATCCTCGCTTTCGTCATTGCCGAAGCCATCCCCTTCTTCTCCGATCTGCTTTCGATTTCCTCGTCACTCTTCATCTCGGGATTCACCTACTACTTCCCTCCCATCTTCTGGTACATGCTCCTCAAGGAGGGTCCCGTCTGGGCTCCCCACAACCGCATTCCTGCTGTGCTCAACGGCCTGGCCTTCATTGTTGGCATCATTGTCCTCGTTGCCGGTACTTACTCGAGTGTCGTCGATATCGTAAGTTGCAACCTGAATCTCGTGTATTTGACCACAAGCTAACTCTGCGCAGAGACACAACTATCACGACGGCAAGGTTGGCCAGGTTTTCACCTGCAAGCCCATCGGTTAACGATACGAATATTATGATGAAGTTGCATGAGGTGGACTATGTATATCTTTGTTTTTAGCGTTATATATCAACAAAGTGTTTTGTTTGCATGACAAAATTGAAGAATTTATACCCCCAATTTCTGCTACCATTCGCGAAGTTCGCCTCCTGGGCCTGTGAAACCTGGTGATACCCACGGCTCAGCATTTTTGCTCGCCTCAATCACGCGCTCCTCGTCAATGTCGATGCCGAGCCCAGGTCCCGTCATAAGCTTCACATAACCGTTTTCAATGTCCCAGATTTCCGGATTCTTGATATAGCTCAACAGATCATAGCCACCCACATTATAATGAATACCAAGACTCATCTCCTGGATGGCGAAATTGGGCGTCGCCGCATCCACCTGCATGCACGCCGCCAGCGCAATCGGTCCCAGCGGGCAGTGCGGCGCAATCGGCACGTCATACGCCTCCGCCATGGCCGCGATCCGGCGCAGCTCCGAGATGCCGCCCACGTGGCAGGTGTCCGGCTGCAGGACGTCTACGCAATTCGCCTCCAGAAAGGGCTTCACATCCCAACGCGAGTGCAGCCGCTCGCCCAGCGCGATGGGGATCGTCGTCAGCGCGGACAGCGCCCGCACGCCCTCGACGTGCTCCGACAGCAGCGGCTCCTCGATGAACATGGGGCGGTGCGGCGCCAGCGCGGCCGCGAGCTGCTTCGCCATCGGCCGGTGGCAGCGCCCGTGAAAGTCGACGCCCACGTCCATGCCGAGCGCGCGGACGGTGCGCACCCGCTCGACGCAGCTGTCGAGGGCCGACGGCGAGTCGAGCCAGCCCAGGTCTTCAGTGCCGTTCATCTTGACAGACGTGAAGCCTTGCGATTTGCGTGCCAGTGCGGCGGCCTCGACATCGTCGGGGCGATCGCCACCGATCCAGGCGTAGACTTTGAGCTTGGTGCGTAGCTTGCCGCCGAGCAGGTCGTAAATGGGCACGCCAAGTTTACGAGCTGCGCAAGTTAACACAAAAGTATACAAATAGTGGACGTGAGGTTGCATACCCTTGAGATCCCAGAGTGCAATATCCAGACCGGAAAGAGCACTCATAAAGACTGGCCCTCCGCGATAAAATGTCTTTCGCCACGATAGCTGCCAAATCTGCTCAATGTCACTGAAGTGGTCAGCTCAGAGCATCAAAGTCATAACCAGAGCTACATACTCGGCTTCAAGTCCAAGATATTGATCCCTCCAAGCATCAAGGCAGCCCTCTACTGCCTGCGTATGTCCTTCAAGAGAAGCCTCGCCCCAGCCCACGTTGCCAGCTTCATCAGTGATCTTGACAAAGAGCCAACGTGGGGGTACCCTGTAGTACTTGATGTCTGTAATCTTGCCCATGATATATTGAGGCAGCAACAAAATTCGTATGGGCAGAAAGAGTCGAACGGAACGATAATTAAATGACGGAGATGAAATCGTGATACGGCAATTAATATAGCATATATGTGATGTTCCCCCACCGAGGCTGTCAAGATGCGGGTGCGGCCCCTCATTTCGTGAATCCGACGGGTTTTACCCCGACTTCGGACATTGTTCCGTTGTTACTGGCACCAACGTGTTAAATTTACGAGGCACATGGCAGATACTCATGGCGGAGGAGTTATAGCAATATTTAACTTACATCGCGAGAAAATGCACTTTCATGCCTTGTGTCGTTGTCTTCGGAGCCGCATTGCGTCGATTCCCCCGACACCGATCGCCCCGCAAGCCGGAGGCTTAGCATCAACCTGCCATCAACAACACCCCTTCACTCATTGATACAGCGGAATAAATGATTACAGTGTTTGATCAGGCCGCTTAGAAGAAAAACAATTGGCCAGGATTATAACCAAATTGGAGCCATGCATCCGCGAATACAACCGCTCACGCGGCCAGTCACCGCTCTGGCCAGTAGCGTGCCGAGGCAACGGCTCCTGCGACGGCCGCTGACGTCGCCAGACCAGAAGCGCTTCTCATCATCCAAGAGGCTTCCCCTCAGCGGCATTACAGTTGTCAGCCTCGAGCAGGCCATTGCCGCCCCATTCTGCACGCGACAGCTGGCCGACCAGGGCGCGCGCGTCATCAAGATCGAGCGACCCGGCGTGGGCGACTTTGCGCGCAACTACGACACGCGCGTCGACGGCCTCTCATCACATTTTTTGTGGACTAACCGAGCCAAAGAGAGCCTGGCGCTAGATCTGAAGCAGCCAGCGGACCTGGCCGCCGCGAAGAAGATTATCCAGAGTGCCGATGTGCTGGTTCAGAATCTCGTACCGGGCGCGACAGGGCGCATGGGGCTCTCCCACGCAGACTTGTGCGATGAGAACCCGCGACTGATTGTGTGTGATATTTCTGGCTACGGATCGTACGGCCCGTACCGCGATAAGAAAGCATATGACCTTCTCATCCAGAGCGAGGCAGGCTTCGTTTCGGTGACGGGCGGGCCGGACGAGCCGTCTAAAGCGGGCATCTCAATTGCCGACATTGCCTCTGGCATGTATGCATATACAAATATTCTCACGGCCATAATTGAGCGTGGCCAAACGGGCAAAGGCAAGCGCATCGATATTTCGATGCTGGAGAGCATGGTGGAATGGATGAACTTTCCCCTCTACTACTCCATCAACGACCAGCCGCTGGTGCCGCGCACCGGGCTCACGCACGCCACCGTCTATCCCTACGGGCCGTTCGACACCGCCGGCGGCGAATCCGTCATGTTTGGCGTGCAAAACGAGCGCGAGTGGCTTCTCCTCTGCCGCGACGTTCTCGGCGACGAGTCCATCGCCACCGACGCGCGCTTCCTCACCAACTCGCTGCGCAGCCAGAACCGCGCACCGCTGCGCGCCCTCATCTGCGACAAGTTTTCGTCGCACTCGGCGGCCGAGGTGCTGCAGAAGCTGGACGCGGCGGGCATCGCGAATGCCAAGGTGAACGACATGCACGACGTGTGGAAGCACCCGCAGCTGCAGGCGAGACGGAGGTGGGCGGAGATGGACACGCCGGCCGGCCGCGTGCCGACGCTGCTGCCACCTGGTATTGACGATGCGCGTGACACGAGACTGGATGCGGTCCCGACGGTCGGGCAGCACAATGAAAGCTTATTTGCGGAGTTTGGTATCATACGAGAGGGTGCGTAGGTTACGAATTAAAATGAATGCTGTCAATAGATTGATAGAAAGAAATGTCGCGCGCCGACGCTGCTGCTACCTGGTGTTGATGATGTGTGTAATATGAGACTGGATATGGTCCTGATGGTTGGGCAGCACAATAAAAGTTTGGTTGTAGAGCTTAGTTGTATTGGAAAGTGCGTAGGTTGGGAATCATAGTAAATGTTGTTAATATATTGGTAGAAAGAAAGGTCGCGTGCACACTACTGGAAGCATGTCCAATCAGCTGATTCCTGTATGGTAGTAGGATACTGTGTAGCGCTCGTAACTCGTGACGGGCATCACCGTTGCCGATCAAAGGCGCCCAACTTGTCTGTTCAACTCGTGGCAAGATCAACAACGGTTATTTTGCGTGGCGATTCAGCGTGTGGTCGTGCTGAGCCTCAAGTTTACTAGCATTACTCGTTCGTCGGCGATTTATGCAGTGCCTTTGCCATTTTAGTCCGTGGCAGTTGCCGCATTGGAGTCACTATGCCCAGGGTAGGATTATTATGCGGTTCGTGGGATCATGTGGGACTATTAAGCTCTAGCCCAGTGGCTTGCGCCCAGCCAGGCACGAGTGGGATTCCAGATTTCGTCTATCACAGAACACTGGACAGCGACCGTCTCGACCTTCCTTCAAGCCAGCAACAAAGGAATATTGGTCCTGCAAAGGAAGAGCAGCTGCCCTTTCAATCTATAAGCTTGAACAACTTGCGCAATTCAGGCTAGTATCGGGCCGAGCGTCAACAGACACTGGGCGACTTCGGAGTCTGTTGATGGTGGGAGGATCCTGCATAATCGTCAGCGCCACGCTAGTCAAGCAAATGCACACTATATTTCTACGCCTGTCTCAGATCACTTGCCTTTTGTGTCGCGGCGGACCTGGCCAAGCGTGACTTCTAGTTGGAGCTTAAAAAGGTCGTTTATCTTGCGCAACAGCTGCAGAAGCAACCCCTGACTCTTTCAGCGCCAGCAGGCCTGCTCTTTTGGGCAGCACCAGCCTAATCTGGCAGGTCAGCGCTATCCGCTTGCCCCGTGTGCCTGGGCTGGACAATGGCGAAATGGATCAGCATGGGCCGCAAGACTCCACCGCTGGGGCGCGTCCACATGCGACAATGCGCCAACCAAAGAAGCAGGTTTGAATTTTGTCCGTAACTGAGTGAAATGAGCGTAGCAGCTGGCGCTCCCGCCCCCTGTCCTGCGGACGCCATGGATGGAGATCCGTCGAGGCGGAGGGCGTTATTGGCTCTGGGATAGGCAGGTCGCTTCGCAGATTGGGGAGCTCGGAGTGGTTCGGCGCCATAATAGTCTGACGGCAGATGTCGAGGGGAGCGTCCGTGAGAACAATTGAGGTCAGCGTCTGGACTCTTGCGACGTATAAAGCGTGCGCCATGGCCCGTGTCCAATTTACCGAGATGTTCTTCATCACCTCGATTGGCAGTCCCAGGTGCACACGCTCCTGATTTCTCTGCATCTTTGCTGTATCCAACATGCCTACCATCGCCTCCGTTCTGGGGTTCGCCTCGCTGGCGACCGCCCTCACGGTGCGCTCCGCCCAGATCATTGGCCAGCAGGAGTTCACCATTGGTATCAAATACAACCCCGACTTCAAGCCGCCCACGGCGGAGCAGGCCGTGGTGCGCCGCACCAACCGCAACAACAACGGCACCACGCCGGCGCACGACAGTCTGACGCGGCCCGACGCCGAGTACTACGCTGAACTCGACATTGGCACGCCGCCGCAGAAAATGAACCTGTTGTTCGATACCGGTTCGTCTGATCTATGGCTCTTTGGCGCCAACGCGACCGGCTCCATCCAGCCGACCCAGAACCGCTGGAACGCCAGCAAGAGCACGACGGCCAAGAAGATTAAGGACGCCACCTGGAGCATCCACTACGGAGATGGCTCCGGCGGCGCCGGCGACGTGTACACGGACGTTCTGACGGTTGGCAGCATCAAGGTGAGGGGTCAGGCCGTCGAGTCGGCCAACTCGGTGTCGGCGCAGTACTCGGGCAGCGACATTCTGGGAAGCCCCATCTCCGGCATTGTCGGCTTCGCCTTTGACCTGCAGAACCGCGCCAAGCCCAAACAAAAGACTCCCTTTTCAAACATGAAGAGCCATCTGACCAAGCCTGTCTTTACCGTCGACTTGAAGCACCAAGCTGGTACGTGAATCCTATAACGTATCTTTTTTTCTATCCTGCTAACTTGTAATAGACGGCACCTTTGGCTTCGGCTTCATCGACCAATCCAAGTACACCGGCGACCTGGCCTACAGCACCATCGACAAGACCACCGGCTTCTGGACCTTTACCTCGCCCGGCTACGCCGTCAACGACGGCGCCTTTGTCGAGAAAAACATGACGGGCATCGTCGACACGGGCGGCTCCACGTCGACCGTGCCCACGCCCGCCTTCAACGCCTACACGGCCGCCATTGCCAACTACACGGAAAAATTTGACTGCGCTACGGCACTGCCCGACTTTTACTTTGGCGTTGGCAACAACCAGACCATCAAGGTCGATGGCGTGCACCTGAAGCAGACCAACGATGACGGCACCTGCCAGCTGAAGTTGTACGATGGTGGCGGCGGCGACTACGCTTTCTTCGGCTCGCCATTCATGATGGGCGCTTTCGTCGTGTTTGAGGACGGCAAGGACGGCCCGCGCGTCGGCTGGGCTCAGTCTTCTTAAGCGTGGCGGAGAGAGGAAGTGATGTGATCATTTCAAATTTTGTACATAGTCTATTCTGCTGTGCAGAAGGGCAAGTCTACCTATATATATCCAGACGCCCATGTTAATAACCAAACATATGTTATTATGCCATTTCGCCTATATCTGACACGTTAAAGTGATAGTGTACATGTGATTTTGAAGCTTCGAGTCTAAACCATGGATGCAGCCAGGGCAAGGGCCGCAAGCGAGGCGCCCACGATGGAGACAGTGACTTGGCCGGCGCTGCCCTGTTTAGGATCCTTGCCAGAGGCCTTGCTGAGCGTGCCGCCAAACACGCTGTCCGGGCTGGTATTCTTGATCGACGTCCGGGCTTTGTCGCGGTAGGTGGTCAGCGTCTGCAGCGCGTTGGCGTTGACGACGGCGACCATGCCGGTCTGGCACTCGAGGCCGACGGACGAGTAGACCATGATGGGGTCTGTGTTTTTGATGGTGACGCGAAAGACGGAGGGCTACAAAGAACGTCAGTATGCTGTCATAAAAGAAGCGTGTGCAAACTATTCAACTGCAGTAAAAAATGGCGCGAAAAGAAAAACAGAAACACGTACGTCAGTCTGCTTGCCAGAGTAGAAGCCATCGTCCTTGATGGGATAGCAGCCCGTGAACCAGTCACCGCGTACCACGCTGTGCTCTTTGCTGTCAAACACAAACTCGACAACGTCACCGACGTCTGCTTTTGCATAATCCGGTTTGAAGTACGGGTTGCCCTTATGTCCGACTTCAATGGTGACGACCTTGGCCGTGGCGGCAGACAAGAACGCGCAGAGCACGGCGAAACTGGTGTAAACGTTGACCATTTTGCAGCGGAAAAAGCGGAAAAAATTCTGAAACAGACAAAGGAGTGAGATCTGAGTGTTAATGCAGATTAGAAAGAATTACAGCAGATGACAGACTTATTATAACCATTTTGTACGACCAGAATGCACTGCCAAAGAGCAGTGCCTCCATCGTCACCCATTCCTAGCGCATCATGACTACCTATTTGGGACAGCTGGCGGGCCTCGTCATATTCTAGCCTGCTCACCTAGCGGGTGGTGACGCCCGGTTGGGATTAGCGGGTTGGTAGCTGGGCGAAATCGTGAGAACTGGGCGTGGCTGCGCCGCGGCGCGATCCACTGCCAGCCTGGTTTGGTCGGCCATAAGATGCGGCGCAAGGTCAGGGCGCGATGATTCATTTTTGACTGTTTCTTCTCATTTCCATCGCCCCTTTTGAACTTTCTCAGGCTCATACTACACTCTTATAACCTATTACGTGCAAGTGCAGCAATCATCGTCACTCTAAGCTAGCCAGTCATGAAGCCCGTCGTTGTCCATGGCGGTGGTAGAGCTAGAATGCTCTTGTCAATTTTGGTCGTAGAGCCACTCCAAGAATGGATTTCCCTCAACCTCAAGATATTTTCTTCCTCTCTGTATCTCAGTGTCATACCGCACCTCGGCTTGCGAGTGCCGTTGGTATGCGTGGTACTGTGCCACTGGCCGAAGGATTCGGTGTCTCATTGCAAATTTTTACAACGGCAACGGCACGCAGACGGTAACGCACCCGTCTACAAAAATAGCCTTTATGAACTTAATGACGAAATGTTGCAGGCGCCCGCGATTCTTCCCGACAATACCCTCATGTCCGTGATGGCGTCGCCGCGACGTGAGCGCGGTTGGTCGGCAGGATTCTGCTCTATACTAATAATAGGCGCACTCACCAAGAAATACTTGCTTTGTCTCGGACGCTGGCAGCTTGGCATGTTACACTTGCACGTCAGTGCGACGACATGGAAAATCCATCGTTTATTCCATCCGTTCTCGCCCAGTCATGTCGCTGCAAACTCTGGGCCTCTCCGGCCCGGGAAATGAAATCTTGGCGATCGCTCATTATCCGTAAACAGGGTCCAAGGTTTTGTTTTTCGTAGCGAGGTGCCCAACACCGAGGTAGCATGATGACGTGTGCCGTGGCCAGCGGTGGTGGTGGTCCAATGCAACGCTGGCCCGTGTTATGCGTGCACGTTTCCTTGTCCACCGACCCTGGGCCGTGGTGTGATACGGGATGGGGAATGCAAAAAGGCAAACTTGGCAAACAAACGGGCGGTTAACCGAGTCTAGATATCACCACTGCTCTTAATATCGCGATATTGGCCATCGCATCGCATCGCATCCCATCGTGGGAGTAATTAAATGCTGACCATCGCAAAGTGGCTTGGGCTGTAGGGCTGGTAGTGCCGCACTGTATGAAAAGCAGGCTCACCGATGTGGGCGAAGCACATCTCGTATCCCAAAATTGCTGCATCGGCGACTTCCCGATGCGGGTTGGGCGTGAAAGACCCTTGTGGTGGACATCGACGGTACGAGGTGCTGTGACGTAGCCCGGGGCGTTGACGGTGGCACTAGCTCGAGATCTGGCGATTGGCCGGCCGGGGTTGGGACGTTGATCTGTTGATGCTGTGTCTCAGAGAAAGATAAATAGACGGCGATTGCCCATTGTTCAACGTTTGAATCATCTCATCACCCACTACTACAATTACAACAACTACAACTACAACACTACCAGCACTACCACCACTACTACAACCTCTTCGGCTTTCAGCTACCTCACTTACACAACAAACTTCACAATGGCTTTCCTCATTACCGCTCTTGGCCTTGCCGCTCTCACCTCTGCCTCTCCCCTCCCCACCGTCTCTGACGGTTTCAAGCTGCAGATCCAAGTCACCGACCGCTCTCAAGATTTCACCCCCTCCATCCACAACAAGTTCGTCGTCGGCACCCACATCGGCGCCGGCATGAACATGGCCACGCCAGCCATCGAGGACGAATACGACGTGTTCCACACCAACGGCACCGACGCCGACCTGTGGGCTGCCCGCGGCACCATTGTCTCCGGCTTTGGCCAGTACGCGCAGGGCTGGAACAACGTGCGCAACCCCGACGACGCCAACCTGTCGGCGTCGATCCTGCAGTACGGCTCCGGCACCGAGGGCGTGCGCGTGCTGGAGGAGCCCGGCAACCCGGTCCTCGGACCCGGCCAGTACATGGTCTGCGACCGCAAGCTGCCGTACGGCCTGTCGGTGGAGCTGACCACCGAGGGCGTGCCGGAGCCGTGCGTCGCCGTGACGCTGGTGCCCATCTGCGCGGACCTGGGCGTCGACGCCAAGCAGGCGCAGGACCAGACTGTGAGCCAGACGCTGTGCAAAAAGCTGAACTAGACGGGACGGAGCATGGAAGCGCTTGATAGTGTATGATAGCGGATTGATTTACGGATTTCCTATTTGTCCTAGCATTAGGTCGGCACCATGGTAGCATGTTTTGCATAATGAATAATCGTTTATATAATTTGCAGAGTATTTTGCTTCTCGTCTCTGTACGGGCCGTGCCTTGCAAATGTGCAGAAAGACGACTCGCTGCATGCCCCCAAAAGACCCAAAGCACTGAGATGTTCCCAAACAATTTTAGTATTATATTTAATTGTCGCCCGTGAAACCCAATTGTTTTCATTTAAATTTGTGCCCTTGTAAGTGACCAGAAAAGGAGACCTGACCCAAGTTAGTCAACGTGTACCCTTGTTTGACGCATCCTGCACGGTAGCCTTACCTCCAAAGTTTTAAGCAGAAGGAATGAGCTCCTGCGAAGAGGTATCCTCGGGAGTCTCTTCAGCCGGTATGGGAGCCACAGCGTGCTTTGCAGCAAACACCCACATGCCGATGCTTACGACAGCCCAGAGCTGCCAGCTACATCTTAGCTGGCCGTCTCCTCCATAGTTTCGAAGCCAGAGCTCGATAGCGTCGTAGACGAAGATATGCCAATAGAACTGCCAAACTTCCTTGCGCCCCAGATGGTGATAGTACTCCTTAATAAGAGACATAAGGAAATGCCAGTAGTCGGTATTAAATGGGGAATGCGGTGCCATGGTAACGAGAGACGGCGGTGATGATAAGAGCTTCGGTTGATGTGGTGAGTTACAGAATCTGGTCAAGAGAAAATTAAACAAGGGAGGTACTGGAGCTCTTTAAATAATTTGGGCCCTTGCTGAGAATTCGTGCGTAAGGAATAAGTTCGAGTGGCGTCTATGGCTTCCGCCACCACCACAGCATACAGGAATTTATGGCTCTGAAGGCAGGGAACGTCAATCTTTCTAATGGAGTTTATCTGAGCGGTGAAAATAAATGTCGAAGAATACGGCAATCACGCTTACGACGAAGGGCAAATAGCTGTGAATGCGGGGATAGGTAACTGATTATATTATGTCCAAGTGTTAAAGTTATCGAACTAGCTTTCTGATGTGATAGCAGTCTGGTACAAAATATCCTGCAGCAATAAACTGAGTGCCTAAACACTCTTGAAAAACCATACAACATTTCCAAATACAGGAATACATGATGGAATACCCCCTTTCAACATCCAGAGCATTCAACTAAACCGCTAATCCACACAGTGACCCAAGATCAAACAGCTTCGTACCGCTGAAATCACCGGCGTGAGTTGCGAAGGGGCGCCTTATATCTTGAGTTGAGAGATGGCCGCCGTGCGTGCTAGATCACGCTCAGCCAGGACCCATAATATCTTGGCCAATTTCGAAAATTGGCCAAGATATTATGGGTCCTGGCTGAGCGTGATCCGACGTAAGTTGAGATATGGCCACCGCGTATGAGATGCAAAGGGGGGCGCACAATTTGTTGAGTTGAGAGACAGTCGCCGCGTATGAGTTGAGAGGGGGCATTGTAGATACAATCATGGCGAGAACGACTCGATGAATGCTGTTGTGGGATTGCTGATATTCGAAGGTATTCAAACAGAAACGTGGTAAAACGACAAATATGACAGGTAAAATAAGCAAAATAAAGTATTTAAGAAAAATAAAAAAGATAAGAATAACAAAAAGGATGGGAAGGACAAGGAAAATAAAAAGCATAGGAAAAATAGGAAAAATAGGAAAAACAAGAACAATAAGAAATTTAGAAAAATTAAAAAAAAATTGAGGCTATTTTATATATAGTGAGAGAAATATAACTCTAGTTACTTTAGTAGCTATGAGGCATTATGCCAACCGTATCTTGTGAGTTGAGTGCGATCAAGTCTTATCGCGGTAGACAGGTCTGCTTTGTCTCGGTAGCCATGACCACCAGCCACGACATGAAACTCGCTCAAACTTGCACGCGCATGCATCGCAGCGTCCTTTAGATGATAAAAAAAGTCGAGATTAGTTAATATGCTTTTGTCGACTTTCCCGACGTGGGAGGTACGTGTCTTACACACCGTCCTCGGTATACTTGAAGCAGCTCCGAATAGAGATTGTTTGCTCGACTTATACAACGTTACCTGATCAAATGATCTCTTGCGTACAGACTACAGCGGCAGTAGCATCTCACAAAAAAGACGCCACCGCCGACATGGACCATTGGCGTCGATGCCGCCCAGATACCAGATTAGGCCACGGCAGCCACCAATGGCTTCCGCCTCAACGATACCATCTGCCGACGAATCACCTACACAGCAACCAACGAAAGCCCACCGTATTGAGCCATTATTAACGTATGCATAACCGCCGCCCATGTCCGTATAGCAGATTCATCACCACACGTGATGGTCCAGGCCTTTCCGCCCCAGATGCCCCAGAGCATTTCCCACAGTGGGGGGTTCAGCGCTCTAACCAGGGCATCCCACCCACTGCCGGTCCACTAAACACGCCACCAGCGCTGCACTGGCCTCTGCTGTAATTGAGCTCCCCGCAGAGTTCCCCCACACAGTCGCTTCTGGACATGCGCTCTGAATGGCGTCTTGACAAGGGAATATAAAGAAAAGTGGCATTTATTAGTTCACCGCTACTCGGACACTTTTCCTCGATTTTTCTGCATTTTGCTATCGCAAGATTCGGCCAAGGCGGATGCTGTCAGAAATCACGCATGCCGACTTGGCACCTCACACTAGCCCACGCCACGTTGCGTAGTTGCAGATCCAGCAAGCCTCGCGCCACCGCTTAATGATCACGGCAATAGGAGAATTGGCTGTGTGCAGCGGTAATACTCCGAATTTTTGCATGAACAAGGTCGGGCCATTACTCGTATGTGGGTTGAGAGTGTGGGGGTTCACACCTCCGGAACGTAGGAGCGCAATTCCGACGCAGAAGCCCATCCACCGCGCTAGCAAACTACACCCAACCCAACCCAACAAGGCGGGCATCGCCATTCGGCCCTTTCTAGGGTCAAATGGGAACAAAAACTAGGCAGTTCCCCATGGGCTGATCCTTGATATATACCCGCTTCCCCTCGCTCAATTGCGCAAGCTCTGCTCTTCCTCTTGTTACTTCTGCCGTCGTAAACATCACCACCGAACAAACGAGCATGGACGACAGAATCTCGCCTGCGGGCGCGCACGGCACAAACGACGACAAGCAGCAGGTCGAAAATGTCGAATACACGGCCGAAAACACCGGCGCCGCGCCCGCGACTGGTCTCGCTGCCGTGGCCGAAGCTGCTGGTATCCAGCTCCCGTACATTGATCCGTCGCGGCGCGTCGCCGTCGAAAAGAGCCTGAAGCGAAAACTCGACGCGCGCTGCTCTCTATTCGTGCTCATCTACATTATGAACTATCTCGGTGCGTCCTCTCCCCTCCTCTCCTCTCGCCTTCTGTTCAATCCTCGCTAACTGAAGGCAGACCGCAACAACATGGGCTCGGCCCGCCTCAAAGGCCTCCAGGATGAACTAGACCTCGACGACACCCAATACGCCACCTGCCTGTCCATCCTCTACGTCGGCTACATTCTCATGCAGGTGCCCTCCAACATGTTCATCAACCGCATCGCCCGGCCCTCCCTGTACATTTCCTGCGCCATGCTCCTCTGGGGCATCATCTCCACCCTCTCCGGCAACGCGAAAGGCTTCGGCAGCATGCTCGCCATCCGCTTCCTGCTCGGCTTCGTCGAGGCCGCCTTCCTCCCCGGCGCGCTGCTCATCCTCTCGAAATGGTACACGCGCCGCGAACTGACCAAGCGGAACGCGATCCTCTTCTGCGGTAATCTCATCTCGAATGCGTTTTCCTCGCTTGTTGGCGCGGGCGTCCTGTCGAATATGAATGGTGTGCTGGGCCACTCGGCCTGGCGCTGGCTGTTCTGGATCGAGGGCGCGTTTACGTGTACAGTCGCCCTGTCGGCGGCCTTTATTCTGCCCGATCTGCCGCACAACTCGCGCGGCTTCACCGACGAGGAACGCCAGGTCGCCCAACTGCGCATCTTGGAGGATGTCGGTGAGCTCGACTCTGACGCCAACATGGGGCCGGCCGACGGTCTCAAGATGGCCCTCAAGGACGTCAAAATCTACGTCATGATGTTCACTTTTACCGCCTACGTTGTTGGTCTCTCTTTCAACGCATTCTTCGTACGTCTTTACTGCTCTCCACTACCAGTGCATCGTCTACCTACAATACTGACCAATCCACAGCCCAGCTTGACCCAGACCCTCGGCTTCAGTTACGTCCCGACTCTTCTCATGAGCGCCCCTCCTTGGGTCTTTTCCTGTATCGTCTCCTACTGTGTCGCCTGGAACTCTGACCGCACCCAAGAACGAGTACGTTTTCCCCTCTTCCCCCGTCCTCCTTCCACCCCCCGCTGACAGCCCCAGTTCTGGCACATTGTCACCCCCATGCTCGTCGGCATCGTCGGCTTCGTCATCTGCATGTCCACCGCCAACGTCCCCGCCCGCTACGTCGCCCTCTTCCTCCAGACGAGCTCTTACGCCGGCTACATTGTCTTCTACTCCTGGATCGCCTCCAGCTTTCCCCGCCCGCCCGCCAAGCGCGCCGTCGCCATCGCCATCATCAACGCCTTTGCCCAGCTCGGCAACGTCGCGGGGTCCTACGTCTGGGACCTCAAGGACAACGGCTATCGCAAGAGCTACGCTATCGTGCTCAGCATGTTTGGCGTCACCATCTTTGGCTGCTGGGTGATTAGGGTCATGCTGCTGAATCTGAACAAGCAGCTGGAGAAGAACGAGGCGGCGGTGGATGCGGATGTCACATCGACGGCCGAGGCCCAGGGCGTGGCGCAGACGCTCAACACACCAAACGAGGCTCTGCAGATGCGCAAGGGCTTCCGCTACCTGATTTAACTGTATTCTGTACATGATTTACATGACGCATCAGAATATACCACATTTACGCACATCAACCATGGGACAAACAAATGAAATCTAGGAGAGGACTGCTTCAAATAAATCAGATCGAAATGTTTTAATTTCCACGCAACTCAAATTCAACCTCAGATTCGATTTGATTTATTTGTTTGCAAGCCTGTAAGAGGCTCTTCAGTATCCTTACATCCGCCAATACTCAAGTTAGTAACAAATCGAAGAGGCTCTTTACGGGTTTTACCACGGCTGGCACGGGAAACCGCCTTGTCATTGCGAGTCGAGGAGGAAAGCCGCAAATGGTCAAATGATACCCTGAATCGGACCTCTTTCGATTTTTGAGGTACGCTGGACACCAAGTATCCAGAAAATCTTAGCAGTGATTATCACCGTCGAAGACGGGTCGTATTGTCGCTTGCTAGAGCTAGCGGTGCAGACGTTGAGGGTTGCTGTGATATTGTCTTGGTTGGGTTCGCTGCAGAAGTCGACATTGCGCCTCAGTAAAAGCGATGGCTACAGAGGATATCACGGAGTTGCCCTCGACGGAATCTTCCGCCGGCCACAGACTAGGGGAAGCAGGAGATGCAGTTTTGGCGTTCCAATAACCAAGGTGGTGTTCATCCGCGGGGCGTGATGGACTCATCCAGACTCTAAAAAGCATGCTTGCGCCAGATCTACGTAGACAGGATGTGATGAGATGGACGGCACTGTCCGAGCGATGGACTGGGCCTGCTACTAGGCAAAAAGGGAGGGTTCTAACTGGATCTGCTTCTACTGTTATTGGCACGAGCAGTAATAGTAATAGTTTATACACTATTTAAACTAGCGCCTAACACTTAAAAACAACAGCACTCTCCTCTGTTAAACTTCACAGTAAACTCATAATAACTATACCATGCTTATGCACCTTCTTCCTTTGGATGGCCGTTACCACCAAATTTGAGTTTTAATCTAGCCTCACCCGTCTTAACGATATCATTAAACTGCCCCAAACCTGTTTTGAACCCATTATGGCCGATATTGAAGAGGCCCCCAGCTTCTTTTGCTAAAGGCTACATTTAGCACTTGTCACTCCACTTTCTTAGTGGACTTGTAACTCACAAGAAGCTTCCGTTGGGGCTGCAATTGCAGCTGAAAGGTAAGTCAGAGTGAAAATGAGTGAAAGATGCATTATTAAGAAAGATATAAGAAGTTTTCTGTAACGGGGAGCTAGGAAGCATACCACGAATAATCGCGTGAGATGTTTGGCTGAGGACTATATTTTTATAGTTAGATTTTTCCGTACTAACTCGAAATTCAGCTTCCCCTGTTTGTTTTACATATAATTCTCGGTCCATTTTTCCCAGACATAGTAATTTCGCAGGTGAGTACAGCTGCTTGCTTCTGTCATGACTCAAACTTAGCTCACAGGAAATAGGTTTATACTCAGCCGCTCGCGTCCTTTACGGGATGTGGTCGACAGAAAAGTACACATAAGGCATACACTGCAGTATTTCTAGTGTAAGCTGGGGATTGGCCTGGAATCTGCATGTCTAGGAAATGCGATTCATAGGATGGGTAAGTTTAACCTCCCTTTGAATATTGACAAGGCATAGAAGGTCTTGAGTGTGGAAACGGCGGCTGCGGTCTACATAGCAGCCGAGACTGTAGCACAGCCCATTTCTGTCGGTCTGTCGCAAAACTGAGAATACAACTCATTTTCGTTTGCTGTATTTACCAAGTCAAATGCGGTGCACATAGCTGACTGGGTCAGTCGTTCGCCTCCGACCCTGAGCTTACTGATGTGACACTGCCAATAGGGGATGAGTTCAGAGAGCATCCACCAGTTGCCCAAAGGTGAGGCAAGGGGCATCCAAGGTCCTGCGACCAGTGACCTACCCTGCATAAGTCGCAGCAGCAGAAGAAAATTACGACTACCCAGCTGATTACACCATCGCAAAGGTGCTGTTCTGCGTAGGATGGGTACGTTTTATCTCTTAGCAGGTCACTCTCCAGATTACCATGGCTCACGCAAGGATCGCAAGACCAAGTACCTCATTGTTCTGTCTGACCAGCCTATGAAATTATCATACTGTTTACATCTTAGACACCAGAAATGAAACCAATTAGAACTTTACTGCGGTTAACATGCGTCTTTATATTTAACGAATTTATTTACAATCTGGTATATCCCCTATCCGCTTCAAATCTTCACACTCGCCGCCTTTACATTCCAGCCCTTGATCTCCACCGCCGCCGCCTTCTCCTCCCACTGTCCTACCGTCACCTTGACCGTCTCATTCGGCCACAGCGTGACGTAGTTATCCGACCACAGCACCGGCACCACGTCCGCGCCCGCGCCGTCCACCAGGTTCAAGCTCACGAAAAACGCCGGCACGCCGGATGTGTTCTCCAGCGTCACCGTCTTGCCCTTGACGCCCTCGGTCTTGCTCTGGCACGTCGAGGGGCCGACGGTCACCTTGACGCTCGCGGCGGATAGCTTGGACAGGGACGTGTAGTCGGCGTATTTGGTCACGGGCGTGTGGTACCACGTCGACTTATCCCAGTTGAGCGCATCCACGCCGCCGCCAACCCAGTACACGTTACGGCTGACGACTTTATTGTTCTTTGACAGCGTGAGACGCACAAAGACCACATCCTTGACCTTGTCCAGACCATTGACCTTGCCAATCTTGCGCGACGTATTCGGCTCCGTCGAGTCCGAAATCGTCTGGTTGGAGAGCGCCTTGCCCTTCATGTCCATGACGTCCACCTGCACGGTACGCGCGCCCTTTTGGTCGAGCGAGTGGTTGATGAGCCACACGCCGTGGCTCACTGGGTCGTACGCCACGTGTTCCGTCCGCGAACCCGTCTTGGTGCCGTAGTACGAGCCCGCCGGGCGCATGTAGTAGTCGAACTGGTTCCAGTGGAGGCTCGGCCAGGCGTTGTTCAGCATCCAGTAGATGATGCCGGTCGCGGGGCGCTTGGCGTTCCAAAACGCCGAGTACCCCTCGTACTCGGAGCGCGTCGCCTCGTAGTCGGTGAGCTGCGCCTTCATCAGATAATCATCCAGGGAGGTGGGCTTGCCGAAGCGTGCAAACAGCGCGTCGTTGTAAATCTTGCGGTCGTAGAACTGGGAGTTGTTGTTGGACATGTGGAACAGGCCCTTGTGCGGCGACTTCCACAGAGCGTCCATGTCGGATTTTGTCAGAAACTTCTTCAGACTGCCGAGCTCGGGCGTGCCCACGCCGGCGCCGAGTTCAGACCCAAAGCCAAACGACGAGCCGTAGCGGTCCGTGCCGTCGTCGTTGGTGTCGAACCAGTAGTTGGGCGGCACCCAGTCGTAGGGCCCGTCCATCTTCATGCCCGACGGGCCGAGGAGCTCCGGGAACCCGCGCTTCGACGCCGACGCGATGATGGGCACCTGCCAGCCGGCAGCTTTCAGCCCATCGACGTAAATTTTGGTGGCGCGGTCATTCGGCCAGTAATCACTGCCGACGAGATATCCCAGCATACTCGGATGCGTCTGAATGACACCCGCTTCGTGCACCATGCTTGCGTTGGCAATCGCATAATCACGCTCGTCCCAGATCGGGGGTGGGTCGAGGGCGAGGTCGTGGTTGTAGTCCCAGGCCTCCCACTTGTCGCAGCACTCCCAGCCGGCGATCACCATGAGGCCGAGGCGGTCGGCGATTTCGTACAGCTCCGGCTGCTCCATCTTGCCTTCGAGGCGGATCGTGTTCTGGCCCATGTCGAGCATGTACTGGGCGATGCGCGTGAAGCGCGTGCCGTCCCAGCGCAGGAACATGTCGGCGCCGTAGCCGCCGCCGATGACCTGGAAGGGGTGCCCGTTGACGGTGAACATGGTGTCGTTGTGGGCGTTGACCGCCGACGTCACGGTGCGGATGCCAAAGTTGGAGGACGCAGTGTCCGACACGGCGTCGGCGACGGAAAAGTCGACTTGCGCCTTGTACAGCGGCTGGTCGCCCCAGGCCTTGGGCCACCAGATCTTGGGGCTCTTGACGACCTGCTTGAACTCAACGTACTTGGACTGGCCAGCCGCGAGCGTCACGCTCTGCGTCTGCGTGCCAACGGCGCCGCCGGCCGGGTCCGCAATGGCCGCCTTGGCCGCGAGCGTGACGCTCGTCTTCTCCAGGTTGGTCGCCTTGGCGCGGACCGTGACGGTCGCGTCGCGCTCGCCAATCGGCAGCGGCGCGTCCACGGCGATACTCAGCGGGCCCATGGACACGGGCCCCGTCTGCTTGACGGTGATGTCACGCCAGATACCCGTGCCATTATCGGGCGAGTACGGGTTCCAGTCGACGAAGCCGACGCCAAAGTCAAAGAGGTACTGCGAGGGGTACACGCGCACCAGCAGCGCGTTGCCCTCGGCCGCGAGGTCGGTGATGTCGTAGGTGTGGCCCGCGTAGGCGCCGGCTTGGAACTCGGCGTCGGCGATTTGCTTGCCGTTGACGTAGAGGTCGGCCTTGGAGGAGATGCCGTTGGTTTCGAGCAGGAAATGCTGGCCCTTTTGGGCCGCGCCGGGCAGCGCAAACTCGTTGCGGTACACCCAGGGCACGGTGAACTGGCCCCAGTTGAACTTGTTGAGGTTGTCCGAGAACCACAGCTCCGAGTCCTTGTACGTGCCCGCCTCGAGCAGGCAGCCCATGAGCGTGCAGCGCGAGGCCGCGACGTGGTGCCAAGATGAAGTGTCTGCACCCGTCTTGGACAGCTTGGCGAGGTCCTTGTCAATGCTGGATGTGGACTGGAAGTCCCAGCTGGGGATGGCCGCTTTCTGGCCAGCACCCGAGACGAGCGGCTTGGCCGTCGCGGCAGCAGCCCAGAGGCCACTGCCCGCGAGCAGCGATACCAGAGCGTTCTGGATCATGATGTTTGCAATTCTGCAAGAGAGAACTCAATTGGTTCCCAACTGTATACAGAATGCGGGGTAACTAGGTTTCACAGGGCTGCCGGTGAAGAAAAGGCAAAAACCGCTCTCCCTGAACCGGGACAAGCAGTCCTTTTGAAGCTGCAATTCGAGATCCCCTGTCATACAACGTTACCTATCTAGGCTTAGATCACAGGGCAGTGATTGGTGGCCCCCAGTCGCCGTCATCACTAACTCTCTGGTCCGGGGGGGCCCTAAGCGTGGGGTATTGGGGTACACCGGCAATGTTCGGCGAGGTACGGCGAAGCTGAGCCAATCCAGCACTGATCAGCCCTGAGAGACGGCATAATCGGTATAAATAATAAGACGAAGCAGATATTGTAATGCCAAGATGGTGAACCGACGGGCAGTTTGGTGAGGGGTCTCCAGCTGGGCGCATTAGGCCCGCCGATGTATAGCGGCCGGTCGCATGTGACCCGATTGCCGGGCGCAGGGACAGTGGCTCGGGTGGAAGAATTCGAGTTGATGGGAAGGGGCAGGGACAAAAGATTAGGACTCGTCTGGAAGGTGAGTTGACTGACCGCGGCAATGACGGGATTCTCCGCGCGCACGGTGCTGCGGACGCTCGCAAGCCGCTAGTGTAGTGCAGGGTAGTCTTTCCTGTTTGTGTTAATCTTGACTTTTCGCCTTGGCGTACGCCCACAGAGGAGTAACAAAGCGCCCTTTTTAAGTAATACGTTCGTTTCCTCCTGTTCAATATCTCTTAGCGAGTAAACACTGCCTAAGATGGAGGGCGTGGCTGATTGTAGCCGTTACTTAGAGACAGCCAACTGTACCACTTCTTCTGGCTAACACACCAGAAAGTCATCAGTTCTTCACAGCATTGACGGCTCTCAGCAACGAGTTTATATAACCAATGGACGGCATAAGAAAAACGATTCAGTTCATTGTTTTGTTGCATATTCTCTATTGGTTGTGATATTAAACCCCTGCTTCGTCTGCTGTTTCCTTGCGCCCGTATTTATTTGTGCAATTGGTGTGTAAGTCGGCAGCTGTGCTGCAACTTACAAGGTCCGCGTTGTACAAATACATTGTCAAGATTTAACACTTGACTAGTTGAAACATGCCGTTGCATTGACTTTTGGACAAAACGATGCGACATTTCTTGAGGCTTCTGCTGCGCCTCTCACCCTCAACTCGGGGCCAGCGCAATCTGCATTGAAGCGACTAATGTTCGGCCGCGTTTTACTCTTTTCCACTCCCGATACGAACCAAGACATAGAAATTCATTCTTCAAACTACATATCCGCACAAACTATCCAGTTACATTAATTGCTGGGTTTACACAACTCCCACGCTCGGTGATGCGCGTGGTATAATCACCTTGTGGCTGAGTGGAACTGCTGGCGATTTTCTGGCGTGGGGCGGGATCGAATTGAGCCGAAAAGGCTGCCCTCGGTCAGCGTGACAACCTTCAGTCTTACTGGCATTTGCGAAGCTGGCAGCCTCCGTGCTGACAGTAGATATCTACCCGAGCCATTTTATTTACCGTCGTTGACGCTCAGGGGGAAACCTTGGCTCGTTACTGGTGTTCCTGTGGGTTTTAGTGTCAAGCTATCCCGTAGTACAGCGATGTTACTGTCGCAAGGTCCAAGACTAGGAGGCTGGGTCATTGCGTGCATGGGTGACCACCCGCGCCAGCACAGCGCAGGGTATCTCGACGGACTGACATGCACGATGCTCGGACTCACTGAGGCAAGGATGCGCCGTTATTATTCGCGCGAGCACGCCAGCTAGCAATCGCGCCGAGGCGCAAGACAACAGAAGCTACGCTGCCAGGTACAGCGGCCGACACCCCAGCAGCCCCAGCTTACTTTATAGAAGCTTGCCCAGGATTTAGACATTATATGTTGAATCTAATTTCATTAGGAAGAAATGCGGGCTTGTAAAATACGAAACAAATAATCATAAATATTTAATAGTAGCCATTTGAATACAGCAGATTTTAACGTAGAGCTCTGGTGAGTACCTTTGCAGCGCAGCTTCTGAGTAATCACATTGGTCGCAATATCGCCCATTGCGTTTGAAAAATATATTTCATCAATTTCGGCTACATTTTACTCTTTGTGCCTTGAATGCTCCTGAATGCAGAATTATGGTTCATCATGGGAACCAATTTGACTTAGCGCCTGCACGTGCAAAAGTTCATCCTTCAAGCCACAAACACAGTCCTGTCAGCCTGGTTTACACCCTCCCCGCTCGGTGATGCGCGCGGCAGCTATTCTTCCCTCAGCGCAACTGCCGCCGCCGCCGCCGCCAAAGCACTTCTGTACCTCCAACAACCTGACCCAAATTGCGGCCTCGCACCATGTCGCAACCTTTCTTCACGGACCGGTACGAACTGGCACATG
Organism: Paracorniculantispora psalliotae; assembly: GCA_002796755.1. Lineage (NCBI taxonomy): Eukaryota > Fungi > Ascomycota > Sordariomycetes > Hypocreales > Cordycipitaceae > Paracorniculantispora > Paracorniculantispora psalliotae. Next base: position 754,588 of record PHFE01000067.1, on the reverse strand, counting down.
TGTCCGACTGCCGCGCCCGGCGGGAGGCGCTGGCCTTGCCCGAGATCCTGCAGGCCATCCTCGAATACCTGCCGCACGACAGCCTCCGGGCGGCTATGCGCGTCAACCAGTGGTGGTTCGTCCTGGCGACGGACGTGCTCTGGCGCGATGTTCACCCGCACTACCTCCACTACATTGCCTTGAACCGGCAGCAGTACTACGCGCACAAGATGACCAAGGTGAAGCTGGCCGACGTGCAGGCGCGCAACGCCTACGCCACCGCCCGGTACCTCCAGTTCCCGCGCATCCAGGAGGCCGTCTTTGAGGGCGACGGCAGCCAGGGCTCGCAGGACCCCAACTTCCTCTACCCCTACCTGACGGACCGCTTGCGCAGCGTCGTCGCCTACAACTTTGACCTGGGCCCGACCTTCTTTGACATGCTGCACCAGGCTCCCGACCTGCGCGTCCTCGGCTTCAGCATCTCGCCAGCAACAAATTTTCCCGACTATGATGACATGCGCATTGAGCCAATCGATCGGATCAGGCCGGAACCGAACCTGAACGACCTGATTGCGCGCGAGCCCAGCGCGGAGCGAGTCGCCTCCGCCAAGTCGCTCCTCGCGCTCATCACGAACCGGCGCAGACTCAACCGCGTCATCCTTGCGAATGGCATGGACCACTTGATCACGAAGCAACTTTTGCTGGCCATTGCGCAGCTCAAGGACCTGAAGGCGTTTATGCTCTGGCGACCGCTGTCTGATTCGTCCGCCTCTCAGCTGGCGGCCATGAGCCCTCCGCCGTTCCGATCGGTCCAGCTGCTCACAATCAGAACGCAGTCTTACACTTTTGTCAAGATTGCTCCTCTTTTTACGAAACTGCGAACACTACGGCTGACCATTCGAGATGCTGAGATTGGCAAGTTTTACAAGTGCCTCAGTACCCTGACGAGCCTCGAGTCGCTTCATCTCGACGTTCCGACGACGACCAAAGCAGAAGCGAACGACTTGACGTACTTATCTCCCCTGACAAATATCCGCGTGTGCCACCTGTCCTACAACGACATAAAACTTCCGTGGCTCGATCACTCAATGCACCGTGGCGTGACCGACGACCATCTTCGCATCATGGTGGCGAGCTGGTCCTGTCTCGAAGAGCTCAGCCTGCCATTCGGCCTCGACTACACACAGGAGACTTTTTTCGCGCTTGGGCGCTGCTGTCCGCGGCTGAAGAGCCTCGCACTGCCGCAGATAAACGAGTTCAGTCCTTTTGTTTTTGAGCCTATATGCGAGCCCCTCTTCCCTCACCTTCACACGCTGAAGCTCGGTTCTATACGTCTTCTCCCACCGCCACCGCCACCGCTGCCCGTTTATAACGAGATTTACGACGAGTGGAATGCGTATGTTTCAACCCGAAATTCGCCTCAACAAAGCCACGCTGTCGCACATGTGCTAACCAGTTACCCCCACAGACCCGTCTCAGATCGGACAATTAACAAGTTTATGCCTACTCTCCTCAAACACTTTCCTTCGCTAACAAAGTTCTTCTGCCCTAAACCAACGTGTGACTACAACTTTCTTTATCGATCGTGGGTTGCAGTCACGGAGCGAGACGCCGACCCAGATAATAAATGGCAAAGAGATAGTTATCGATGGCGTCCGCGCGGCCTCCCATAGTTCATAAATATAATAGCTCGCCAACGACTAAACAAGATAATAACTGCTGCGTTGCTCTCACCCTGTTGTCTTAGTACCCGCTCTATCGCCGCCCCTCTTCCCCATGGTCTCAAAATGTCCCTAAAATTTCGGCTCCGGGGAAGATCGTCCCTGAAAAAGTGGCGACAAAGGCTAGCACAGTGTGTGTACTTCTTTTAGACACTAAATTACAGGGAAGAACAAGTTGTGTGCGACCTCGCAGAATTTGAGGGGTCTGCATCCAACTTCAACAACTCGACGTTATTCACGACGGTCAAGTCAAGTAAAACGCTACGCCGCTGTCGTAATTCTTCTCCGGGAATCGGCTTATTCGCCCTTCTTCTGCTTGCGTCTCCGGATTGCGATCGCGCAAACCAGCGCGTTGCGTTGACCGAGTGGCCCTCCCATCATGGACGCTTTTTACTACACCAAGCGCGTGCTGGACAACCGAGAGATCCTGATATGTGTCATGTCGCATCTGCTCCTGCGGCGGTGGCTGGCGATGGCAGCCCGCGTGGACCGTCGCTGGTTTGACACGGCGACCGATTACTTGTGGCAGTCGTCCTACTATGAGGTCCTGGCGAACGTCGACGGACGCGATCGGCAGCAGATGTACGCCCGCAAGATCATCGACAACTGCGTGGAAGGAAAGCCCAATCCGAAATTTGCCCTGGCGCCAGGACTGGAGTTCCCGAAGCTGAATGAAGTAACGAATTTTCGTTGCGACACGCACCACGATTCTCTCCACAACATGTGTCTGCCATTCAAGTCCTCCATGGTGGAGTACTTATCCATCTCCCTCAGCACCCTCGATAACAGGTTTCTCAAACAGATACCGGAAATCTGACCCAATCTCAGCGACATGGATCTCGGCGTCAGAGCGGGGAGAGGCGCCACTTCCCAAGGTTTCGTGGACATGCTTTCTCCGTATTCATCTATCGTCCGTCTCCAGTTGCACGAGTGCGATACAGTGCTGGACTCAGTCAACGACATATGGTTATTATGCGCCAAGCAAAAGAAGCTCCAAGACTTTTCGATGACGGTTCTTACGTCGGATGAAATAATGCTACCTATACTGGCTGAAGCGCCTTTGGCGTTCACCTCACTGCGAATATTCCAGGCAAGCCTGGGCTTTGAGGGGTTCTGTTCAATGGCCAATCGCTTGGGAAATCTTTACGAGCTCGCATTGAGACTTTCGGACGTCTGTGGGCCGATTTTATCAGTCATCTCCCGTTTTTCGAACTTGACGCATTTGCATCTGTGGCTGCCACGAAATGTCGAGCTAACCAGCACCGAGATCTTGTCCCTATGCGCCCTCTCCAAACTCCAAGAGTTTTCTCTGGACGTCAATGGTGTGCCGGGCAAGGTGGTTGAAGTAGAATCAGATGCAGATTTAGATTTTACGGATGATGAATTCGGGAAACTCGTCTCGGCTTTACCGAAACTCGAAGATCTGATGTTTGATTGCGAATCTACGCTCACTGGACGAAGTCTGGGCCATCTAGCGGAACACTGTCGTCAGCTACGCTGTTGTTCTTTCCCGCGTTCTGAAATTGATCTGAAAAGTCTTGATCTTCATAGCCGCGCACGCATTGCTTTCCCGGAGCTCGAGACGCTCGAGCTGGGCTCTCTATATCCGCCGGAAGATCAACCAAGCGGCACTGAGTGAGCACAACCGCATGCAGTTTTGTCCCATCTCAATACTTGTACTAATCATATGACATCTTAGGTGCGGGGATGTGGCTGGCGTACTTGATCAACTGCACAAACATTTTCTAGAGCTAGAATGGTTGAACATAAAATACGAAGATCGGTGCCACGCCGATACACTGGCTCGGATTCAAGAAATGCTACTGAAAAGGAGGACCCAGAGCGCCGCCGAATTTGACAAAGCGTACGCAGAGAAGCCAATCATCAGTGAAGATCAGTACACTGGCGCGGCCGACGAAGCGCAGCAGAGTGATGGAAGTGAAGATTCGTGGGATTCGGATGATGACCTTTTTGTTCCGGGGTCCATTTCTATTCAGCTTGCAAGCAGCGGAACGTCTGTAATGAATGATCCTTTCAGGTGGGGAGGCTTTGGTGAACAGCTGGAGCCTGACACTGGTTCTGAATCCGAAGATTGATTCTGCCTGGGCAGAACTCACCGTGGCCCAGGAGCTGACGGAAATTTCAATTTTAAATCCGCTGTAGCAGGCTACGGTCGTCGCAATATTGAATACAATATTTTCTCCTACTTGTTATTGAATGAATGTATCGTGAGCGATCTGGAATTGTATGTGCACAGCCCAGCCGCGTGAGATCGCGATCTGGCGGCGTCACCAAATTAAAAAACCGCCACTTCCCCACACAGTGGTGTACTGTACTCACCTGGCCAACTCACTGGACATGCTTCGTATCATCAACAGCCCGGGTATACAAGTTGATTCCTTCATTACGATTCAAAATCGGCCCTTCTGACTCTTGAACGAAATGGAGAGACCACCCGATCCCGTGGCTCGAGCCCTGGCTCAACCGCATATCGTGCAGTCCATCTGCGACCCTAACCTCAGCCGCATGGGCCTAAACTCAGCCGCAGATGCTAGAAGAGACACTGGTCATGTAGGGCTGAGATCAACGGTTGCTTTAATTGCGCCCTCCCCAACCAACTAAAATAACTCTAAATCTACTCTTAAAGCAGTGCATTGCATTCCCTACATCATCCCCTCAGTTGAAACCGATCTACTCAGTTGAGGGCAAACATGGTGCAACCCCGCCTCTACCTGAGCACACTGCTCTTACACGTCGCCCTCACCAATGCAGTCTGCGACGATAAGTGCCAGCCCATCGCAGACCTCCTCTCCAAATGTTCGCTGCCGCCCCTTTCCACCGACCCCGCGTCCGTTGGTAAGCCCAAGACGCGACCGCAAGAGGGCACCACCTTTGGTCCCGCGTCGTACTTTATCGACAGCATCGACACGGCGCGCTGCTTCTGCAGCACCGCGCGCGACAGCTTCAAGGCTTGCACGGCCTGCTTCGACGAAGGTGATGCCACAAACGAGGGCAAGATAACAGAGCTCTACCAGGGTGACTGCCTCGAGTTTGGCTATTTTGTCAACCAGACGCTGTCGTACCCGTCCACGACGCGCGATGCCCTGCCATCTAGCACAGCGACCTCGAGCGACGCCAACTGCCCTGAGAGAGACACCTGCGGTGTGGTGCGCGACCAGGTGGCCGAGTGCGGCCTGACGTCGTTTGACGACGTGGCGGCGATTCCGTCCGTGGACTACTTCCTCGACAAGTTGGCCGACAAGATGGTCCCGTCGCGCAAGGCCGCCGAGTGCCTCTGCACGAAGCCCGTTCTGAACCGGCTCAATGCCTGCGGCGACTGTATTGGCCAAGCGACGATACCAAAATTCTCGGGAAACCTCACCGTCAACTTTGCCGTCGCCAAGGAGTACCACTCGCAATGCACCAGATTTGGGTACTATGCAGACGCACCACTGGACAGCCCGGGTCCGTCTGGCAGCGGCAGCGGCAGCAGCAGCAAGACTTCAGGCGGTGCTGGAGCCGCGCCTACGGGAAAGCCGGAAGAAGATGCAGCACCGAGGCTGTTGACTGGCGAAATAGTTGCTTTGCTTGCGGCGGGCACGGCTATGTCGATGTTCTGGTCTCTTATTTAATCGCAAGCCTATAATTGGACTCTGGTAACAACAGAAACTAGTCTTGGTTGGAATTACTGGTTAATGTAATATTGTTGATGAACTCGATGAAAGAACGAACACAAAAATTCAGGATATATGGAAATTCATAATTTTGTTTGATCTCGCGCTGTCATGCCTTTTTTTAACCCTCCTCTCTCATGTTTGCGTGTGTCTGTTTTCGTCGCCGACTGTACATTTAATTACCAGCCCGATCCGACCTCAACAATTTTGCCCGCATGCTCGCAGCAATTCTTGAAACAGGTGGAGTTCCTTCCGTCCTTCCAACAATGATAATTAAGAAAAGTCGTATCGTAGTTGTTCTTGTGGCATTTTTTGCCGCAGTCGTACGTCGGTACCGTGGCTTTCGCGTGCACGCCGTCCGAACAAAAGTAGCAGGACGCCGCCATACTACCAAGCGGAAGCATAAACAGGATCGCAAAAGGTCTCATTTTGATATGTTTTCTGCAGTAGAAAGGCGATTAGAGAGAGGCATAGATCAGTTCTATAAGATGTACACTCACTGAAAGCGCGGGGAGACAGGTAGCTTGAGGGTTTGGAACACAGGTCGCGGCCGAGGAACGTGAGTGGTAAGATACGGGATGTATTTTGGATCAGCCACGGCTCATGTAAGAGTAACAGAAGCTTTTCTTTCTTTTATACCAGGGACTTTGGTACGTAAATTATGAATAATGAAATGATATTCACAGAACTTTATCCAATTAGCCGCAATGACGTACCTGACAAATACGCAGGAAACGCCAAAAGCCTAAAATTTGGTTCTAGTCGCCGCCGTGTTAGCGGTGCGCGCAGCACGGTACCTTCACCGATACCGTGCTTGCCGTTCTCCTGTTGTATCAGCATTACCTTTGCTAGAGTTGTAGCTATCTTTGATGATAAAGGTGTCGACTCGTGCCTGCGTGCGTGCCTGGTTTCCGCGCGTGGGGTGAGCTGCACAGCCGGTTGTCGCAAACCCAGTACATGGCCTGCTGGGCTGAAGTCCAAGCTACCCTATTTACATCTTTCAGCAAATTCGCCTAAATATTACAGTTTAAAACTCCTATCGATATTTCCTAGTTGAATGCCGTGGCTCACTTGATAGAATAGAGTAGAAACGCTGCTAATGAACGAACGTGGCCCAGTCGCTGGTGAAGCTTGGGACAAGAGCCACAGCTGGCTAGCTGAGCTGCTTTCCGTATTCCGTATTTGGCCCTGGTATACGTACGCATGTCAGGGTACATTACGCGTGCTAGCACAACCTCACCTAATTTTTTTGAGAAGCGGGCTCACTTGTGAACTGCACTCAATACAACTACATTCGTGAAGCCCTCAGCTAAACATGCGTCCAATTGACATTGCGCTCGCGGCCTGTGTCGCCGGGCAAGCCGTTGCTCAACTTTACCTTCCGCTCGACCAACTGTCTACTAAGCATCTGTACCAGCGAACCGTCAGCGACAGCGCTCAGCGCCCACTGACAGGTGCCCACAAGGCGCACTCTAGCTCTAACCCAGAGCTTCCCGCGTTCAACAAGGGCCAGCATACGCTGATTCCCCAGGATGGTTCAATCTGTAAATCCTACGGTGAGAGGCAGTGGACCGGCACAATTGACGTAACAGATGAGCGTCGCCTCTTTTTCTGGACCTTTGAGAGCCGCAACGATCCCGCCAACGACCCCGTCATCGTGTGGATGAACGGCGGCCCTGGCGGTACATCGTTAATGGGCCTCTTTACAGAGCTCGGTGCCTGCATGCTTCGCAACGGCAGCGCCGAGACGGAGCCGAATCCCTGGGCGTGGAACAACAATGCAACGGTCGTTTTCCTAGACCAGCCCGCTGGCGTTGGCTTCTCGAGCCTCGCGCAAGGCGCGGCGCCCCTCACGGTGGACAGCGACGGTGCCGAAGATTTCCAAGAGTTTCTCAACGTCTTCTTCCGGGACGTCTTCCCGGACAAGGCACACCTGCCACTGCACATCGCGGCCGAGTCGTATGGTGGCCACTACGGACCGACGTACGTGCACCACATCCTCGAGAGCCGGCGCTATGGAGCTCCAAGTGCATTTAACGGCAACATATCCTCGCTTATTCTCGTGGATGCGGTGATTGACTTTGGCGGCCCCATGATGGGCCAGTACGAGCTGCTTTGCGCCGACCAGCGCAGCGAGGGCATTCTTACCGAGAAGCAGTGTGAAGATATGCTTGCCAATATGCCCGAAGCTGAGCGACTGTGGCGCGAGTGCGAGCAGAGTCGAAATGGCGTTATCTGCACGATGATGTTTGCGCAAATGGAGCAACTACAAACAGCCTATGACGAGCTTGTTTACGCTGGTAAAAGAAGTCCATTCCATCGTAAGTCAGGCCATCTTCCAACTTTATGCCTCCGCTGCGCTCCTGAAAAATCGCTGGTCTAATTTCAATGTCTCATAGTTCATCGGCCTTGTGCGAATCCTCCATTCTGCGCGAATGTCGAAATGGGCAACATCACCGCGTATCTCAACCAGGAGCGTGTCTTGAAAACCCTCGACTTCCCCGCGTCGTTTGTGTTTCACGACATAAACCTTGATTTAAACTCGGCGTACGTCGCGAGTGGTACGGCTTTTACCCCAACGACGCCCCTTGTCGCCGGTATTCTAGACGCATACAAGACGCCCAAGATCGTCGACGACGGTAAGAGCATTGGAGACGTGCGTGTCATGGTGCTAAACGGCAACCTTGACTTTGTGGTCAACTCGCATGGGAACAAGATGCAGTATGAACGCATTGTATGGTCGCGCATGGGCGAGTATCGTGCTACCAAGTGGTGCGATCTCGCTGAGGAGGATAATGTAGGTGGCGGTAGCTGGAAGGCCACGAAAGACGGGAGACTGGCCTTTATTTCGGTTGACGGCGCCGGCCACATGGTTCCAGGGGATGTCCCGGCTGCCAGTTATCATATCCTGCAGCGCTGGCTTCACAACCAGTGGAGAGGCTGAAGTGTGGACAGGAAGGGTACTTTCGACAAAGTATCTACAGCTGTAAAAATCTGCCTCTAATATAAAAATCGTCATCACGTTCATTGAACTCGCAGGTGCATATACATTTATTAGTAGGAGACATAGACAGGTTTGTACTATTGTTTAACGTTGTGCGAATCTCCAGCGTCGCCAACCTGCCCCCGAGGCATCCCAGCACAACTAGTGGGCTGGCATAGGTGCGACACTACCCAGTGGCTGCCCCTCCATCAGAATTCACGAACATGATTGCGTAGTCGAATTTAAATTCATAAAATCGGATGCGTACTTATATTAATGATTTATTTCTTAAGTAATTATTTCTTTCCTTCCTTAGTTACTGAGCCACTTCTGCTTGTGGGCGGCGACAAAGTCCTTCCAGGTCGTAGCCTTGCCATCGAGCAGCTTGTGGCTCTCGTCCAAGCTGGCGCCAGCATAGTAACCAGGTCCCTGGAAAAGTGGCAACGCGGACGAAAACCTTCACTTTAGGCGGATGGGGCCAGATATTACAGGGCCCGCCCGGAGGCTTGTCCGTTTTTATTCAGAGTGTGACATCAGTTCGCACTCTTCCTGTCAGATATCGCTCGGCTCAGCGGCATCTACACAGTGTCCCCCCTGTTTAAGTGTTGGCGCGAGACTTTTATGTACGAAAGGCCGGGGTAGGCAACTCACGCCTCAACAATAATAAGAGAAAACGGGACAAAAAAAATAAGAAATATATTCTGTATTGCTTTTGAGTGCTGGGATATTCAGAATTATTTATCGGAATTGTATGAAAAAGAGCAAGGTTGAGTGTTGAAGTGGATACGTACTGCCTGATACACTTAAACAGGGGTATTGTAACTCACTAGCCAACCAGGACCGCCTCAGCTCATCCAGTTGGACATCGGACGACAGGGGCATAGTCACCAGTTATATCGCTCTCACTGCTATCCGTGGCCTTTTCCTGATCGGCTTTGGCTTCGGAAAACCTGTTCTTGCGAAAAAAGTCCACGTAATTGCTTGTGTTGGGGTCGTTCTTTGTTTACCTGACCCACTCACTAGTCTATTGTTTTGCGGGGAACAAGGTCCAAAGGATATCCCTGGAAATCTAAGACAGCGACGGATAGGACTCAATGGTTAATGATAGCGACATTGTAATCAGGACAGAAAAGAAAGTCGACTATTCAACAATCAATCTCTAGTATCCGATGTCCTATTTGTGGGAACAATGTCAGGTCGTTACTCAGACGCGAGATGCTGCTGTCGTGCTACTCAGCAGATGCCAAAGTCTCCGATTGTCTCGGGGAGTAAATTGGCAACTACGCTATGACGCAAGGGCTAGTACCTGCGGACGACGGTGAATGACCAGTCCCGGATCTACATAATTGCCTTTGTCCCCCGCTATCTCATGCTTGAACGTTTGGTCCTTTTTACTTAGAGAAGACAGCACGCCAATGCTACCAATTAGATATGTCGCCGGCGAATGTTCGCATGCTTGCCTTGCTTGCCAGCTTCGCCCTTGCAGCGAAATCCCAGAGAGGTGCCATCCTACACGATTGTAGCGGCGAAAAATGGAACGTCACCAACGAATATGGAAATATCACCGTACCAGGCAATTTCCCTTCTCAAGTGCACCTAGACCTATATGCTGCTGGTGTTATTGGTGAGAGCCTACGTCGTCTGCTTGAACTCTCCGGGATGTGCTAACATGACCAGATGACCCGTACGTTACTACAGGTGTGGTAATGCCAGATAGTGACTGATGTCATAAATGATACAGACTCCGAGGGCTCAACGACGTCGATCTGCGATGGATTTCAAACCAGAATTGGACCTATACTAGCGGTCCCTTGAATGAGCTGTAAGATAAGTTGATGCATAGTGCTTCCCAGGCTAGGCTAACAGAGGATTGTAGTGCTCGCGACAATACCTTGAAGACCTGGCTCGTGTTTGATGGCTTGGATACTTTCGTTACCGTTAAATTCTGCAATCAGATTATCGGTACGGCAAATAACCAATTTCGTCAGTGGAATTTCGACGCAACGTCAGCCCTAGCAACCTGTGAAGGAGCTCCCACCATGAGCCTCAATTTTGGAAGCGCACCTAAAATCGCCAATACAATCAACGCCAGCGAGCCACAGCGTGAGTCGCATCAAGTTCTACATTACTTCCAATAATTCATTTAATGTATGACTAACTCATTTCGTATAGCTTGGTCTGATGCTTTGATAGCCAAGTGGACATTCGAAGTCCCGAATAGGAACTTTGTACGAAAACAGCAATCTGACTTTGGCTGGGATTGGGGCCCTGCATATAGTCCATCAGGACCATGGAAGTCTGGCAGAATCGTTCAGCTTCATGAAGGCGAAGATATTTATGACATCAATACTGTGATTGACGTATATCGACGAGGTCAAACAAACAACTTTGCGCCGGATCAAAGCAAGCCCTGGGTAGTCAACGCCAGCGTCGACTACATTGGAAGTCTACCAAAGGACGCATTTATCGAAGCAACAATCACAGGCCCGGACAACAGCTCTGACATACTATTTCGTGGCAATTTGTCGAATATCCAGCAATCAAAGCAGACGATAAGCGGCAGTATCGAAATTGAGGGCTCAAAAACAAAGCTTTGGTGGCCTCATGGCATAGGAAGTCAAGACTTGTATACCATCAAGCTATCAGTGCGGAGCTTGCAGAACTGCAAGCCACTACTCAAGTCATTTCGCCGCTTTGGTTTTCGCACCATCCTTCTCAGCACTGGGATCACAGGTGCCGCGGAGGTTGCGCAAGGAAAACAACCAGGAAATGACTGGCATTTCGAGGTCAACGGCCACCAATTTTACGTAAAGGGTGCCAATTTTGTACCACCAGACCCCTTTTGGCCGCGAGTTAACCACAAGCAGATGGTCAACATGTTTGATACTATGCAGCAGCAGCACTTCAACATGCTTCGCATCTGGTCATCTGGTTCCTATCTTCCCGACTTCATTTACGATCTTGCCGACGAGCGTGGCATACTTCTCTGGAGTGAGTTTCAGTTCAGTGACGCTTTATATCCGGACGATGCAGGTTTTCTTGAAAATGTGCGACAAGAGGCGACTGACAACGTTCGTCGTGTTAACCATCACCCGTCTTTGGCTTGTTGGGCTGGCGGAAACGAAATCGAGAATATCGTGCTTCCCATTGCTAAAGATTTAGACAAAGATAATTATTTTCGCTACGTGGGTGAATACGAGCATCTTTACATCGATACCCTCTTCCGAGTAGTTGCCGCCAATTCTCGGTCGATTTCGTATACCCCATCCAGTGGCAATAACGGATGGACAAAGATCGACATGCGTCTTCCTGTCCCAATGGTAGAGCGCTATGACAATAAGACAGAAGGTCACATATATGGCGATACGGAGCATTACAATTATTCAGCTGCCATAGCATTTGATGAGGATTCGTATCCAGTCGGTCGCTTCGCAACAGAGTTCGGTTTCCCCAGCATGCCGAGCCTACAGACATGGAGGACCGCCATTGACGAGAAGGATCTATACTTCAACTCTTCAGTTATTGTTTCCAGAAATCACCACTATCCACCGGGTGGGCTGGTTGCAAACGTGTCCAAGAGTTTGCAGGGTATGGGAGAAATGACTACTGCAGTGGAGCTGTACTATCCGCTGCCAAACAGGACGGATTCGGTGGCCAATTTCAGCGCCTGGTGTCACGCCACACAGCTCTTCCAGGCTGACTTTTATCAGAATCAAATTCAATTTTATCGCCGTGGCGGTGGACGAAAAGAACGACAGCGAGGTACGCTGTTCTGGCAGCTCAATGATGCGTGGCAGGCGCCAAGCTGGGCCGCCCTCGAGTACGACGGTCGGTGGAAAGTGCTGCCGTATTATATTCGCCGTGGCTTTCAGAATGTGGTTGCATCGACCTCTTGGAATAGCACGTCAAGGAACCTTGAGGTTTGGGTCGTTTCTGACTTGTGGCAGGCCGTCTCCGGGCAGCTGTCGCTGACTTGGGTCGATCTGCGAGGAAAGCCATGGGCGAATAACCTCAATTTTCCAAAGACTGTCAACTTCACTGTGGACGCGATTGGGAGTACGAAAGTTTACCAAGCCACTTTGGCGTCAGAATCTGCCCTTCCAGATCCTGAAGATGCATTGCTCCTTCTTTCGGTCGTGGCGCACGGCCTACCTCCAAACTCCGGCGTGCCCGAGAGATTTACACACGAAGTATGGTTTCTTCCCACCCCGCCAAAGAATGCAAAGATCGAGAATCCTGGACTGGAGCTCAGCTATGATGAGGCTTCCGGCAAATTTACGGTGGAGGCGACCCAGGGTGTGTCGCTATACACATGGCTGACACACCCTCCGGGTATGGTGGGCTTCTTTGATGATAATGCATTTGTGTTATTGCCTGGACAGAAGAGAGACATCGGATTTACACTGCAAGAAGATACTACGGGTGGGAAATGGGTACATGATGTGACAGTAGATAGCTTGTGGAATCTCAACCACAATTAAGAGCTCGTGGCTACGACGCTCTTGAAGAAACATATTCTGGTGACGGAGTTTGAAAGTACCAGTATATAATTGAAAAGACAGTGCCAATGGTATTCAAGACGGGTATCATGTGCTTTCCTGAAAGATTATGTTAGTACAAGATTAAACCATTACATTCACTCAATATACCACAACAACCACAACAACAATGAAGTTGCACGTATTTGCATTCACAATACTAGCTTCTACACTCCTAGCCAATCCACTACCGCCGGGTGAAGATGAAGATATAGCGGTGACCCACTGTGTAGAGATTATCAGCTTGCATACGAGTCTGACATAATAATTAATGCATATAATGGTATAGGGCGCAGTTGAAGAACTACCTCTCTGCAAGAATCCATGCAACAACTGTGACAACCCACGGGACTGTCTCTTCTACAAATGTGAGACGGGCTGCGATTGCGTTGCAGCCTGGGACGATCAATTACCGCTGGATGAAGATGAAGATACGGTAGTGACTCACTGTGTAAGAGATTTCAGCTTGTATACAAGTTTGACATAATAATTAATGCATATAATGTATAGGGCACACATGAGAAACCCACTGACTGCAAGAATGAATGCGACAGCTGTGACAGCTTAAGGCGTTGCAAGATGCAGATGTGTAGGCCGGGCTTCGATTGCATCGACGGCTATCGCCGCAATGGGGTAAAGTCGCTAACTTACACCTGCTTCCCACGATATCATAACTAACACATACTTCTAGACACAATGTATTCAAGAAAGTCTCTGCCCTATTATAAAGGAATAAAGTCATTAGGAGGCAACTGAGGGAGAGATAGTGATATAAATAGGAGAGTGTCTATAATAGGCTGAGTCTAGGCTATGATCATAAGTTCATCAGACACCGAAGTGGCTTGGAAAGCGCCCTGAAGAGCCTTGTTACGGGCGCAACGGTCCCTGGAAATGGTCCCTAAAAAAGTGGCAACGCGGACTAAAACCTTCACTTTAGGCGGCGGATGGGGCCAGATATTACAGGGCCCGCTCGGAGGCTTGTTCGTTTTTTTCAGAGTGTGGCATGGCACCTCTTTTACGAGCCGAACGCGTCATGAATGCTGCAACTCAGATGGCACCAAGGATTCAACAAATGAAGCATTACCCATTTACCATTCTGATCCGCGTTTGAGCTTGATTTAATCCACTTCACATCATCGCTTCATTTCATTTTTCACTTTCTCGGCCGCGCGAGCATCTGGCATCGCGGCGGCCATCTGCTCGACATGGACGATGGGTGCTATGCCACGCGGGCACTGAACAATGCCGAAATCATAACGCGGATACTCTCGTGTCTGCCGACGACCGCCAAAGCACGTTGCGGGCGTGTTAATCGCCTGTGGTTTGATATCGCGATTAATTTTCTGTGGCGGCTTGCCGACCTTGACGAGCTTACCAAGGTCAGCCCAGAGCGGCGTCAGATTTACGCGTCCAAGATGCGCGAGATAGAGCTGAGCACGGACAGCCTGATTTACAAGAATGCACAAGGACTGAGGTTTGAAAAGATTGAAAGCGTCAGTTTCACCGAGTACATTTCCAGCCAAGATGCCGGCAGCAAGTCTTGTCTGCCATTCAAAGCGTCACCTGTGACCACACTTCACTTCTTTGAGTCAGCTGTTGATGACGAGTTCCTGGATCGGTTACCGAAAATGTGGCCCAAAATCGAGGCGCTATTCTTTGGAAATAACCACAGCAATGAAATTACACCAGCTGGGTTCTTTCGCTTCGTCTCATCTTGCCCTTCCTTGACGGAGCTCGAGGTATCCAATGACATGTTCGGCGTACAGTCAGACGACTTGTTTCCCCACTGTGCGGTGCAAAATGACCTATATACCCTCAAACTCCCCGAAGAAATAACTATCGAAGTTGTGCAGAGGGCTAAAGCTCAAGGTGCAGAACTCTTCCCGTCTCTCAGAGTCTTCGGCGCATATATCTCTTCGCAGGGGTTCTCGCTCTTGATAGACTCGATGTCCAACCTCACAACCCTCGAGCTCGGACTGGCAGATGTCAAGCTACCTATTCTATCCAAGGTGTCCACCTTTTCCGCACTGAAGAACCTCGAGGTCTGGTTTCCGAGGAACTACGACATCCCGAAATCCGAGATTTTGTGTCTTCGTGCCATGGTGAACCTTGAACTGCTCACTATCGGCGTCGGAGGCGAGGAGGGGAGCGTCTACGAAGTTGAAAACGACAAAGAGCTGGACTTTGTCGATGCCGACTTTGAGCAAGTATTTCGGGAATTGAAACACCTTAGCGCTCTTACCTTGAATTTCGACTGTACGATTACCGCAAAGGCCATGATCTGCCTGGCAGACAACTGCCGGGGCTTGTTTGAATGCACTCTGCCGTCTGATATTGATTTGAACGGCCTGAATCTTGACGTAAGATCAGACGTGGCTTTCCCAAGACTCTCTATATTACGCGTGGAGTCGCTGTATACATCACAAAACGCAGTGCATGAACTAGCGTACGTCATCCTCTATGTAGTCGGGCCAAGATGCCTGCTCCCTTTCTGTCCGCTAACACTAAGACCGTGTAGGAGCGAAGCCGGTAAAAACTTTGCCGCGCAAATGGAGAAGCATTTCCCGAAATTGGCCACCTTGAACATTACAGACCGAAGCAGAGGGTTCAAACATGTGGCTCCGGTATTCAAATCGCTGTTCAAAGACAACAAGCAGCGGCTACGCCGAGAATTAGAGCTCGAGTATGGGCTGGGACCAGACGTTTGGACAAAGCAGAGTGATGAATCAGATGAAGACATGAGGGTCGAGAACTCTGACGACGACGAGGACCTCGGCGGCTTTGGCCACCACTCTGACTCGGACCCAGACTGGGTTGTTGGCGCGAATCCTGCATATACAGGATACGAAGATGTGATGTTGGATGAGGATGCAATGTCGCATGAAGATGTGATGCTAGATGAAGATGAAATGTCGGAAGACGATCCAACGCTAGATGGATAGTTCTTCTCCCCTACCAGTCGACGACGCCTTCTAATCCGCAAAAGACAAAACTCTAGCAAAACAAATTCAAGGGCATCACCGCCGCCAATTCATAAGCACAGTATCGACCTGAAATCTCATGAGTTCTGTAAAATATACAACAATTCTTCGAAACTCGCCTGCCATGCTCATGAACCTTGGGGTGTGGTTGGTAGCTAACCATTCTGCTAAATAGTAATCTATGAGATTTTCTGAGAACTTTTAAACGCAGCGGTTTCTATTTTTTTTTTTCAATTACCACTTTTCTTACAGGGTAATGGCCGTTATTGCTACAAGTCCCTTCTCTTCTTGGACTGCAGGTCGCAGGTCACAGTTCCAGCACTGTGCCCACTAACTCATTAAACGCGCCCGCCGCTGTACACGTCAT
Source organism: Paracorniculantispora psalliotae (assembly GCA_002796755.1). Taxonomy (NCBI): domain Eukaryota; kingdom Fungi; phylum Ascomycota; class Sordariomycetes; order Hypocreales; family Cordycipitaceae; genus Paracorniculantispora; species Paracorniculantispora psalliotae. The sequence continues at coordinate 738,345 of PHFE01000067.1, read as the reverse complement.
TTTGGCCCGCTCGCGTTCTTCACCACCACGCAACATTTCCGACGCGACCAATCACCTCTGTGCTGTCTATTACTGAGGAAACACTTCCTGGATGCGCATCACTCAATAGAGATTTACGACTCGAACGGAGAAGCATGGAGTCGTCCGGCCCAATGACCCGGGCGCTGGCGCAGCCACACATAGTACAGATGATATGCAACCAGCTGCCAGACGAGTCCCTCGCCGATGCGGCTTGCGTCAATCGTCAATTCTATATCTTTGCGTCCGAGGCCAAATGGCACGAGGGCCGCCTTTGGGCTCTCAAACAGCGCGTCCAGATTAGTCGGCGACAAGTGTACGCTTCAAAAATACGCTCGCTGGAGACAGATCCTTCCCTCATGCGAAAGTACTGCAGAACGTTTCGCAAACTTCAATTCGGTGGCGTCAAAAGTTTAACGTTGGAAAAATACGAGCCCTGGTCTCGTTTGAGAGAGGAAGACGAGAGTGATCATCAGATTCTGCATCCGTATCTCCCAGCGCAACTGAAGGAGCTGCGTCTTCAAAGAGGCCGTGCGACGGATGTCATTCTTCGCACATTCCAACACAAGTGCCACAACCTTCGAGTCTTGCATCTGAGCGAGCTCTCGGTGGATTTTGAATACGATGCATTGGCTGCCTTGATGGCAGCAAACCCTCTTTTGGAAGATCTGCACGTCGAGCCTGGTGGATCAATCACCATCGGTGCGACAATGTCCGAAGCATTCGCGAAGCAGTGCGCTCGCCAACCCAAGCTGCGTTTCTTAACTATGCCTCCACATACCATGATGACGGCCGAAACTATTGAAAGCATCGAAGCCAAAATCACGAAGCCTTTTGCGTGTTTGGAACGCATTGCTGCGCGCGTGGCTTCCAGTGCAGTTCCTCTACTCGCCAAGTGGTCCAAGAACCTCGAGAAGCTGCATCTGGTCATACAGGACGAACATATCCCATTTTTGGAGCCAATATCCAGAATGATGAACCTCAAAAGCATTCGCGTGTACTTTTCTCCAAAGGTCGTGTTTTCTGTGGCAGAGTTCATGTTATTGCGTACATTGCCCGAGCTGGAAGAATTTGTCCTCTGCTCCCGAATGACACTGGATAACCCGATGGCTCAGCTTCCCCTCAATACTGATCAATTCGCCGAGTGGATTGCTTTTTTTCCAAAGCTACGCGAGTTTGTAATGGAAATGCGAATGTTCGACACTGACTGCGCAGACTTTGCTTTATATGTGCTGGCGAGAAAATGCCGTCTCATAGAGCGACTTAGGTGGCCTTCTGGGGTTGATCTTTCAGCATTACAATTTGAAGTACCAGCCAGGCCACCCCTTTTCCCAGAGCTGTTGGAATTCAATGTGAACTTCACGAAGACGTCGAACGAACTGGACAAATTTCCTTTGTGAGTCTTGATGCTCAGTGGGTAAATTTTGAAGAGCTTCTGATTAATTTTCCCCAGGAATATGTCGAAAGAAAAGCTCGCGGAAGTGGTGTACCGTCACTTTCCGAAGTTGACTCGATTTAATGAAGCCCAGAGCTTTGAGTACTCCGGCGTTGATGCTATTAGAGGCGCCCTCGCAGCTACCCGCAGGTCACACTCGCCAGACTGCTTAGCCTCTCTTCATTTGGGCCATTTATTAGGATGATGTTATCGTATCAGTCTCAGCTGTCCACCAATTACAGGAGCTCGATGCACCACCATCTGCAGTTGGCTGTAGATCGCTGCGGGCTTGGGTTGGCGACTCCGATCAGGCATTTGCACTCCGTGTCAAAAGAACAAGTCAAAGCGCCACTGACAGCTGAATGAGTTGATTGTATGAGTGGTACTTTGACGGAAATATGTGGGATGCAGAAAATGCAGGCGCATGATACCCGGTGCAGTGGCGGCCGAGACCGCGGCCGGAGGCGTACTAGCAGCCAAGAGATGCTTGGCTTCTGGTCGAATAGACCGCTCAATTGCATCTTGGATATTCATGGAAACTTTGAAGCTATATATAGAACTAGTTTCCCCTTCAAACGATAGAGTATAGCATCCCACAGAAGCATCGCTTTCCAGAGACTTGCTACATTCATAGCCAATATTATCGACGAAATGTGAGTACTTCACGCAACTACTGATACTCCTTACTAAAGTTTGAACGCAGTCAAAAATACTTCTTCAATCCTTTCTCATTAAGGCTCTTGCGCTAGCAGCAACTGCCAGCACGATGGCGATCCAAGTCGGATCGGAGAATGCCACGGTGCCGGCCGCAGGCGATGCTCAATGCCTTGGAGTCAAGACGTATGCCTCAGGTAGGGTACATGTGGGCAGCGACTCTACTCTCCGCTACATCATTGCCAACGTCCGCGTGGAAGACCTTGCAGCCCCTGAGCTTCAGAGCACTCCATCGAAGAGGGTGTATCTTTATACGTTTATCAGCGTCCATACGCCACTTGGAAATGGCCGCAATGACCGCAACATCTATCTCAACCAAGATCGCGCGGAGGGTGGAAATTTCGATTTTGAGCTAATCGTTGGAACTCATTTGAACCTGGATTTTGAGACTTCCATGATGTGCCTTGCGGACAACAAGATTACGCTCAACTTTTTCGTCCACGCTACAGGATCAGGCTTGCTCGGGCGCCTTGAGGAGAAGCGTACGTTTACGCAATCTAGTGATCAGTTGAGTGGCCTCTTGAAACTTTATGGATATTGCAGCAATGCGGCCGCTGCGAACCAAATCGACAATTAGCAGCCTGCTAGCAAGCGCAAAGGCTGCGGCGGCGTCTGACAGGGACCGGATACAGAGCAATTGATGGAATGGGGTCATAAGGCAATCATTTTGACACACCGACTAAATTTTAGGACTCGAAATAGCCTCATAGATGTACAATTTAGTTAGAAGGATAATTGATTCTTATTTTGATTGCCAACCACGCTTTCGCCAACCGGTCGCAGTCGGTCCTAGGCACCCAGCTTCGTGATTTTCAGGACAAAAGCAAGTGTCCAACGGATATTTCAATAAATTGCTCATTAATAGAGATGATCCCCTTTCTCGACATGCATTAGTATACTATAGTGACGCCCGTTATTTCGACTGTGGTTGCGCTTACATGAACCTCCAGAGAAGGTGGATGCACGTGCCCAAAGTCAAGGCAGCCCTGAAGCATCGCCCACACTGGCAATAATGCTGTCTTTCACTCGGCATAATTGTCTTCATGGCGAGCAAAACAACACCCTGCTGCTGAAATTCTTCAAAATGAACTCAAGTGCTTCGCATGCACTGAAAATACCCGAAATTCTGACCCATATCCTCGAAAACGGAAATTACGCTACGCTGAATGCCGCCACATTAGTCAACAAGCTATGGTTCGAATGCGCGTTTCCGATATTCTGGCAGCATCGGGACGCACTGAAGTTGGCTAATGTGCCAGATGCCGATCGTCGCCAGATGTATGCCTCACGAATGACAGTGCTTGTTTTCATGGTCGATGACCTCCTGCATAGCCACGACAGGCTCAAGGACTTGGACTTCCCGAAGCTGAAGAAATTGGAGCTGGACCACTGCGGTGCAAGCCACTTGTTTTTGCATTACCTCAGACCAGAGGTCGAACGCCTCGTGCTGAACGGAGTTGATTGGTTCAGCAGTCAATTCGACGACGCCGCAAAGGTGGTCGGGCACTTGAAGAAGATCGAGTTTGACTGTGTAGGATGGCACTCTTCGAGCGCCGCCATCGCGTCATTTCTCAAGCATTGTAAATGCTTGGAAACAGCATTCCTTTTTAATATTGGCGATGACGAGGACTTTGAGGCAGCAGATTGTGTTGTCGCCCTCGCAACACTTCCTCGGCTGGAGAAACTCAACATCGTACAGGAAATCACTGAAGATGCCGTCCATCAAATCACCAAGAATGTTCCACAGCCTTTCGCGCGCTTGCGCTGGTTGAATATCCACCTGCAGTCGGCTGCCGTGTCAATATTTTGGCGGCTGGTACCCAATCTTACTTATCTCGATTTATGCATCCCCGAGGGCTCGGGAGATCTTCAAAACATTTCCAACTTGAAAAATCTGCGGAATTTGGCGTTGCGCCAAACGCATGGCAGCATTGGCTTCACAAGACGTCAGCTGATGGCGCTGGCTTCGCTTCATAATCTCGACCACCTCGTCTTGTATTCGCCCGGTCAGCCCCCACAGCAGGATGCTCTTCTCTCCGATGCAGATTTCACACATATCATTTCAAAAATGCCGAGGTTAGAGGCGCTGACCGTCGAGCATCCAAGTCCTCTGACTGTGGCATCCCTCTGCGCACTCGCTCAGCATTGCCCGCGAGTTGTTAGGTGTAGCATTAGCCACCTGATGATACGGGCAAAACAATTGGAAGTCGCTAAACCAGTAGCGCCATCGAAATTTTTCTGTGAATCTTTGCACATAGAGACCTTCGAGAGAGTTGCATGGCAGGACGAGGGACTGATGAGGTCTGTGCAAGGAAAATCTGCCGCTCACTATTGCTTCCACTGACCACTGAGTACAGAGAATCGTACATAGTGGCGTTCCGAGAGAAGTTTCCCAGTACGAAAAAAATTTCTGTCCGGCTCAAGAACAGTTTTGGAAACAGCGTTGTCAATGGCATCGAACAACATTTTAGGAGAGGAAATGGCGCAGTACCCAGCCACTCATCTGGTGAGCAGCCTCATTCGTAGGGGTGATGGCGTGAAATACGATTAAGCGCAACGGCACCAAGCTGCACATTTTGGCAGTCTAATTTCGCACAATGTTAAAATTTGGCGGAAGATGAGATAAATTAATTCCCTGAAGAGAGGCTATAAATTCGGCCCAAATTCGTTGCCCAGTATCGGCGATAACATTGCGTCTGTTACTATTAGCAGGTAGAATCGGTGGCTGTCTTGCGGAACCACTTGTAGCGTCTCCGACTCCGGCTACACTTGGGCCTTGCTCGCCTGTTCAATGACAGTTGGCTCATGGCTTCCAACATACAGACCCCAACGGCCACGAGGCTAAGGAAGAAGCGCATACCAGTAAATACAATAGATATTTCCATGTCATTTCTGTGACTAACCAGGATGCAATAGACGGCGTGCGGTGCATGTCGCTCGTCCAAAGTTGGTCCACCTGAAGACCTGAACACGACCCCAGGCCTCACTTGGCTGACACTCTCTCATAGGTGAAATGCTGCGGCGGCAACCCATGCACGAGGTAGGAAAAAAGCCACCGGGTCTATTAGATCTGCAACATTGCTAATAAACTTACAGATGTCGCTCTTTGAAGAGGGTGTGCAATTTCACCGAGCGACCGAAGGATCCTTACCAAGAGTACGCCCCCTCGCGCTTTTTCTCTCGCAGGCGACGCTGATGTATCTGAGCACACAGGAAACTAGACACGCTCAACAAGGCGGTATCCAACTTGAGGAGGCAATTTGAAGCTCAACCCAGAAGAACGAGCGAACCCGGTCTCGGTCCCCCAAGCAATTACCCGGCGTTACCAACAGGTTGCAGCGAGGAACCCGGCATTTCGCAGAGCTACGATGGCTCGTCGATGCAGGACGTCGATGAGAGCCCCCGGCGCTCAAGCGCATATACAGGCCTAGAAGATGAGATTGGCGCGTCTAAAGCCGGATCTCTTTTACGCCGAGGTCGCAGGTCCCATTTCCAAACCTCGGCTGGTCCACTGCCCGATTTCGTCGCGGCCGGCTTCTTGACATTGGAGCAGGCGGAGGGCTATTTTTCCACATTTTTCGATGGCTGCGATCACTACGTTCCAGTGTTTGACCCGAGCTTCGATACGCTGCCGAGCATTCGCCAGCGGTCCAAGCTCTTGTTCGCCGCCATATGCACGGTGGGCTGCCGCGTCGTCTGCGGCACCGACTCGCACCAGTGGCGACTGCTTGATTTCCATCTGAAGCGCATGCTGAGCAGCGCCATGTCCATACCGACTATCCCATGCATGGAAACGGTACAAGCTTTCTTGGTCAGAGCTTGCTACTCGGCAGAGCGCTCCCTCCTCGTTGCCAATGCGACGAGGCTCGCCATCGACGCTGATTTACCCGACGCCTACGACGAAATGGTCGGTCGCGTGGTGGCAAATGACCAGTCTTCGGATACCGCTGCGCTGATGCGAAAAGCTCGAACATGGCTGCATGTGCTTGTCCTTAGCCATATACTCCATGTCGATGCCGGAAATTTGTTGACGGTCAGGTTCGTAGGAGATGCACGTCGAGCCCGAGTTCTTTTGGACAGCTCCAGCGCTACAATCATGGATCGATTTCTTTTTGCTCAAGTTGAGCTAAATGTTCTTCGCGCCAACATTTTTGCCTCCTTGTCAGAAAAAGTATATGACGATGAAGAGGATATCCTGGCGCTGGTGCGCGACGCCAAAATTGATATTGAGTTGTGGCACACCGACTGGGAGCGAGCGCTCCAGCAACTGCCAGATGTGCCGCAATGGATCGGCGTGAATCTCCGAGTTCAGAGGTGCTGGGCTACAACGATGGCTCTCTGTCGAGCAGTGCAAATTGCCGGTGTTGAGAATGTAGACTTCATGTCGCCCGTCCAACGCTCGATTCTCTCTATGGCCAAAGAGTCGCTTCGTCTTCATCTTCAAACCATCATTGCCGAACCTCGCTCCTACCTGCACAACTTGAAGTACGCAATGGATTTTGTCTGGGCTAAGTGTGCTTTTTGCTATTTATTACTATTGAAGCTGTGTATTTTATTGCCTGAGGATGAGGGCAATCTGAACGACGACTTGATCGCTTGCGGCACAGTCCTGTCCCACGAGCTGAGCGACGCTGGCGGAGCAGGGATGAGTGGGATTTCCAACAGCACCGCCAAGATGTATCTGCAACTGCTGCAGACAGGTACTGAGAAGTTTACGCGAGCGCTTCAGGGCCAATACGAGCACCAAAGTTCAGTTGCGAGCGCTGATCAGGCTCACGTTACTAATGATGGATACCCCAAAAATGCAAATGAGCTCGACTCATTTGCCCCAGATCAGTTCATCTTTGAGTGGGACTTTCCTGGTTTGACATTATTCTCCTCTTCAACGACAGGTCTGGGTTGGCTTGATGATATTTTGCTTGGTGCTTTGAATGGCGGCGGAGATTTCTTCGGTTTCTTGGCACCGCCGACAGAACGGGGAGATGGGGATGGCCAGTAAAGCTTGATATTCTTCTCTATTTACGCAATTATATGCCTCAAGCAGATTTTTCTCTAGCTACTCGACAATTCAAATCTCCTACGTCCAGACTCGTCGCGACCCAAGTCAACCACTGTGCGCCCATCGCCACTTTGTACAGCGCGCACGTCGCCCGCGGGCAGCACCACAACCAGTTTCTTCCAAGGGGCGCTAAATCCAGAGCTTTCGTCGCGCGTATACTTGACATTGACTACATCAGTGGTAGTACTATACGAAACAGTATAACTCGAGATCTGGTTCTTGGCTACCGGCGAAACGCCGTCGTCCTCGTGCCACGTCGTCTCATACCTCTTGTCACCTGAGCTTTTTTGAGGCGGGAAGATCTCGACAGCGCGATAGTCGTCCAGGGGCAATTCGGCCACATTCTCTCTTTCGCCAGGAGAGAGAACCTGCACATCGCGACCGATAGGGATAGCGGCTCCAATCTTGGCAATGACAGCGATGCCTGCGCCGTGCCACTCAGCATCAATAGTGACCCATTGGCCAGGCTCAAAATACTGGTACGGCGCATTCATGTTCACATAACCCTCATCCGCGTCGCTACCCTTGGGCAGGTATATTCTGACCTGAGTCGCGCCTGGCTCGAACACGCCTCCGATAATAATGGAGTCGCCAAACCAATACTGCGTCTCTCCGTCTGTAAGCGGTTTCCTCCAGACTTCCGGGTCGCTCTCATAACCCCAACCCATCCAGCGCTGCGGCGGTTTCGCTTCGCGGTGGCTGTCGATCATGGACGAGTAGATATAAGGGATCAAAGCATAGCGGCGCTTGATAGTCTTGCGGATGAGATGGGTAATGGACGGGTGCATCCATGGCTCAATCACATCGCCCACGTTGTTCTCAGTGAATGTTTTGAAACAGTTGATGGCGAAGCGAGGAGAGTAGATTCCGAGTTGCACCCAACGGAGTAGCAGCTCTGGGGACGGTTGAGGCCCTTCGAAGCCACCAATATCGTGCCCGTAGCAGTGAAGGAGAGAAACACCGGCATTTAGACCGAGAGCTGTCGACCCCTTCATGCTCTCCCAGCTGGTAGTATTATCGCCACTCCAAGAGCTGCAAGCATAGCGCATGGTGCCAGCAGTCGCGCTTCGTGTGAGAACAAAGGGGCGATTTTCCGGATCAGTGTCAATCAGCGCATCGTGCGAGGCTTGTCCGTGCAGCTCTGTGTGTAGGTTTCTACCCCAGACGCCAATTTGTGATCGTCCTTCAAGCTCCTTGGGAATTTCCAAAGCTGGCAAATTTAACGCGCACTCCCAATTGTCGTCCGTGATAACATACTCATTGTTGTCATTCCAGATACAATCAATTCCTTCTTCGCGGAGCTTCTTGACGCCATCGTACCACCACTTGAAGCCAGCCTCCGACGTGAAGTCGATATGACCACCTTCACCACTCTCACCACCGCCAGCACTCCAGAGTCGCGCCACAGCAGGCTGCTTGGTGTTTGGGTCCGTGAAAAATGCATTGGCAGCCTTCAGTTTCTCATACTCGGGGTGGCTACCGAGAACATAGGGTTTCACGTTCGCGATGAGGCGCATACCGAGCTTGTGATATTCCTTGATCCAGCCCTCAGGATCCGCGAATCGATGGCGATTCCATGTAAAGACGTTGCGAGTCTTTGGTGGCTTTTCGGCAACGGTGTAGCCGGATGACATTTGGTATGCCGAGCAGGGAATGTCGTATTCCTTCATTTTATGAGCAAGTTCAAGAAGCGCTTCAGAAGCGGGCGGGTCGTCAAGCATGGAATATTTCATCCCGCCTGACAAGTAGCCAAACGCCCATCGTGGGACAAGCAGAGGAAACCCAACCAGCTCCGCATAGGTGCGCACAATGTCTTTCAAGGTCCTACCGACAATAGTGTATTCTTCAAGACCGCCATAATCTTGGCGAAAGACCTTGTATCTTCCCCACATACCATCCATCTCGGAGCCAATGGAGTATAAGCCGCGAGTGTGGTTGGTAGAGAAGGTGGCGACGCAGCCGGTTGGCGTCGCATTGATGAGCAGCGGAATATTCTTATACAGGGGATCAGTGCGATAGATGTCGTATCCAAAGCTATCAGTAGCTGACATTTCGAATTTGCGTCCTGATAAATCCATCGGCGCTGCCTTTTCTCCAAGGCCAACGTGAAGGGTGCCGCGGTTGTAGCGTGTGTAGTGAGCCACACCAGGTCCGTCAACCACATACCCCCGGAATGGCAAGTCTTGCAGGATGGGGCTTTCTTTGGTTTCCGCGAATGCCACTGAAAGAAGCGGCGTAGATTCAGTCCAGTCTACTTTGACAAGCACATCGCCAATTTCGATTTCCTTGGTAGTCGGCGAGGGCGAAGAGACTGAGAGCCTCACTCCGTCCAGCTCCGCCGCCATGGGCCGGGCGCTAGGGTGAGGAGGTAGAGGGTGTGATTTAGAGGTGAATCTCGTTCGAAAGACATTGCTCCGGAGCGTTTCAAAAGCAAATTCGAAAGCATTTTCGGCATCGCTGCCACTGGATAGAAGCACTCTTGGGTCCTCGGCGCTGGCGGCGCTGGCGGCGCTAGCTTGAGCAGCCCAGGCGGACAGGACACGCTCTTGCTGTTGGGGCATTGTGTAAGTCGACGATAAACTTGGCGGTCGTACTCTCCAGAGCTGTCGTGAGAAGAGCGGTATCCTCGCTTTATACCCAGATCATGTCAACTTTTTAACGCATTCAGGTCCACAGGCGGCACAACACCACAGCGACAGTACAACCCCCACACACTGGGACGGGAAGCCATTATTCGGTGACCATTACACCACGGCTTGCAGGCCGGGAGCGGGGGGCAATGAGCGCCATTCATCAACCCCACGAGGGCGTTCAGCGTAGCGGAGAAATGTCCCGAACGCCGACCGGAGAAAATACCCGAAGACCGATCCCTCCTCCCACGCCGACGCAGTCAATTGCCGACCCAGTTGTTTTCTCTTCCCCACGGGGAACCTTCATCCAAAGTGGTATTGCTGCGGCAAGCAGTGCAGATTAACAAGGGTCGAAGTTGGAGGGCGCTAGCAATGCGCGACTCAGCTTTTGTATTTAAAGACCGTTAGGCCCATCGTGAAGGTGTCGTAGCAAACTAGCTCCATTCATCTGGTGTTGCGAACCTCTGCTCTTGCAGGGCGGTTAACATTCTACCACAGCAAAGCTTATACTCTTCAAAATGCAGAGGAAAGGCAAAGACGTCGCTGACGTCGCGCACCTCGAGGGTGAGGCAGATGTTGAAGCGAGCAAAATCGTTGCGCGCGGACAGGACAAGGCGGCGCTGTTTCTTCAGCAGGCTGGCCACCAGGTGATTGTCACACCAGATGACGACAAGCGCATTCTTCGCAAGATCGATCTGCGATTGCTTCCCATTATCCTTTTCGTCTATTGTCTGCAGTCGCTTGATAAAACGACTCTGTCCTATGCGTCGGTGTTTGGCCTGATCAAGGACACAAACCTGAAGGGCGATCAATTTTCGTGGCTGGGCTCGGTTGTTTATGTCGCGCAGCTCGTTTTCCAGCCTATCGTGGCGTACAGTCTTGTCAAATTTCCTCTGGGCAAGTTCATCTCCGTCATGGTGTTCTGTTGGGGTGCCGTGTTGTGCGGCATGACAGCCGCGCACGATTTTGGGGGTCTCATGGCAGCACGACTGCTTCTCGGTGCTTTTGAGGCGTCAGTGGGTATGTAAAGACAACGGTTCATACAAAATTTAGTTTACAAGCTGACAGGAAATAGCGCCTACTTTTATTGCCGTGGTGCAGATGTGGTACCGCCGTCGCGAACAGACGACTCGTAACGCGGCTTGGTACGCAATGCTCGGCATTGTTAATATAGTGAGATCATCGCAGCGAGTGCATTTCTACATTTTACTAACATGCCGATAGCTGGGCAGCCTGCTCACGTACGGCCTTGGCCACATCAATTCTCATCTACACTCTTACCAGATCATTTTCCTGTTCTGTGGATGTATCACGGTCGCATTCTCCATTGTCATGTTCTTTTTCATGCCCGATTCGCCCATGGAAGCAAAATTCCTTAAACATGATGAAAAGCTTATTGCAATTGAGCGCCTGCGCATGAACCAAATGGGTATTGGCTCTGGTGTTTGGAAGTGGGATCATGTCTTGGAAGCTTTCATGGACCCAAAGACGTATCTCTGGTTCTTCTTGATGCTTGTCATATCGTAAGTACTCTTTTCCAAAGCTCGACATGATGTCTAACATGCATATAGAATTCCAAGTGGAGGCATCTCGACCTTCGGCCCTCTCATCATCGAGTCGTTTGGTTTCGAGAAATTCACGACTATTTTGTTCAATATGCCTTTTGGCGCTGTGCAGATGATTTCTACGCTAGGTGGTGCCTGGCTATCGAACCGCATTGGCATGAAGTCAGTCGTACTGCTTCTTCTCTGCCTTCCTCCCATCACCGGCTGCGTCATTCTGCTCGTCGTCGGTCGTGCACCGAGCAATCGCGCAGTTTTACTAGTCGGATACTATCTCATCTCTGTCTATCCCGGCATCTCACCACTCATCTACTCCTGGTCAGGCCAAAACACAGGCGGCGACACCAAGCGCAAGGTCACAACCGCCATGCTCTTCATCGGCGCCAGCGTGGGCAACATTATCGGACCGCTTCTGTTCAAGCCGAGCGAGAAGCCTCGGTACACAAGAGGCCTGCGCGTGAATCTGGCACTTTTTATTGTTCTGGCAGCACTTATCGTGGCCGGTATGCTCCTCATTCGCATCCTCAATATGCGACAGGCGAAGCGCCGAGTGGCGTTAAATAAGTCGGAGCACATCACAGACAGAAGCATGATGGGCCACAGCAAAAACGATGATCCAGACGAGGTTCTCAATCAGACTGAAGACAACATTGGCGAGCACGCATTTGAGGATATTACGGACTTGAAGAATGAGGATTTTGTTTACGTTTACTAGCTTCTATATGATTTTCGATACCCTACATCAATACATCTTCAGCATGTGTTTGAACAATTCTGCACTCATTTTCTCTCCTCTTCTAGTTCGCTGTAGCTTTCGCCTCTGGCATTTTGATCGGGCCGCCGGGTGAGCTCTCAACACGAGCTGTCAATATTTCCACTCCATCATCTGTTACAAGTAGCGTGTGTTCTGCGATAAATTAGCATCTGCGTTCGAGACTTGTCATCTCCGCTACTTACCAAATTGTGCAGTTCGCTTGCCATCCAGAGTTGCATTCGTCCATTTATCTGGCCAGTACATTTCCCTCGGCTTGCCAAGCGCGAGAATCGGCTCAATGGTAAAGGCCATGCCGGCTTTGCATACGCCGACAGCCTTGTTCTTGGCGTAGTGAGGAATCCAGGGAGGCGGGTGAAAGTTGGTGTTGATGCCATGGCCGCCCCAGGTCGAAACGACGCTGCACCCTCGCTCGTTGGCCATTTTTTCAATGACTTCCCCGAATTGCCGGATGGGTGTGCCAGGTTTGACGATCTTGATGGCAGCGTCTAGACACTCTCTCGTCGTTTCGATGAGACGCACGTTATCAGGGTCGGCTTTGGCCTTGTCGCCTACATAATACGTCTCATTCAAATCTGCGTGGTAACCTTCGTGATAGATGGAAATGTCGAGGTTCAGGATATCGCCATCCAGCAATACTCTCTGGTCGGGGATGCCGTGGCAGACAATCTCATTTGGTGATGTACACAACGACTTGGGGAAGTTTCTGTAGTTGAGGGGTGAGGGATAAGACTACATTCGAGTTAGCCACGATCAGCACCTATATTCGAAGCAAGCGTCACATACATTTCTCTCCAGACAGGCTTTGTGGCAGACCTCATCCAAAAAGTCTGTGGTCACTCCGGGCTTTACCTCGGCAGCAACAATGTCCAGTACTTCTCGAGACAGCTTGCAGACCTTTCTCATAGCCTGCTGTGCTGCGCTGTCGAGGATATCTACCTTGGCTCTGTTGAGCATGCGCTCGCTCGTGGGCACACCCGTGTCGGCATAGTCGGGCTGTCGAATAGACTTTGGGACGACACGTCTTGCAGAGAGCGGATACACGGGCCGGACCGAGCCTGTGTATGGAAACCCAAGGAATGGGTCATACAAGCCGCCGCCTATAACATGTTAGCTGTGAGGTATAGGCAGTATGTCGAGTAACACAGACTAGTCTCGGTGGCTTCCTGTGCCGCCTTGTGAACGGCTTTATGCTCATTCTGTCCAATGGGGTGGTGGCGTCAGTGAGAGTTTCAGATGAGGCTATTATTCAACTGGGCACATGTTTTCACGAACCCAGTTCTTTTTAAAACAGTCTTGCGAGCAGAAAAAACTGTTTTTAATGTTCAGCTTCAGGCACGTTGGGCACTGAAGGGTGGTGGCACTATTGGCGCAGCCTGTGCACCCAACACTGGGGCTAGCAGCTGCCGCAGTCTCAGTCATGTCTGCGCTGAATTTTTCTGTCGAACCAGTGTTGTTGAATGAATTCTGTTTATACTGATACTGTGTCAGGCTGCCAAATATGATCTTCCTCAAACTTGTCAGAAATTGCAGACGTGGTGGAGAAGAAGGCTTTTTATTCCCCGGCGCACTTCTCACTGCATGACCCCGCTACTGCAAGGCTAACACTGTGCATTCATTGACGCACGACTGCTTGACACCCTCGTGCTGCATATATCTTTTTATCTACCATTTTTTCTGTTAGGGAATATAGTATTTGATCATAATAACTAGGATAGCTCCAATGCAAGAACGCATTAATCGATCAAATTAGACATATAAGTAGCGTGATGCAGGGGAGAGCCGTTGAACGTCGCGAATAAGTAGCTGCATGGTAACGCGCCATAACCCCAGCGGGCGCAGAGAAAGAAAAATGACCGAAAGTTTATTATGCATCATACACGTGCCACGTACCCTTGGATGTAGTCGGTAGAGGTGCACAAATGTGTGGCAGAGACGGCTACGCCCTGCTGCATGTTTTTCTACCGAGATCACGCTCGAACTCATCAGATTCTGGCCGAGGTGGAAATACCAAGATGGAGGCTATCATCCAGAAATTCAGTTCTTCTATAGAGTTGGAGAATCGAAGTATCGATGATGAGCCTTATCACACTGCTTCATCGGTCGGCATGGCAGCAGAGGAACATGGAAGCAGCGAGGCTGCATCTGATGACGCCCAGGATTTGAAGACGAACCATAGCGACCCAACATGGAATAAATGTATGAATTTTATCTTGGAATGTTACCAAAAGTTTACTGAGCACCTTTAGTTGAGACGTTTATGGAAACACAAGCCCGGCGGACGCCTTACCCGGCCTATCTATACCGAGCGCACACACACGGACACCCATTTCCGCGGGTTTGGGACACTATGAAACACGGCTACTGCGACAATTTTACTTCTGACAGTGGTGCACGCAGCGAAAAGATTGCGAAAGGAGATGTTCACATGTACTGTGCTGACCCAGATCCCAACTCTCCAACTGTGGATGTATTTGAGGAGCTACGCTGCCACTTGCAAAAAACCCAAATCGGCTTGATTGATAAGAGCTATTCCTCCAGGATGGTGTCTTTGAGCGGCGATTTTATCTGGACGACTCACAGACTTTGCGAAGTTCAAAAGGTTTCCAATGACGCTCAGGTCCCGGGGCTCGCAATTTTTGAGACGCAATGCATACAGCGAGCGGGCTCGCATATATGGCGCGTGGACGATATGCTCGAATTTCTAGACATGTCAGCGTTCACAAACGCGATTGAAATATCGCCTGAGGTTCGGCGCTGGGCCAGCAATGCAGACGAGTACATTTGCTGGGATTTTGTACCCCAAGAAGCGCTACTTTCGTTCACTCTCTTTCGCGACCTTGTGAAGCCATCTGCAAACGTATCAGGGAGTTTTCTGGCAGCTAATTTCAGAAACTCAAGCAGCCTTGGCAATCTGAGGTTCCGCGAGAGGGTCGTCATCAAACCGGAAGACTACATTGCTCGACTAGATGCCTTTTTGCGCACCATTGCTGCCAGTTTCCGTTGTCCAGCGGAAAAAGCACTACCAATCCTGAGGATCTTGGTAGGGTATCTGGTACGCGGTTGGGATTGGGGCTACAAGCTCAGTGGTCTCGGCGAAGATATTGAGGAAGCCATGGAAACCTATATTGTTGTGTTGGAGTCCGAATTCACACCGAATTCGAGTGTTCCCTAAGCTAATTGCACGTTATTAAAAAAAATAAAAGAAAAGGGAAGAACCCCGGTGGCGCACATGAAATGCTCGTTCTGACTTTGATGCACCGGGTTTCCGCCTGTTCGGTCCCGGACAAGTATCTAACCTATCCGCAGTTCAGTACGGTGGAACGTGTTTTGAGTTTTCCAAGTTTTTATTTTATTTTAAATTGATGTGTATATTATCGGATGGCCATTTTCCAGTTCTACCATTCCATATTATGTATAGACGCCTTAGTATAGTTATGCAAGATCCATCATAAAGTAGCGATTTGGGTATCTCCATTATTACAAACTCCCTCCACTTTACATCACGCCCGATGTTATACTGCCACATCTCTAATCTGACATGTCGTCCATCGCCGGATCTCTGCCGAACGGGTGATTAAACTTGAGCAGCCCATTAAGCCCGCCCACCCACGGATCATCCTCCTCCGTCCTGATCACGCACGGCACGCCGCCGTGCCACTCCTCGCCCGGCCCGGCCCGGCCCACAAACTCGCCTTCGACGCGAATCTCCGTGCCGGGCAGCACGCCGCAGCAGCGCTTGCCGTCGATGCTCAGGTCGAGCTCGCGGCCGCGGTTGCGCGAGCTCATGCGCAGCACCACCTTGGTGTCGAGCGGCAGCACGAGCGAGCGGAAGCTCAGGCTGCAGGGGCTGATGGGCGTGATGAGGAGCGACTTGACGAGCGGGTGGACGATGGGGCCACCGGCGCTCAGGCTGTAGGCGGTGGAACCGGTGGGCGTGCTGATGAGGATGCCGTCGGCGGTGGTCTCGGTCAGGAAGTGGCCGTTTTGGTAGATGTCGATGATGGCGAGCTGGGGATGTGATCCGCGGTGCACGGATATTTCATTGATCGCTCGTAGAGAAGGCGATGGCTCCTTTGATTCGGCAATCGTCGACTTGCCCTGGCTGGACAGCGTGTCGGACACTTCGTGGTTGATGCTGTTGCCGGCTCGGTCGTAGATGTCCGCTTTGATGCGATGGCGCAGCAGGACACGGGATGCTCGCTGGTGGCCGAGACACTTGCCCTTTATGCGCTCCCAGCCTTCATGGTGCGTGACGCGCCTCGTCAGGTTATTATTCTCGCCCTGTTGCAGGTAGTCTGCCTCCCTTGCCTCCGGGACGTCGCTGCCGCTCATGTACATTTCGCGCCACGCCTTTTTATAATCGTTGAAGTTCCACTCGCCCAGGAACCCCAGCGTGCCCATGCTGAAGGACACAATGGGCGGCACCGAGCCGTGCAGCTTGTAGAGGCTCGCGGCGCGGAGCACAGTGCCGTCGCCGCCAAACGTCGCAATGACGTCCACCTTGTCGGCAATGTTGGACTGGTGATCGGCGATATAGAGCGGGAAGCTGAGGTGCTTCTGGATCGTCTCGGCGATGCGCGGCTCGACAATGATGTTGACGTCGCTGTACTCGCTGTGGATGTGGCGCGCAAACTGGATGACGGACTCGGTGACGTCGGGTGCGTAGAGCTTCTGGACGATGAGGAGGTTGCGCGGGGGCCGCGGCCAGTTCAGGACGAGGAGCGAGGAGCCTGGTTTCGAGCTCTGCAGGTAGCGCGGGTGTGTGCGCGGGGGCAGCTCCGCGATGCTGAGGCTGTTGGGCGTCGAGGCGCAGAGGGGTCGCGTCGAGGAGAGGTATCGAGGACGAGCGCAGGAGGGCTGTGGGAGACTGCGTGCCGGGGCTGCAGAGGCATGAGTACCACTATTGGGGCAGATCTTCGGAAGAGGCCATCGGCGGCAAAGATGTCGGGCGTGCGCCGCGCCGCCGGCCGTCACGATTCGAACCATGGTTTAAGGAAGATGCGATGCAGTCATGGCTTGGTCGCGCGACAGGGAAAGACTCGTTGAAGCGCTGTGAGGAGCTGTAACGGTATCGTATTGACGGAAACTGATGGTTGGCTTGAAAGCGTATCTCTGTATTAAATATAAGAAGCCAGTGGAAATGTGGCTGATGGTTGGGCAGCATATGCATGTGCAAAGAAGAACAAGCCATTACAAACTGAAAGTCAACATTTCCAAAGGGTGGAGACGCAACGACTGCGATATCGCTGGGAGTTGATACAGGGGCTTTAGTGGAACTTTGGCCGGTTTTTAGTGAGCATCAGCGCTAAAAGACGCCGCTTCAGTGGGCTGTCGGGGATTGAGCGCGGATACGATGTAAATGCCCTTGCAAGCAGGCAATATCTGTTTCTTGGTTATAGGTCATAAACGCACTAAAACCACTTGCGGTAAAAGAATACTACCAGAGTCGAGTCGTGGTATTTTACTGCTCGTCGTATGGAGCTCGCGGTCTGTGGAAGAGGTTCCAGCTCGCAACGCTCCCGTCTAGCTACACTGTGGTGGCTGCCCGTACAGAGGAAGATAACAGATAGGAAGATGCAGAGGGCAAGTTGAACAGCTTCATGGATATATATTTTGAAATAAAATGGAAAGTTGAGATCAAAGGCTGAACTGTATGCAGCTTCGTCCCAGCGTTGGCGAGACGTCCTGGAGCGACTTTCACCAAGTTGGCCAGCTCATTAATACATTATCGCAGCGACGCATTTCGTCGTAACATTTCTATTTCCTAGTCCACAAATGAAGTATCCGAGTCTCACTCACAGGGTACATGTTTGTGAACTGAACCGCCGCTGGATTACAGACCTTATCCTACAGTGACCAGCGACTACCTCCCCCCCCAAATGCCTAGCCTTGTCGGATCCTGGAAATATATTGCTCACGGTCCGACTTGCAGTTTGGTAAAGTAGGGACGAAAAAGTGAGAGGACAATTTGCAAGGCTTGGCATCAGCCACAGCCATCAAGGTTGACGGCCATGATCCGGCAGGACGCTACGAATTAAGCTTAAATCTAGCAGTTCCTGACAGCTTACCCCGATTACTGTCTTCAATCATGGACACGCGAATTGACGAATCAGTAGGTTTTGTACCTTTTCATAAACCATTCTCTATAGTTGCGATGCTACTGGGTGTGCTCTCTGGCGAAAGTCATTGTCGAGATCCAGCAGCACAACTTGGGTGGATCTGCGCTCTAACTAGTGTAAGTTACGGCACGCCAAGGCTTGGCTCCCGTCCTCAGAATACAGCTTCCATCCTTCGGTTCCGCCCTTATACGTGCTGATATTGTGGTTTCTTCTCTTTGTCTTGGAGGCTGGTAGCTGTTAGCTCGTTACAGCGATTCCGCTGATAGATTTCTGGAGTGTCAGGACAATATAAGCTACTGGTTCGTCGAGAGAACTCCAAATTCCGCATTATCTGGATGGCATATGTATAATGCCACAAAGGTTCTCACGAGGCGTCTTGGCAATAAACTAGAGCAGACAAAGCCCTTTGTCGTGTCCATATCAAGACTGAAGGGCCGCCTATCAGAGCCTGGACGGGCATGGTGCCAGCAAATCATAACAGCTTCGGCCAAGTATAAAGGTCGCCCGCTCCTCTTCCCAGTGTAAGCTGTTGTTTAACGTTCACTTTACGCGCTTCTCCATCCCTAGCCAACATGCAGCTCAAGTCACTCGCTTGCCTCCTTCTCGGGCAGTCGGCCCTTGTTGCCGCTCAGTCGGCCACATCCACGTCGGCCACATCCACGTCGACCCAGGCCACGGCGACGTGCGAACCGCACGAGGACCACTGGCACTGCCCGTCTGGCGTGCCGCAGCCAACGCTCAACCCCGACGGCTCGCCCAACCCCAAGGCAGACCATGGCGCTGACGACCATGATCATGGCCACGACCAGGACCACGACCATGATCATGACCACGATGCCGCAAGCCCAACTGCTACCACGGCCAGCAACGGGTGCACGCCTCACGGTGACCACTGGCACTGCCCTTCCGGCGTTCCAAAGCCTACCACACCTCCTCCAGGCTACACTCCTACAGGCTCTGCTGCCAGTTCTGCTGCTAGCTCTTCTGCCAGCGTCTCCCCTACGTCGCCCGCTACCGGCGCCGCGGGCAGAGCCGGACCACTGGCCTTTGCCGTTGTGGTAGGCAGCAGCCTTCTTCTCGGAGCTCTGCTCCTATAAGCATTTCACACGAAACATTTGTATCCAGAAATAGAAAACTGGTCATGGATATTTTGGGGGAGGGACTGAGCAAAAGGACAGCCAGGAATCACATGCGAAGGGGAGGGACGCAGATTATAAGTCCATGACTGTTGTACAGATAGAACATGACGACAGCAGAATGCGAAACCAAAGTCACTTGCCCCGAGTTCCGTAAGCGTGCAACGGCCGTGGTGCAACGTACACGAGGCACCCCTGCGTCGAGGCGTGTTCGATGCAAGGCACGATGGCGAGGCTGGGCCATGCAGCGGATCATGCCGAGCGCAACGCTATCGCAAACGGTCGCACGCCTCGAGGGCTGTCTTGGTGAGCCTTGTCAGGGGCAAGACATGGAAGATGGTATGAGTGATGTCACAGTTGGAAAACGGTTCGTGGGGCGGCGTTTACACGCGGGTGGGTGGTGAGTCGATGTGGTGGTAGTCGAGTGACTTGCATGTGGTCACGGGTCGTGGTAGTATGAGCGGGTGGGTGTGGCAGCAGCAGCAGAGTGTGAAAAGCGGCCAGCACATAGTATACTCCAGCGCAGCGAGACTTGTTGGAACTTGAGAATTTTACGATTATTCATTCTGCGGTGTGATGGATTAGCTGGTGACAGGGTGATGAATGGCTGTGTTGTGCAGAAGCGCCCGCGTGAAGAAACGAGGGGAGACGGCCACATAGCCCAACTCGCGCTGCTGGAAGTTGGAAACCGGCTCTTTTTGATATATTTGATAAGTTTTAAATCAAATTCGGCAAAAAGGACAATTTCTTCAAGCACAGAACGTCTCAAAAATAGATGAGATGATAACAGAGAGAGTTTGGCGACAGCTGCAGCTCCCCACTGTCAACTGTCTCGCGTCTCCACCAATGCGCGCGCCGTCTTTTCTCCATGTGGCCCAGCTCGAGACCCTGAAGCTCGACGCAAAAAAATACCACATGCCTTGTCGGCTCCCGTGAGCAGCGCACCGCACACGACTCGATACCTTCTGCCTGGCCGTCCCTAGCTGCTGACTCTGTCTTTTACACACAAGCAGACAGCACTACACAGTCATTCCACCCACTGACAGCATAACCGTGCAAACGACTCCAACGCCCACCCGACTGTCTCGAACCGTATAAAGAGACGACCAGCAGCCACCGCTGCTAACACTTCTTCACCATGTCCAAACAATCTCTCGCCATGATCGCCGCTCTTAGTGCCGGAGGCGGTGCTGCCCTGACAGCCGCCGTCTACTCGCTCCGCTCCAAACCCGATCAACAACAGCAACAACAACAACAACTTCAACCCACAGCCACCCTCCCCGGTGCCTACCCCGTCTCGCAACCCTCGCCCTTTGCCGTCGGCGCGCCTCTGCCCACCGGCGTTCCCTCCGCCAACGCCCCCGTCAACCCGTCCGGCCTGTTCGAGTACGGCTTCCCCGGTCCCGTCGCCGACGTCGCCGCGCGCTCCGCCCTCATCTCGTCGTACGACCGCCGCACGCGCAACCCGCACTGGGTCGTCGAGCACATCACGCCGGCCTCGCTCGCGCGCCGCGACGCCGACCGCAAGCACAGCAACTTTCTCGAAGATGACTCTGTTCCTCCGAAATTCCGCGCGGGGCTCAAGGACTACTACCGCAGCGGATATGACCGCGGACACCAGGTGCCCGCCGCCGACGCCAAGTGGTCGCAGCAGGCCATGGACGAGACGTTTTACCTGTCCAACATGTGCCCGCAGGTCGGCGAGGGCTTCAACCGCGACTACTGGGCGCATTTCGAGGATTTCTGCCGCCGTCTGACCGTGCGCTACCCGTCCGTCCGCATCGTGACCGGCCCGCTGTACCTGCCCCGAAAAGACCCCGTCGACAACAAGTGGTACGTCAAGTACGAGATGATTGGCAGTCCGCCGTCGGTGGCGGTGCCGACGCACTTCTACAAGGTCATCTTTGCGGAAGACGGCAAGGCCGGCGGCAACGTTGCGCTCGGCGCGTTTGTGCTCCCCAACGCGCCCATCGATAACAAGAAGCCCATTACCGACTTCGAGGTCCCCGTCGAGGCCGTCGAGCGCGCCAGCGGTCTCGAGTTTGCGTCCAAGCTGCCGCTGCAGCGCCGCAGACGTCTTTGTGCCGATACCACCTGCGCCCTCGTCATCAAGGAGTACGCCGACAGGCAAAAGGCCTTTGCCAAGGGTGACAAGCGCGCTCTTCCTCCTACGCAATAATTTAATTCGGGCGTTACCTAATGCTGGACTTGTTTACTATTTTGATTTACCTGGTGTTTTCTGTCCTCTTTTTTTCTCATTTGCTTTGCTGGTTTTCGGTTCTTTCATAGCATCGCATCTAGACCCGCGTGCGCAAGCCGCGACGGATAGACTACATATTTGTACATTAGCACACTACTGCATACACATTCTATAACAGAGTTCATGCCATCCAATAAATATCATCCATGTCATGTGTCTCGCCAAAGTTTATTTTGCTCGCTATATTACATGCCTGCCGCCGGCTGCAGAATATGGAATCTCAGCCCTGTTACGCCATAAATGATACAAGACCCCAGCGCTGCTCGCTCCTTTGCGGATCGCTTACTACCGTATCCGCTTGTAGTTCCCCTGTCGCTGCTCTTCCCGCAGGCTGGCCTCTTGACTAGGAAGAGGCGCCCGTCGTCGGTTCGCGTCGCCGCCGTCGCCGCCCATGCCCATGTGCAGAGGTGGCGGGATCGGCATGCCACCGGCACCCGGAGGCGGTATGAGGCCCGGTGGCAGCTGGCCCGGCAGAGGCAACGGCACGCCAGCCCTCTTCATCATTTCAAGCAGCTGCATGGGGTTCGGCGGGTTGTTGGGGTCGATGCCTGGGAGAGGTGGCGGAGGGGCGCCATTCATACCCGGCATGGGGAAGGGGGGTGGTGGGAATTGGCCATTCGCTCCGTTCATACCCGCCCCAACACCAGGGATCATAGGCGGAGGTGGCGGTACGGCTGATCCTATTCCAGGCACGATGCCGCCGCCAAGCGGAAGACCAGGAATACCCGGCAAGCCAGGCAAGCCAGGCAGTCCAGCACCACCACCCGACTTCTGCGCATCTTGGTCCACCAGGGCGTCCATCTCGTCTTCCATTTCTTGCTGCTCTTCCTCTTGTCGTTGCCGACGGTTACCACGACGATCCCACGTGCCTTGCGCTTCGGCTGCTGCTTCGCCAATGTGATAGCGGTCCTGGAAGACTTCCGTGTCACCAGGACGGGCGCGCGTCCAGAATCGCGTGATTCTGTCATTGGAACCAGATGCGAGGATGTGACCCAGCGGATGCCAGTCGAGCGACCAAATGGCGTAGTCGTGCGCAAAGGAAATCTTGTGCGTCGGCCAGATGGACTGCGCCGGGGTTGTCGTCGGGTCCGGGCTGTCGTACGGCGCCACGGTGAGCTGCTGACCGGCGGGTGTGTTGGGCGAGTCGAGGAGGTAGTGGAAGAGGGAGCCGTCCATGCCGCCGGTGGATAGGAGGTTCGCGTGCACGGGATGCCAGGCCACGGTGGAGATGTCTTTTTCATGGCCCTTGAGGAGACAGATGTCACGCATCATGCGCAGGTCAAAGACGCGCGCAGTTTGGTCTCGTGCAGACGTGGCCAGGCAGCTGCCACGCACACGCTCAAACAGAACCTTGGTGATTGTACTCTTATGGCCATGCAAGGTTGTCAAGCAGCGACCGGTTCGGGGGTCCCACAGCTTAACCAGATGGTCCTTGGATCCCGAGACAAGTAGACCCTTTGTCGGATGCCAGTCTACCGATTTAGCGTCCCAGCCGTGTCCTTCTAGTTTCGTCTCCATGGATCCCAGCGCAAAGTCAAACACCTTGAGCGTCGAGTCGTCGGACGCCGTGACAAACTTGGCATCATTGGGGCTAAAGGCTAGATCGCGGATGGGGTCCGTGTGGGCGTTTATACTCTGCACGTTGTTGAAGTTGGGCTGCCAGTACTTGATGAGACCGTCGTGATCGCCGGAGACGAGCCAGTCGTCGCTGTGCGAGTACTCGAGCGCGCGAATCGCCGAGTCGTGCGCCTGCATAATCGTTTCAAAGTTGAAGCCGGTGCCGTTCCATAACGTGAATTCGCCGCTTGTGGAGGCTGTCAGTAAGCGGCGGCCTTCTGGTGTCCATCTCACCACGTTGACGGGGTGTTTGATTTTGTTGAGAGATGAGTGCAGATGTTTGGCCGGAATGGTGTCTGCTGGGTTGGTCGGCCGGGCGGCTGGCGGCAGCATCTGGTACTGTTAGCGTGGCGACGGCAAACTTCACAGCGGGTTACCAACATCAATAATGTAGCTTGCACTAGGTCTTTCGGCTTCGCCAATGTAGCTGCCCTTGTAATTGGGTACTCTATTGCGTTGCCAGTGGATCATGGTTGAGCTGTAGTCGGTCACAGGTCCTGTCGGGGTTAGCTGGTTGTGTCCGGTCTAACATGCTGCTTGGCATCGCAGACGGCACCAGGCGGCGGCAACATACGTCGACCTCTAACTTTGATAAATCCGCCATCCTGTCCCTGACCTCCTCCGCCTCGGTCATTCTGGTCCCCGCGCGGCTCGTAGGCCATTCTGCTGGGAGCCCAGCTCAGGTTGCGACTAGTGCTGGTGGGTGTGAAGCATGCGCCGCTGATGAGGCCTGTCGGGTTTATGCGACTGAGCTATGTGAGATTATGTGTTTTGCGATTGAATATTCAGAATGCCGTGGGGTAATGGATGAGATGGTATAAAGCTGGTATGATGCGGTTCTCGCGTTGAAGCTTGCTCCCAAGAACAAGCTTCAGCAATTTGGCGCCAGATCACATGACAACAAGCTACCTTTTGGGAAACTTTTTAGTGGATCACCACCACCAGCAGGCAATTGCTGGAGCGTCCGCGCCATTCATTTGAACAAATTCGTTTTTTTATAAGAATAAAATAAAAATGCTTAATTCAATGGGAACTTGTTTTGGTCGATATTTCCAGCGATGAGATATTGCTCGTCATACAAATGGACAAATGGTGGACAAAGTTGGCCGCACTTGCTTACATGCAGCATTCGCAGCGCTAACAAGCAACCAGAGGAACAATAGAAGATAAATAGGACGAATAACAGTAAAAGCAGCAGTAACAGCAACGGCAGAAAAAGCAATGATAATGGTGTAAATTCTGAATCCAGCGAACATGGTAAAGCTAAGAAATAAGAATTCCATACGCAGCATCAGAATAATACTACATTCCTTTAGCCTTTAGCATTAAGTGGCTCAAGCCACAGGCGCCCTTCAAACTAAATTAATATTTTAATATAAGATTAAAGAAGATTAAATAAATACTAATTAGATTAAGGGCTTTTATAATAAATCTTGTAAAAACTAGTTTTATATATATCTTAAATATAAAAGAAAGTAAATAGAAGAATTGTTAGACCTGGGCAGGTCGCCAATATTACCCTGCCGGAGGCCACAGGTAACTGGCAGCTCGTTAATACTGACGTGCCTCTGTTCTCTGACGCGCATATATAATAAGAATAATAAAGAGATCTTATAAAGCCTTAAAATTATAAAATAGGCTAGTTAAACCGCTGGATACCTAACTAGATGCTGTGGAAGCAAAGGTCACGAGCATCTGCTCAGGCAGAGTAGCCGATATTTAAGAAAACGAGATGTGGCAAAATCGTTGATTTGCTTTCTTCAAGCAGCTAAATAGTAATATACCTCTGCCATACCCCTAATGCCCGAAATATCCAGACAGTCCTATCATACTATCTTACCAATCGCCCATACCGCCTTTGGAAAGCCCATAGCATCCGCCAACTCACTCGCCTCCTCGACGCCAAACCCTGTAGTAAACAGCAGTCTTGACGCAGCCCAGTACTTGTTAGAGATGGCCAATGTCAGCGCCGTCTTACTGTCACTATCCCGTGTAAGAAAAAACTTCTCATCACCGAGATGACACTGTATGATCATCCCGACGTCTTCTAATGCGCGCTGTCGGAGAGCGCTGTGTAGTATCGTGCCCCCTTCTGTGTCAGGTGGCATGTTGTTGAGTCTGCCGGCGATGAGCCGCTGACTCAAAATCGAGGCCGCAGATGTGGATCTGGACTGAACCGCCGCCTGGAGTGCATCTACCATGAACGCCCACTTGTCCGGAAATGCGGCGAGGGTCTGTTCGAGCAGCCTCTTGTCGTCATGTTTTGCCGCCAGGACAATGTGGCTTGGCGACGGGTAGGCTCCCTGTTCAAGGAGATATGTGACAAAGGCCGGATCCGTCATCTCTGACGCCAGCAAGCAATGTGATCGATCGAGGTTCACGCCGCGTGCCAACAGACTGGCGAGGAGGTCTACATCCTGCGACTCGAAAGCAGCCATCATGTATTCCGGCCGTACTGCGCAACCCCACTGAAGAAAGAGACGCGCTGCCACAGGACGCCGGCACCTCATGGCAATATCGAAGGGTGTCCCGCCGTCCCCAGTTGTCCTGCTATCCACATCCAGACCGCGCTGTAGCATGAGCGTGAGATGGTGCTCTGATCCGTACTGTATCGCCGTGTGCAGCAGTGTTTGGCCGACAGCGTTTGAACAATCGAGATCTGGGGTGTGTGAGATGAGTAGCTCGACGGCTCCCGAGTCCGGCGACCCTTCCCTTGAGTACTGTTTTAAAGCATCGATTAAAGCCTCAGTATATAGAGTTTTCCTAGCTGCACTCATCTGTTCATCGAGCTGAATGGCCGATGCCGCATTTTGCTCAGCTTCGATGAGCATCGATAGCATATTCGGATTTTTAAAAGGGCTTGTTAGAGAGAAGAGATTATTCAGCCTCTGATATTTCATGTCCTGGGAGAGAAAGATTGCGGCTATATTGGCAGGCGACGATGCGAAATGGACGAGGAGTCGTCTAACCATCTCCGTCGAATTCTGTCGCACTGCGAGCAACAGCGGAGTGTCGCCGCCGGAGTTCGCTTGGCCTGCCACCGCACCACTCTCGAGTGCCCAGCTAAGAATCGCAACATTCTCAGAGAGTATAGCTTTATGGCATAGACCAGAGCCTTTGTTGTCGATATCGTCCAACTTTGCGCCGTGGGAGAGGAGAAACTCTAGGGGGGATGTGTCTCCATTTGTAGCGGTAGCCGCAAGCGCCAGGAGTGTCGTCTCACCGGCCGAGTTGCGCTGCGTAATCGCTGCCCTCTCTTTGATGAGAAATTCCGCAGCAGTCCGATTGCCAGTCACTGCCACTTCCAGGGGAAGCCTGTGAGATGACGTCCTCGGTATTACATCTTGGCCCGTACAAAGGAACCTGAGAAGCTCGACACTACAGCGATTATCTTCCAACACGTCGCAGAGGATCTCATCAAGCTGCGCCGGGTGACTGATCGGCCACGTCTCCAGAACAAGACTGGCCAGCTTGATGTCATTCCCCATGTCACCCGCGGCAACATATTTGAACAACCTAATTCCCGTCTCCATGAGCCTCCTCAACTCCTTCGTTACCCTGGGCGATTTCTTCTCCAGCAAGCGGAGAAGCTGAAGATCAGAGAAGTTGTTTCGCTTAGCAAGCGGGAGAAGCATCTCCAAAATGGCGGTATCCGGCTGCGTAATGGCTTTCTCGAGGCATTGGGGGAGAGAACGTTGGCTAGGGTTATGTGTCGTCCCCCAGTGTCTTACAAGCAGCGCAACAGCGTCTGGGTAAGATTCTGAGACCGCCAGGAGAAGCGGCGATGGGGGAGGCTCCTTTCTGCGCGATGAACCCTCGTCAGTGAGAATAGAGGCGTGGGCATGGCCATACTTTCGCGCCCTTTCATCAGCTTCTATTTCTGACGCTGGGGTTGACGCCAAGGCTGCGATGCCCGGAGAGCCTACATGGTCCTCCCTCCGATACTGCAGCAAGATCTCTACGCAGCCGAGGTGCTTTCTGTGTATAGCAGCATGTAGGGCTGTCCAACCGTTGTTGTCCTCACGACCAGCCACCGCTCCGGCTTGTATCAACGCTTGGGCCAGCTCGTCGTGGCCATGCTCCGCTGCATAGTGAAGCGGCATCCACACATTATCATCACCTTGATGAACCATCGTCTTGTGGTGCGTGATAAGAGCATTCGTCCACTCAAGGCTCCCTGATTGTGCTGCCACATGCAACAGTGTTCTACCATCGGGGAGACGGCTCTTCGCATCTGCCAATCCTGCCAGGAGCGTGGCCAGCTCATCCCAGCTATTCTCTACTGCGATAAAAAGTGGTGTTCTACCATCTGGTAACGGCGCGTTAACGTCGCCGCCGGCGTCTAGGAGACGTCTGACAGTACAGGCGTCCCCCCTCTGAATGGCGATTTGAAGAGGGCTGCGGCCAAGATGGTCAGCGCACTTCGCAGATGCTCCCTGTGTCAGGAGGAGGTCGGCAACTTCCTCGTTTCCATTCTCGAGTGCGACATGAAGCGCTGTTCTTCCGTCGTTTGCCGTGGCTGTGGCACAGCTTGGGTTGTCGCGGAGGAGCCACTCAGCAACAGTTTTGAGGTTGTGTGTTGCAGCTACGTGGAGTGGCGTAAATCCCACAGGAAACTTGTATTGCCCTTCAAGATATCGAGCGATTTCTAGCCACGAGTTAAAATTGTATCTTTCCTCCTGGAAAAAAGACTTAAGCAGTGGCCATGCCTCCTCGAGCTCTTCTGTGCCAAGGTCGCCCAAATATGCGCACCAAGACGTCGCAGCCTGTTCTAAAAAGGGCGTGTTTGCGGAAATATCATAATCCTTTCCGCCTTGTTGTATCGACTGCATCGACTCGATCCTGTAGAGGTATTTTAACGACGAATAGTCGTCCAGGTTCAAGTATGTGATGCAGGCCGCCAAAAGGCCCGCCTTCGACGGCATTCTCTCTAAGAAAAATTCGTTTCGGCGGGATTTACCGAGTGTTGGGGAAGACAAAAATTCGTATACCGAGAAGTGAGCCAGGAACAGTTTCCCTGTGGATTTTGACTGCCGCACAAGACTGCCGCAAATCTCCAGAATGTCGGAGGAACGTCGCAGCTTACTCTTCTGAACCTCAGCTAGGTTGGACATTCCTGGCTCGATTGCGATAACCTCGGTTAGCTCGTCAAGGTCCAGAGGTGCATGCGCGTACATGATGCAACGCAGTATCAGAAGAGCTAGCTGCCTGTCTTCGTCCTCCAGCTTGAACAGCACCGCTTCGAAGCTTCGTTCTAGTCCGCGGGGGAGCGCCTTGAGAATTTGTGGACTGATCGCGGTTCGCACGCGGGAGAGATGATCTAACTGGCATACAACCCACAAGAACCTGATATTGTCAACAAATGTAAATTCTGATAACTGGTCAGGTACTCAACTCACATGCCATCAGCTTTTTTCACCAATTCTTGAATCAGCTCAACAGCCTCCGGCTCATTATCGATCCTCAGCTGATGTATACGACTCCGAACATGCTGCTCAATATCTTCGCGAATGTCGACTGACGTCACAAGCACCACAGAGTAGGCTGAAAATGACTGCTCCAAGTCCCAGCTCGGGCGACTCGAAACGAAGACCTTGATCTGCACGCCAAGAGATGAGAGGCCGTCAAGAAAATCGGTTATCTTGTCCGCGTAGTTAATTTGATCCAGGCCGTCTATGATCAGATAGACCCGGGATACCCTCCGGCACAGCTCCTCCCATACTTGATGTAGGTCTTGCATATCTGGGCTACTCGATTTGAGGTGATATTTTTCGAAGAGGCTTGTGAGAGACGGGCACTGAAAATCCCCAGACCTAGTATGTTGTAGTAATTGAGAGAGCAATGCTCTGACGATTTTCTCGGGAGATACATCATTGTAGCTGCAGTAGTGGTATGTCAGAGCCACGTTGTCGTCTACGCAAACCTCTGATAAAGTTTCGATCACTTTTGAGCTGAGCAACGTGTCAGAGAGTATTCTGCTATACACACGCGATGAACTTTGCGAATGACGCACACAATAACTGTTTTACCGCACCCTTCTATTGCTTGTCAGCCACGGATCCCAGACTTGTTCCTTAGCTGAGTACTCACGGATCCCTTGTAGCCAAAAGTATGATGACGCGTCGCAAACCATCCACTCGATGAATTCCTCTCTATCGAGGAGCCACTGAGCCGAGTTTCTATCTCGTCGTTTCACAATGTCGTCGTGTTCGTCCTCAGTCGTCGGGCCCAGCCATCGAATAATTTGAGAACGCTTCTTATCTGCGGGACAGAGTTAAAGCACTAGATCTGAGCCACGCCGTCAAGGTGGCTACTTACTCATCGCCTTCTCTTCAAAATGTTTTTTGAGCTGTTGCTGGCCTTGCTGAATGCCTTGCAGCTGGCGCACCATCTTTGCCACGACATGCCCCATATCATCTGATTTCAGACTGGCGACTTCCGTTATTCGGCTATTTCTGGCGTATACGGTCTAATACGGGTATCACTTGCCTGTGCTGCAACTGCAGGCAGATAATGAAGAATGTCTTGTGGCGCTCCATTTCGGCGACGAGTTTCTCTCCCTCGGTCCGCGTGGCATCTCCTTGTACCAAAGCCAGGAGTTTGCCCTTCTTCAACGCCAAGTCAAAAAGGCCTTGCGCCTCATCTAGAGTCTTCTTGCAGGCTTTAATGGTATCCCGCAAACTGATGCCGCTCCCACATGCCTGCTCGAGACTTGAGGCATCTGCATTTGTGCCAACAAAGCGCGACTGCAAACCGAAAAGCACTCCCGAGAAGGCAGCGACCTCGCCGACGAGGTTATGGAGCGTTTCCGTGCGCTTGTCTAGCTTGGAAAGCAGGGCGTACCCATTGGATACCACAGAGCCGGTCAACGCCAGTAATCCGGCTATACTCGCGGCTATTGAGAGAGGGTCCATGTTGTAGGCAATGCAAGAGGTGATTTTGCGTTGTAAGTCTCACAGCGTAAAATCGCGAAAACGGCGCATGCCCATCGTGAAGTTAAACTCGCGAGCGAGGCTGAGCGGGGTAGTTAGTAAATAGCAGGGGATATCAACCCTGAGCTGCACAGGCCGAGGCTGACAGCTCTCGCCACGTCACATTTATGCAAGGGTTGAAAAACGAATTGATCTTTTTCAGCTAGCATGATCATGGCACTCGGCAGATTCTTGTGGGGGAGTCGGGGTGACAGGGACGCCGTTTATGGAGGTGCTGACTGCGAAGTAGCTACAGAACCTGATTGCAGGGTAGCTACCTGACAATGAACCACCTTCACAGGGTAACACCCCTCCGTCAGTAGCCATCCTAGCCAAAGAAATAACATCCAAGATAATCGTCCGAGATATGCCTTTCCGGATATTAACCTTATCCTGCTGCTCAAGCGAATAAATCCAGTACTCTTAGGCCTTACCTGTATTTAGTTCATATAGGCGTGTCGTCTATCGCAACAAGCAGGTGCAAATATTACTACTGATACTACTGCTGAACAGCTGGGTGAAAGTGGAGTACCTTCTGCATGTCTCGTTGAGAGTGCGGCAGTTTTCCCGGTTTCTACAATCCTCGATTGGCTGATTCCCTTCCCCTCCAGCCACGTTCACCTTGTTTGTGACGTGGCTGTCTCTGAGAGGGCCTGATCTCGCCCGTTCTGGAATTTAGCCCGGATGGTATCTGTTACCCCTCAACTGGCAGCACTGGGTGAGTTGTCGAGCTACTGCTGGCGACGAACAAGGTCGATGTCAATACCTGGGATTATTTGGAGCGGCCGCCGCGCTTAGATGCGTCCATTATGGAGCTACTACATGCTTCATTAGCTTTAGAATAATTTCTTCTCTCTATTTCAAATATCTTTGTTAAGGTTGAAGTCTGGGGAAGTACTTCTTTTAATAATTAGAGGCCTGGAAATTTGCCATATTTCTGGGTTAGCATAGTCGGACCGGTCCGCTGTTATAACTACTACGCGACAAAGTTAGTCATGGGCCCGTCATATCTCAAGAGTGGCGAATGAGGCGAAAGACTCATTAGGGTAGGTTAGAAAAAGTTCACTATACTTAAGGGTATAAATACTATAGCTAGCCTATATACTCTATTAAACTAGGATTATTATTCTATTTACTCTTTTTATTAATTTTTTTGATAAAGTTGTAAAATGTATATAAAGACTGCCAAACTCCCTTTATCTGTTCTTTTCGGTAAAACCACTCAACTATTTTGCAACGACCCAAGCGCCTTCTCATTACTTACACCCGCCACTATGAAGCCATTCGCCAAATTGATCACTGATTCTTGGTCTTTTCTCCTTGCTCTCCCTCATAGGTTCTACTATAATCTGAGGCAAAAGGAAGTCTGGCGATTATACTTCCAGTATTTTGTCTTCGATGCCATCCTGTATCTCCTTCGATATCATCGAGACAACAGGCGGCAAGGAGGCAACTGGCTGCGATGGGTTGTTGTGAGCTTTGCCGCATGGATGCTCGCTGCCAACTTGGCTGAGCCTGAAGAACTAACTTCACCGGAATTACCCACCAAAGAAACTCGCGAATATATTTCTTCATGAATTTATTCTTCATTTCGTCTCGACTTAGAATTGCCCGAAGTAACCTACGATCACGTATTTGCATATCAAACATGTACATCAACTCACGTGAAACAGTTCCTCTATCAGGCAGCTTGCAGCTAACAACTCCAAATGGGTTTAATTGGATATACCTGGGAAAACCATCTGCAGTTTGATTATTCATATCAACAACACTCGCGTTTATGTACTGATTCATATTGATTCATCATTTATATTGTTGATTAATAAATTAAGAGATTACATGACTTATAGAGCCTTCGCATCATCGTATACAAGTTTTTAACACCGTGCATCCTTTAAGAGATCTCAATGATGGCGGGGCCAGCAGCGATGGTGTCGTCGCTGACGACGTCCTTGCAGCTGGTCAGGACAGCGTAAGTCTGACCGGCAAAGCCCTCGGGGACCTTGACCTTGAAACCGCCATCGACACGGGTGGCCTCGGCAAAGACGGGGCCGGTGACGGCGATGAAGGCAGCGTAGACCTTCTGGTCGTCCTTACCCTTGAGCTCGTAGCCGGGGGTCTGGAGGACAATCTCGTTGCCAGACTTGACGCCCTGCTGGGTGCTCTCGGGGGCGACGGCCAGGGCGGGGAAAGCCTTGACGGGGAGGGCGGGGTTGCTCTCGGGGCAGGACTTGATGAAGCCCGAGGCGAGGGAGTAGACCTCGTTGTAGGAGAGGGGGGCGTCAAAGGCCTGGGGGAAGGGCTTCTGGTCCAGGCTGGCGCGGATGTACGACGAGTGGCGGGACTCGACGGTCAGGATGGAGCCGGCCGCGGTGAGGTAGGTCTTGGACATGATGTCGGCGGCAGCGCCGAGGTAGGCGGAAACACCGACGCCCTCGAGGATGGAGGCGGTGGCCACGAAGGACTTGACGTCCTTGTAGCCAAAGTCGTAGGTGCAGGCGGCGGTGGGGTTGGCACCGGCAGCCTTGAGGCCCTTGGTCAGGAAGTCGACGTGGGCGGCCTCGTCGCTGGCGATGGACTTGAAGTTGGCGTAGACTTTGGAGTCGAAGCCGGCGCTCTTGAAGTCCTCCTCGGAGTACTTGGCCATACCATCACGGTAGAAGGTGTCCTCGAGGTGCTCCAGAGTCAGGGCATACTGGAGAATGTCGGCTGTCTCTGTGTTAGCTGTGTCATTGGAGAGATGTTTTGGACGATCAAATGTACCATCAGTGATACCGGCACGCTTCTCCATGGTGGGAGCGGCAGAGACAAAGCCGGCGGCGACAACGGCCGCAATGGTAGCCTGGGAGAAATGCATTGTGAAGAGAGGATATGGGTATATGGTATTAAGAGATAAGATTGTATATGGGATAAGAGAGAGTAGCGAGGGACAGCACATCAACTGGCTGGCAGCATGCTTTTATTCCTCTGGCCACATCCCCCAGCTAACACGGAGCGAGTGCTCCATGGCTGCTAGGCAGGTCTCGCAGCGGGATGTCTTGCAGCCGAGTTGTCATCACATCACACAGGAAAAAACAAAGTCGTCATTTGCCGACGCTAGTAGGTAATTGCAATGTTCCAGAGTATGCTTGCACCCCCCCTCCGTGCCGCTCGGCACCGACAAGATTCGCCCACCAAAGAGCAGCCTTTGTGGCAAACTTGAAAGCAAACGCCAAGCACTGTTCAACCCACAAGACTAATCAATTTAATTACAAACATACCTTGCCCTGCGGCGGCCAAATCCGCGCGGATGCAGCTCATGCCGTGCCCAGCTCTTGTGGAAATTCCGGGGTCTGCCCTGTCTTGTTGTTTATCTGATGGAGTCCAAGCGGGCAGCCTCTCTCGCCCGGAACCACGACCAGCCGAGGAGCAACCTGGCCCAAAGTAGCAACTAGCTCGATCGAGATCGGCAGCCTGTTAAGTTGTCGCAAAAGCCGTCATGGTCATTAACCATATCCGAAGCGAAGTGAGTTGATCGCATCATTGACTCACATTACCCCGCAAAGGACAGCGAAACTTTCCCCCAGCTTCGCCTGGTCATCGAAACAAGATCTCCCGGCTCAATGCGCCGAACAACTCCTTTTTCAAACAGCATGAAAGAAAAAAAAGGCAAGCTCTTTGCGGGGCGGGAAGGTTGTGTCCCTAGCCAGGAACGACGGCCAGTAGCGCTGCACAAGGCGCAAAAAGCTAATACGAGGAGGCAGCACACCCACACACACGCACGCACAGAGCAAGGCTGCACCTTGGGATCCGCCCGGGACGCAGGGATGCCGGCTGCGCCCCTGTTTGCCTTCCCCAGGCGCAAGAAAAAAAAGATCTGATAAAGTCGAGTCTACGCTAGCCGACGCCGCGCCCCATTGTTACCAGCCCGGGAAGACCAGCATCCGGGATTGGCAAGGGTATTTGATTTCATTGTTCTGGGGGAAATTGGACAAAACTTTTCAATTTCTATTGACTGATCGCAATTGCCACTTGGACCGGGGGAGGGGCGGCCCAAGCGAACATGCCCGGCTCATCTGTGTCCCGGACTAGAGAAGCTAAGGCCGGCCACCTGATGGACAGGTATTCTGAGCTCGCTAGTCCTGACGCAATTCCAAATTAGCACGGCTCTTTGAAATGCGATTGCCACCCTTCCTCGGCAATTCGCACCCCCTTGTTACGGTGGGTTGCCTGTTTTGTAATGACGAAGAGACTGAATTGATCTTGGCCGTAAACTACTACTACCTTCTCATGCCCGCCGCCTTTGTTCAGTGTAAAACCCACATCGCACGCTCTTCCTGCCTTTACGCCGTACCAGTTATTCGTTATTTTTCATACATCAAAATACCCAAATACCAGTCATCATGAAGTTCCTCGCCATTGTTGCTTCGCTGGCCAGTATGTCTTTCCCCTGCTGCTCTTGTTTCGGAAGCAGACTTCCTGTTGCGACACCCCAGCTAACACCTGCATGCAGCCGTTGCCATTGCCGCTGACGCTTCTTCCGTCGTGGTCTGCCCCGACTGCAAGACGCCGTCGCCCACAAACGACATGGTCACCCGCACCAACGAGCCCACCGCCAACTGCGACTCCCCCAAGCTCACCGTTGTCACCACCGGCAGCGCCACTGGCACCGGCGGCATGGGCGGCATGAACCCTAGCCAGACTGGTAGCCAGACCGGCAGCCAGACTGGCAACCCTACCAGCCCTCCCATCTCTGGAGGCGCCGGCCGCCTCGCTGGCGGTGCCGTCGCCGCTGTCGTGGTTGTCGCTGCTCTGTTGTAATGGTAATAATTGGAAAACGAGGTTATGCGCCAAGTGTCCGACAGGAACGCTTTGTTACAAAGACTCAATATAGAGCTATAATACCTAATAACCAAGCTCATTATTCACATACAAACATTCGTAGTCCGCGAATTAAACTAGAGAATGTAAATGCCACGCTCACGCAGGCTTTGTCCTTTCTAGACTTTGCCAAGCGAATGCTTGCGCAAACCTTGTCAATGCAAGACTCCGACTTGTCGCGTCGGTCAAAGATGTAGCAACTTGGTCTAAACTTTGCGTCTACTTTGTTATGATTATTTCCGCCGGGTAGCATCCGTTCGCGCGTGTCGCACGAACAATAAAGCACGTGGCAGTCAGGTCCCTAATAGAAAAAAACGTAATTGTTCTCGTTCATACTGCAGAGGAAACCGTTGCCACGGTGGACATTCTATTGTGCTCCCGCGACAGCACGGTAATCGCAGTGCGAAATACCGGGGTAGGACCGCTGTTTGATAGGCATAGTTGTCCCCAGAACAGAAGTCTAAATAATTGTGACTACTAGGCTAGTCTTGCGGTGCGTGGATTGGGATGCAGACAGCGTCACGGCTATTCTAAGCAGAGTGCTTAATTTTTGTGAGACGGGCTCCGTGGCGCTCAAACTTTGAAGATGCATGCCGTGCACCAGACCAAACAAATGCACCGCGCGGATCTATCTTTTCTGCATCTTGTTTCTTGAATTAAACGATGCGCAGGGTTGGGAGGGAGAGTGAAGTGCCTATCGCGAGGAGATTTAGGGTAGCACACACGACTATCACGGATGTAGACGAAGGCCGCCTGGTGTTCCCAAATGCAGGAAGAAAATTATGCCTGCCGCCTTTATTTTATTCAGGTCTGTGTTAGAACTCATCGCCATATCTCTTGTTGATCTAGCTGGTTTGGCTTGTAATGGAAAAGTTGGGGCGTCGTAATGATTATTCTCGCGAGAGGCGAGTCTGACATCGAGCCATAACATAAGAAAGGGAATATGTTATTCCCACGCAACGTTGAATTGACATTCCCACTAATTACAAAGGAGTGCGACATTGAAACTGACATTTGTTAGGAGCGGATCGAGGGCCATTGGGAGTCTGCAGTGCTGATTCTTGTACTGGTTAGCATAGTCCCACACGCCGGGCCGGCCCGTTGGGCTTCCAGGACCACGTCTTACAGGGGGCTATTATCTGATGTGCTTCGTTCCGATTGATTGATCGAAATGACCAGAGCAATATTGTTAATGCTTTAGGCAGCAGTATTTAAGCTCATATTATGCATTTCTTTACCGTCATGACGAACTGCAACCCTGCCGTTGCGGATTGATGGTAGCCCCAATGGAAGCCTGCGCATCAACCACAGATGTCAGCCTCAGCTGCGCCCCGACTTCGCCACACCTAGGAGAAGGATTTAAACCATCGCATCTCACTCGAGAATTCAACTTGTCCATATATCACTTAGAAGGGTTGTAACTAATTCTGGAGTACTATACACTGGAACCATATATAACCCCAGTCTCTGCAAATACAGCGCCACGTCTAGTTTTAAACCAGAATGGCGCGTCTGCTGATCGGTTTCCTATGCGCGACCGCGATGGTCTGCAGCATCCACCAGAGCGTGAAAGGGTGGGGTTTGGCAGATAAGCGGTGGCTGCATTTTCGGCTTCTCCTTCGTGCGACTAAGTTATCGGCTGGATCGACAGTGGGTGGTGGAACATATTTCCAGGGTCATACTTAGCCTTGATTAGCCGTAGACGAAGCAAATGATGGCCGTAGTAGCTCTCCATCATATCGCGACCGTGAAGTGCCTCGTCATAGTCATCGTCTCCAAGGTAGCCTCCATTCGTCAGCGGGTAAAATAACTCGTAGGCTTTCGTCAACCAAGGAAGGCGCCGCTCCGCCTCAGCAACGACTCCAGCCTCTCCGCCATACTCTTCGAGTGGCAGCCATACCGACATGCCCATCAGCCATGGCGCCCCACGTACTTTGATCGACGTCGTATCGGGCGCCGGCATAAACTTGGGGTTCAGACCGAGAAGCTGAACACGAACTCCGGAGGCGGGCTGCGTAACGATGAGCTTGGCCAGCTCCTCCAGGAAAGCTTCACTCGGTATCTCCTGCATGAACCCAGCCTTTATCTTCATGAACCTCTCGTGCTCGATTCCCTCGCGCGTTAGTGTCCGCAGGTCAGGATACCAAGGAGCCGAGGTTTGTGTTAGACCAATGTCGGCCACAGTGTCAATGAAGTGTCGTGGCGTGCATGCCGCCTCGTCTGGGCGTGGTAGCTGCGACAGGAAACTGCTCCAGACCACGTCTCTCTCAGTTGGGGTCTGCGTGAGTATAGTACCAGAAATCTCCAAAACACCCAGCCAAGATATTATCATTGGATTGACGGATAAGGGAGCATTGCCACAGTTTTTCACGGCCGCAATCAAAGCCTCTCGAATGTCATCACGAGACAACTTCCATTTGACTGTGAAGCAGGCAGCGGCAGCAGGGGCATCATTCGTCCGCAAAGTAATGTTGGTTATCACACCAAAGCAACCTGTACCCGACCCTCGTAGGGCAAAGAAGAGGTCTGAGTTCTCGTCATTGTTAGCATGGCGGATTTCACCATCGGCCGTGACAACTTCCAGGTCGATAACGCGGTCAGTTAGGGTACCGAAAGTGCGCGTAGAGAACCCATAGCCACCACACTGGATCTGGCCACCGAGTCCAACCGTCGGGCAGGTACCCATGGGCAGCATCTTCTTTCCGTGGTCCCAGGCATACTGTGCGACAGTTCCCAGCAGAGCACCCCCTCCTGCCGTAATAATATCAGTGGAAGGGTCAGAAGCAATTCCGTTCAAACGAATCACGTCGATGACTAGTGCTCCATCTGTCCCACCCAGTCCTAAAGCCTCAAACGAGTGGCCGCCTCCTCGAACAGTGATCTGACTGATGTTCGCAAGCTTGGCAGCCTTGAGTACTGTGCTAATTTGAACAGCTGTGGATGGCTGCACTAGAGCTAGCGGCCGACGGCTATTGTATGTGTTCCAGGTGGCTATATGCTCCGCGTAGCCTTCCTCGCCATTGACATACACTGGGATATCGCCAATTCTAGCTCGGAACGCGCTAATGTTGGCCATTCTTTGTCTGCTAGTCGAAGAAAAGAGAGCTGATGGTAGCCTTTGGGAGTTTGTGGGAGCGGAGAGTGACGAAATTATATGTGGCGGTGTATAAGTTGTTCGACTTGTGCAAGAGATAGAGTGTTATTGTAACAACAATGTTGCTCGATATCCCATCCGTTCCTTATATAGTAGTGGTACCGATCGGATAAGTATACTTGCATAGTATTGCCGGAGAAGAATAGCTTCAACGCATAAGTCCGCGGAAACTCTACGGCCTGCCGTCCGCGGGTCTTGCCAATGCCGAGATGTGCCAAAGTTCGTAAGTCTAATTTGAGCTAGATCACCCTACCTAATGTATTATAATTTCCCAGCATTGCAAGCTTCCGCGGAACAAAAAGTCGAGGAACTCTGAAGCGGATGTTAGGGTTATATTTGGTACCCACATACAGCTCGGAAGAGCACTCCGACTTTTCCGAGTTGCGTCGCTGGTTATAAGGCACGCTGGGACTTAAAACTGTCTTTAGAAACCCTAAAGAAGGTATGACGTAGCGGAGCGACGGTCGGCCTCAGTAACTACTTTTTCTGACTTCGAGCCTAATACTAGAGACAGAGTAGTTAAGCTTAGACTTGCCGGTACCTCCAGGCACAGCGCTTAAAACCAAATTCATGGCCTCATCCTGCGCTCGCTGGTACCTTAGACCTAGACTTGGACGGCAAAGTTGTCCAACGTTCCACATTTTCTCCTCGTTTCTCCACGTTCATACACCGATAATTGCTTAGAGTCATCATGTTAGAAACGCATCGGACCAGCCTTCTCACACCTGGAAAGTTAGGGCTACTTCCTGTCTTCTAACGGAAGTTTGGGAAATTTACGGTAAATACTTCTACATGCCTTCGGACCGGAAAGCGTTTGCTAGTAGTGCGATTGCTAAGGCAAACGAACTAAAACGCCTAGCGCGCTGCCTAAAGTATCTTATTTAGTGTCGGCAAGCCAGGTGAGTAGTGCCGGAACGCGGTATTCAGTTTCCGCAGCTCGCCAGCACAAGCAGTCACAAAAAGCTGGCAAAAGCCATTACTTCCCGTGGAAGCTGATCAGCTTAGCATGTGCTCCGTTCTTGATCGGAAAGCTAGTGTTCTGGTACGAATGGCAAGTGGCAAAAGTGGAGAAGATCCGCAGATGCACACTCGTAATCGGGGGCATACCGTTTCGCCACTATTCCAGAATAGGCATGTATATTAACTATCAACATCGCCTCTCCATCCCATTTGCCTAGATGACTGCCGCCACCCTCTCTGATAGTGACGCTTATAATTCCTTCAAAAACTCTGTTGGTAAAGCCTCCCAAGCCTTTTAGATGTAGTCAGTAAGTTGGGTTATGGATAGGAACTAGTTGTCGCCCGCAGCCGCCTTCATTTGATTCCAACAGGTGAGTCGCTCAGCTCAATATACTCCGCTAAGACTGTACTGGATCACCGTGCCTTTTTACGAATCCGCACGCTTTCGAATGCTTACGGGCGGCCATGACGGCACAGTTTCATTGCTCCAGAGGCGGAGACAATGTAGAAATAAACCTACGAGAGAGGATAGGAGATATTTCTTGTGGTAGTCATTCAAAAATCTCAGCGCTGTACGCGACGATGACTTCAAGCCATAAATGGTGTGGCAGTGCCTCCTCAACCTGGGCTCCATTCTCACCAGAGGCCCGTATTCACGTATTTAGTCAGATTAACATATCTATACACTCTCAAAATGCCATTCATTGTGTTTTAGAAGCTAGGTTACGTACACATCTCACTCAAGCAGCATCTCCTTGGCAAGCGTGCGAGAAATATAGTCCGATATGGCCATAACTGTAATCATCGGGTTTATACTACTGGGGTCTTGGGAGTACACAAGCATTTATATTAAGATTATAAGATTAAACTTTAAATTAATATTAAATTAATATTAAATAAAATATATCTTTAGAACCCTATATAAAATAAAGCTCTTAAGGAGTATTTAAATAACACATCTATATGTATAAATAGTGGATGGTCTCATTTACGAATCCTGCGCCTAGCAGTCTATTTCAACACTTACTCCCTGGCTGTCACTCTTGACATCATTAGTTGTCCATAGCAGTAACACTGTTCGGCTCTTTGGAGACCAGCATACACGTAGTTCCAAAACACGATGGTACGAGCAGGTATGCTTCATTGGGATGCACTCGCACCCTAGGCTCCCCCGTTGATACTCAACCGATGACCAAGGTCTTTCCTCAATGTGGACCAGTTCGCTTGCAATTGTGGTAAACGGCGTCAAACCATCGGTAGAGCACTGCAATTCCACGCGTTTCAGCGTAAGAAGTGCTCGAGATCGAAGTACTGGGCGACGACATCGCCGGACCACGCAAAATAAAACTTCGGTGATGTATGTGGCATCTATTCCGCTCTCCTGGATGCTAGAGAGTCGCTTGGATAAGGCATCAGCAAGCACGACTATTCTTTCAAAATCCATTTCGAAAGTATCCCAGCATAACTCATCTCTGTTTGCAACATCCACGTCAACAAGAATCTTGATATAACGATAGCGCAGCTTGAGAACCTCTATTGCATCCTTGTCGTATTTGCTCGAGTGTAAAGATGATTCGAAGGAGTGGATCCTCTGCAGCCACTGTGCTGCAACTTGTTGGTACCAATGGATGCTCGATGCGGACTTGTCTGATGCTGGCACCGACAAGATATTTCCAGTAATTCTGAGTAGACCATTCCAAATCAACTCTAGATCCAATGCTGCCGTAAATAGCGAGGAGATCGGAGTGGTATGCATCCACGGTAGTGGGGTAGAATTCGGCACGCATGAGTAGAACGTCGAGAACTTGCCGAGCATTATGGAAATGCTGTCAGATCGAACATATGTCAGTAGTACCGACTTGTTTGGAACAATTCCCACGGCAGGTAAGGTTTCTCTGCCTTGTAGCCACCATTTCGAGATCAGAGACATTCCGTTTGCCAAATGCATCGTGGACTCTGCCCTTTGGCCGCAAAGCCAAGATAGTCCTGCAAACAGTAGACTAGCCATCAAAATGACTTCCTTTTCTTCATGAGAAATGTGCGGCTGTCTCATTGTCTTGATAATAGAGCTGATGGACATATTGTACTGCCGTAGTGCCGTGGCATGGTGTGAATTTCGTTGGTCCGTTATGGCAGCCTCTAGCGGGGATCCATTGCCAGATACTCTGTGCATGGCCGTGATTGCGCAGCAGGCGTGCCAAAGTATCGGCTGCTGTCGCGTGATCTGAGGGATATGGAGGTCCCAGAAAGATCCGTTTGGGGAGTCGGCCCAATTCAGAGCGATTCTACTGCGGAATTGGTGAAAAAGCTCTATTTCTTGCGATTTCGCGTCGGGATCCATCGCAAGGGCAGAGGCCATCGGTTGCCATACTAGTCTTTGCTGCAGTACTGAGGTAGCTGTTGCTGTAGCCAAATTTGCGGCGACTTCGGGCCCATCATGGACTGGCAGTGAGCCTGACGCGGACAAGAATCTGCGGATATGTTTGCCCCGCGCTGTGTGGAACTGCAGCTGCTGCGTGCCGCTGTCTACCTGCTTGCCTTTGTCACAGGCAACATGGCGACTAGTGAAGCACGATATGGCAGGATCATCTGTTTCGTCCCTGTGGATGATAGGTAAGCACCAAGTCAGCGAGCTCGATCACTAATCGACGATATTTGCACCAGCTTCGAGTACCGACCTTATTGACTTGTGCGGCGATGTGCTTCCACAAGGTTGAGGCATGTATTTCTGGTCTCTGGCTTGGCTCTGGGATACTTCTGCCTCTTCTCCTTGATCGCCGTCGTCTTGCATAAGGGGGCGTGGCGTGCAGATCAAGATGCTTGCTGGGTTTGGCGACTGCTCACCAACTTCGGGTTTCTTAGGGCTGCGGGTCGGCGTGGGCCGCAGGAGTATTGGAATACCTTGACCATATCTCTCCTGCGGCGTTGGGAAGTAATGCCGTGAAATCCCCCTTTTAACCTTATCAGGTGATACTCGTTCCTCATTTCGATAAACGTCGCTGGCCTTGCCCTCACCGCGTCGCAGAAGTATCTTGTGGCCGATATGCTTCCACTCGTGTTCTTTATAGTTTTTGCGAACGCCCCATTTCTTTAGTCGACGCTCGTACTGCGATTTGCTATTCAATGGGTATAAGTGCCGACGGTATATGAACAACAGGCGCTATACCTTTGACTGAATCCATGCCTGGCCGTCATCTCTTCTATAACTTGGTCAAGCGTATTGCCCTCCACAAGGAATAGCGTCGTTATTACCTCCTTATGAGACGCCCATATATTTTCCATGTCGTTTTTGGAGAGTAGAAGAGAATAAGGGGAACAAGAGTGGGCTGAAATGGGCAAGAAAATTCCAGAAGCGGACTCTTCAATTGAATTCCATAGGGTATTGCGAGAGCTCATAGAGCCACGGGTCCGTACAAGCACACGGGTACCTTAGGTAATCAGTTTCCAACGATAAGATGTATCTTTGACCGCCTCTTCGCTGGTTAAGGGCATTCCTCATTATTTCCCTTATAATATTATAGTTATACCGATAAAATTATATATTTTCTCAAAGTTATAAATGCTATAGGTTATATTTATCTTCTCTTATTAAGAATAAGTATTAGTAGCCTTACTAAAACTAATTATAAGTAATTATAACTATATAGTACTATAAATAATTCTTTAAAGACTATTAAACTATTAACCTAAACTCTTATTCTCTTCCCTAATAAATAGTAAAGGTA
The DNA here is from genome assembly GCA_002796755.1 of Paracorniculantispora psalliotae. Taxonomy (NCBI): domain Eukaryota; kingdom Fungi; phylum Ascomycota; class Sordariomycetes; order Hypocreales; family Cordycipitaceae; genus Paracorniculantispora; species Paracorniculantispora psalliotae. Next base: position 695,350 of record PHFE01000067.1, on the reverse strand, counting down.
TAAGCCTCTTCCTAAGAATTAAATATATTTAGAGGAGGTATTACCATCTGTTTTTTTTTACGAGTTAGCTATAACTTTAGGGAGAGGTGGGATATACTTGACTAGTGAAGAGGCGGTCAAAGATATATCTTGTTGTTAGAAACTGATTACCTAAGGGTACCCCCGTGCTTGTACGGACCCGTGGCTCTATTGGCTCCCCCTTTCACCTCTAACTAGCAGTCGTTTCAAACCCCCTAGTGAGTGCCGCTTATATGGTTAGTCGCTTATCAATAACGTTAGTATTGATCCAAGTGGCAGCAGAAGTTGCCCAAGTAAGGGAACGTTTTTCATAAAAGTATGCTCACCAATACTCGTAGTATTACCTTAATAGTGTGGAAGTGCCGCCCATGCTCCGCCACATCAGTGGGCCACGACTGCTGCCAATTTTGTCACAGCTGAAAGATCTGCATGGACTGTCTCGGCCCGCTGTACATGATGTTGAATTTATCAGTGAAACCACTGCCACTGGTTGTGCAGAAGCAGTCATGAATCTATCCAGCCATGGTTCGATTAGGGCTATTGGAGAGTGAGGATATAATTTTGGCCGTTGCCAAAAATGCGGCACCGGCCCTGCCCCCTTCAGCAAAGACCCCTGAAATAACCGTCACTCCACCACATCGCCGAGAGCTACTTTTGCCAAGCTGCGTCTCTCGTCATATAATAACCATTGGCGCTGCCAGGGTGAGTCGAGCGCCGGATAGCGGTGAGCACTGCTTTACTAACGCGCTAGCCGCTTTCGGGCCCCCGTAGAATACAACACGAGTCATGAAGCTGCATTCTGACCAAGCTACGGCTGAAACTATTGTCGGCGCGATCAAGTTGGGCTGGGGAACGGGCTGTAGAGGCCGTAGAAGCTCATTGGCCTATTACGAAACCGTCGTGCGGTCGAAGCGTCCTGCAAAAGGACGCGCATGGTCGGATGAAGCGTCAATTCACTTATGTTGTAGTCGGCGTACTCCTGCCGGATCAGCCTGTCTCAATGGCCCGGATACTTTATAGAAGCTGCACGTTGTTTACCATTCAATGAAACAAAATATTTAAAGGAGCAAGTATGCGCCTTTCTTGCAACTAATATTCCATGATCGCTGTCCAGGGTAGCCGGAGTAGGAAACCACCTTTCCGCGGGTCGAGCTGCATCTATTACAGCAAGCTAACTTAGTTATACCAATGATGACTAAGACATCTATCGATTCCGTTACCACAGACTACGGCTGTGCGTCTGGGTATGTGAGCTTTCGTTTGGAAATGTGAGCCATTGTACGGGATCACTTGGCTGACCTAAAAATCAAGTTGCTGCAGGCCATCTGCACCGGCTGAAGAAGAATCAACCAGACTTCGCCGCGAACGACTTGCCATCATGCTGGCCTACTCTGACCCGGGTTTTGTAGTCATCCAGGTTCGGTGACACCTCCAATGCAGCACATATAAACAAAATCTGCAATGGAGGGGGCGCTGGGGAGGCGGCGGGCCGCATCTTTATGATTCAATTTCAGTACGGAAACTAGCTGAAGAAAGGCAGAACAATAAATGTTTTATACACATAAGATTGAGACTAAAATAGTATCCGTTATGTCCAGAATAGTAGATCACAACAGTATTATTCTCGATAACTTTTCGGCGGAGACACCTCTATGCTCTCTCAATATGTATTGGCGTTGCATCAACAGCGGTGAGCGTAAATGAAGTTTTTATTCCGAAATCCATAGTGTGTGAGAAGGTTTCTAGCGTGACTTCAGAATCACCGGAAAGTGTTAGATCTGCCTGCAGCCCAGCTCTGGCTCGCCATTACATGGGTGGGAGATTGCAATTCTACACCCCGTCCCTGTTCACGCTGAGTTCCACCAAATGCACAATCAATCTATGGTAGAGTTCTCCTTTACTGTGCTAGAAGGATGGCGAGGTGCATATTGTAGGAGTTCGGCATAGTCCGGTGCAACGTGGGCGTGTTGACTTCACGACCAACGGTTTACCCATATATAACTGTATGGCCTGCTGACATTGGCGTCCCGGTCATCATATGCAATTCCTTCGTCACTTTCGCGTCCGAACCAGATAGGAATACGCAAGTATATAAAAATATAACCTTATATCTAATAATTATTTTATTTCTTTTAAAGTTTTAATAGTCTTTTTTGGTATACGAGACTGTACAATGCGACTTCATATTGTTCAACTTTATTATATTGTTTTTGCTTTTACGCGTCAGGAGTGCATCGAGATGGGGAGAAAGCCGACCGGCTCCAGCCAATAGAGGAGCCGAGACAGCGAGAAAACAGCCGATCATTCCGTGTGCCTTGCAGCACAATGGAGAGTTTGATGGTAAGCCAAAAACAAAAACAAAAACTACAACTGTTTTTGGACTATGCACGCAGCAAGTAAGAGAAAAAAACGGGAGAATTTAGCTTTTTCGCTACCACACTTATCATTGGCCCTCGGCAACCCGTTGGTGAATAGCCCAGAATCGGGTTTTTCATTGCAATTTACTCTCAACAACGCGGGTCGCGGATTCTTGCCAACTCATTGGCGCAGAGATAAAATCAAGTTTGAATTTGCGTGATCTGCGACCGAGACATAAACCACAGACACGCAATCAGAAGAGCGAGCACTCGCTAGGTTTTGAGTTTGACACAACAGAGGACATGGCAGGATGGAGCCACGCAAGCGACACCTCCACTCCGCCCAACGTTAAAAACGGGCGCCAGCTGGGCCGGGGCTGCAGGAAACATGCAAGATGCCAGTTATGGCCGTATGGTGCGCCATTAAACCAATAATTAACCCAAATTTGGTCAAGAGTGGAGTGTACCTGCAAAATAATTTCTCAAGGTTCTTTTGTTCAGTAGCCAGGCACTGAGCAGGCAGCTGTAAGAAAGGTGACATCAAAAGGTCGCAGAGTGATGCAATCGCTCGGCGTCAGCTGGCAAATTTGTCTAAGCCATTGAGTTGCAGGCAGCAGGCTGCAACAGCACACATCCATGTTTGCTGGCGTGCTGTGATGAGGATCTTTGCCGTAGTTGGGCCGTGTACCTTGCACGCATCGCAAATGGCAAAGGATCGCGTGCAGCCGGCATCCACTCACGCAAGAGTTGTGGTCGGTGGTCGGTCTCGGCTGCAAGTGCGGCCGCCTCTCAAGTCAGCCATTGGGCAAGGATAAGCGGATAAGCATCCCGAAAGACGATTAAAGAAAGTCAATTGGATGAGAAAAAGGAATCATCGAATCAGAGGCGCTCTGTCCCCCCCTTTCCCCTGCGTCGATGTTCGCTAGTCTCCAGTGTAACAGAATGCGCGGATCTTATGCTGAACAAGCTTTTCACTGCATCTCGTCATTCCTTTTTTGGGAGGTGATGATCGCAATCAATGACGATCGCACGCACACCGTAGGCGAGACAAGTCGGGTCAGCTGCGCCGCCTGTGCGTGAGTGGTCAACAACGAAGGCCGACCCACGGTATTTCCCCTGGAATGCGTTGGCGATCGTTTTGTCGCAAACAGTGGCTGGCGATACGCCATCCACACTTGTTTTTTCCAACTCAAACCAATTGAAAGCTTGATTTTCATAAGGTATCCAGAAAAAAGCTGCGCTCCCAAATTGACTTTTTCTCACAGGCAAAATGGCGCGACGAGCACGGTTCCTTGGGGCGGCTGGTTTGTTCCGGCCAATCACTGACGTACTGATGGGCACATCATTGTCTCGCCTGGTAAACAACGCATGAAATGCCAGGACGTGTTGTTGTGTGTTCCAGTTTATTTTCCAGAGGGTATATATCTGTGCCCCCTTCCGTCCTGACTTGGCCGAAATCGTTGTTCACTTGTCACATTCATCATCTACACTCGTTTTTACAAAGACTCTTACGCCCACCAAACCATCAACATGAAGTTCTTCACCATCGCTACTGCTCTGGCCGGTAAGCCCTTTTTCAGCTTTATATCATCGCATGAACTCGCACTAATTCACATTACAGCCGTTGCCATGGCCGCTGATGCTGGCGTCCCCGTCTCCCAGATCGGTGACGGCCAGGTCCAGGTCCCGGGCACCCAGCCCACCGGCAACCCTGCCCCTCCTCCTCCTCCTCCGGCGTCTACCCCTGCTCCTCCTCCTCCGGCATCTACTCCTGCGCCCCCTCCTCCTCCTCCGGCGCCCTCCTCGCAGGCGCCGCCCGCGCCTAACCCTCAGCCTCCCGCTCCGCAGCCCAGCAGCCAGAACCCGCCCGCGCCCGTTCCTAGCACCGGCACCGGCGTCGCCCCCGGTCCCACCACGCCTCCCATCACCGCCGGTGCTGGCCGCGTGGCCGGTGGTGCGCTGGCTGCCGTCGCCGTCGTTGTCGCCATGATCTAAAAGTGTCCTTTGGTTGATGGAACACACATCCAGTCGTTTCTGAATAGTGGCAGGAGTGCTGCTTAAGATAGCGACAGTGTCTGTTGGGACTATGTTCCCAATACAGGCGAAATAATAATATTAATCGTGAATCTACCATGACCTACTATGATGTGAATGTTTGCGAATGTTTTAAATGCTCCATGTGTCATGCCTGGTGCGCCGGCAGTATAACTGCATCAACTATGGAAGCCGTTGAAACGATGAGTGCACTGTTACTCAACAGCAATCCCCGGACGCAGTTAGATACCAGAACAAGGTTTGCGAAAGTGACGAAGGCCGAGAGTATTCCCATGGTCAAAAGCAACAGCTCCATTTTTGTGTACGCTGGGTATTTTCAAGCGTGCCCAGTCTCGACCGATGTGACCGTTGGACATGGACACCAAGTGCGTTCTCAAATACGACGAACGATAGTAGCCGTGTGATATACTGCACCAAGGGTCTCCTGTTCTCCCGACCCTATGCGGCTACATCCACAGTAGACAACCCAGCAGTCTTGCATGACTATGGTTCTTGTTAAGAGACAACGTGCACGAGCGGGTAGACTCGGCGCGATTCTGTTCAATCCAAGATTCAGATGCTTCCTCGTCGTCACGATTTGACATGTGCCTCGGGATGGGAAATTTTTCTCTGCCCTGTCATTGACAGGGGGTTTGGACAGGTTTTTTTTAGGCCTGGAAGAGGAGCCCGGATCGAGCAAGTGGCACCGCGCTAACGACGACGACAACCACTAAAAAAAGCAGCAGGATGGATATTTGACAAGAGAACTTGAAAGACCCGCCTGCACCGTCGCCGGGGGGGCGAGGTGAGCGCCGGAAGAAGCTCGAGGGCCGGTGTGGCGGGCAGGACTGCAGATGCAGGTGCAGGTAATATACTGATGCAGGTTGGACGTGGTTAGGCATAGAGAAGCGGTCCGAGTACAATAAAAGACAGACTTTCACTAATTCACTACAGTATCAGGAAACTCGAATTGGGCATTCAACAAGCGGAAAAGAGTTGCGTTTACTTTCCCATCCTTTCGCAAAATATGGATAGAAGCTGTCACTGACATGTGCTTCCGCCGGGACGGCGGGCCTAGCCTCGGGAAAGTGGGTCCTTGTACGGTCGTGGCACGGCAAAACGTGGCGTTTGTGGCTGGGGCCGGTGTTTTCACAGTGCCACGACCGATAACAAGAGGTGGTCGGTGATGGGCAAAGAGGAGTTCAAAATTGAAGAAAAAAATCAAGAAGCTTGACCGAATATTGCTGGATTTACTCATATTATTTTAACAGATTGATCAAAGGCGCAGAGGTGGGCAGTCAGGCCATTAGGTCATGTCCAGGCTAAACCCACTGTAGCAATCGGGGCGTTTGGCTGCATCTACAGTGGATAGCGATAGCTTCCCTTGCCTTGTCGTCGCAGCTTGGCCTGCAGCAGAGCGAACCAGCCCTTTTTGCTAGCGCCGCCATCCTTTTTTCTCCCCTCCAAGGTTGGCCGCCACATTTCATCCTCCCTGCCGTTCTCTCGTTTATCTTTCCTTGTTCCCCTTCTCCTTCCCTCTTATCATCATCCATCGTCAATTCACCATCCGCCAAACCGGCATTCTTTCTTCTCTTTTACCCCTCCGTCATGGCCGACGCCACCACGACCGGCGTCGCAACATCGTTGCCCGCCGCGTCCACGCGCAAGCGCAGCAAAGAAGCGACAAACGGCAGCGGCAACGGCACTGCCACCCCGACCGACAAGGAAACCCAGCAGAAGCTGCACGAGCAGCAAAAGAAGCAGGAACAGGAGCTGCCGTCGGCGCCCCCCAAAACGCGCTCTCGCAAGCCGCCGCCCAAGTATCGCCATGTCGAGGCGACGCACTCGCTCGTCCGCCCCAGCTGCCTGAGCCACGACTCCAATGTCTCCCCCAGCTTCCTGGGATTTCGCAATCTCATGGTCATTGTTCTCGGTGCGTTTTGTTTATCCCCGGTTTTTGGAGCGCTCGATTCTGTTTATGTGCGACGAGAGACATGCGTCATGCATGCATGACGTGACATGGTTGTGTGCCCCTCACTAACGCTTCACCAGTTGTTGGCAATGTGCGACTCATGATTGAAAACATTCAAAAGGTACTCTTACTTCACCGGCGCCAATTCGATACTTCATCCAGCTAACACAACCAGTACGGCGTCCTCATCTGCCTCAAGTGCCACGACTTCCGCCACGATGACGTCCTCGTCGGCCTCGGCCTCTTCTGCCTCATCCCCCTGCACCTCTTCGTCGCCTACCTCATCGAGCTCGCTGCCGCCCGCCAGGCCCTCCGATCACACAAGCGCATGGCCACCGGGGCCACCGGGCCCTCGGACCGCGACCGCCGCAAGTTTCACAACATCTGGATTGTCGTCGCCTGGGCACATCTGCTCAACATCACCCTAGCCCTCGTCCTCACCACCGTTGTCGTCTACTTTCACGTCCACCACCCCTTCATCGGCACCATGGCCGAGACGCACGCCCTCATCGTCTGGCTCAAGACCACCTCGTACGCCTTTACCAACCGCGACCTGCGCCACGCCTACCTCCACCCCGTCAAAGGCGAGTCCGTCCCCGAGTTGTACAAGTCCTGCCCGTACCCGGACAACATCACCATGAGCAACATCTCCTACTTCTGGTGGGCCCCCACCCTCGTCTACCAGCCCGTCTACCCGCGCACCGATAAGATCCGCTGGATCTACGTCGCCAAGCGCCTCGGCGAGGTTGTCTGCCTCTCCGTCTTCATCTGGTTCGCCAGCGCCCAGTACGCCGCCCCCGTCCTGCTCAACTCGCTCGACAAGATTGCCTCGCTCGACTTCTTCTCCATCCTCGAGCGCCTCCTCAAGCTTTCCACCATATCCCTCGTCATCTGGCTGGCCGGCTTCTTCGCCATCTTCCAGTCCTTCCTCAACGCCCTCGCCGAGGTGACGCGCTTCGGGGACCGCTTCTTCTACGACGACTGGTGGAACAGCGAGAGTCTGGGGTCTTACTGGCGCACCTGGAACCGCCCTGTTTACACCTACTTTAAGCGTCACGTCTACATGCCCCTCCTCGGCCGCGGCTGGAAGCCCTCCACCGCCAGCTTGGCCGTCTTTTTCGTGTCCGCCGTCCTGCACGAGGTGCTCGTCGGCGTGCCCACACACAACATCATCGGCGTCGCCTTTTTGGGTATGTTCTTGCAGCTGCCCCTCATTTACCTCACCGCGCCCCTCGAAAAGATGAAGGGCAACGGCGGCAAGGTCCTGGGCAATGCCATCTTTTGGGTGTCGTTTACCATTTTCGGCCAGCCTTTTGCGGCGCTCATGTATTTCTACGCCTGGCAGGCCAAGTATGGCAGCGTCAGCCGTCAGGCCATACCAGTGGTGAAATGATGAAATTTCAATGACTTTAAAATATAGCAAGTGTTAAGCGCTCGAGCCAGATACAGTAATCAATTCAGCTTTGTTATCCCTTCATAAAACTTGATATTACCGTCTTCACCGGACTATTCTTCTATTTCGTGACACACCTTGTGCTTGCCCTCTTCTTGTTTCATTTCATTACTATACATTAATTACCCTCCTATACCAACCCTCTTATTGACGTAGTCTAAATAAATGGCATCCACGTCCCAACCCGCTTCCGGTACTGTACATAATCATCCTTGAAAAACTCGACCAACTTCCCCTCCTCAATCCTTATCCGCCGACTGAAGAAATACCACAGCACCGCCGCGTACGCAAAGAAGCACACCACGTTGCCCAGCACCAGCTGCGTGCCCAGGCCCCAGTAGAAGAAGCCGAAATAGCTGGGGTGCCGCAGCGCGCCGTACACGCCGCTCGTCACGAGCACGTGCGCGTCCGCCTTGGACCACTGAATCTGGTGGTTGAAGCTCGCGCCCGCGTGCAGCATCGCCAGCGAGCGCACCGTCTGCCCCACGACCACGAATATAAATCCCAGCACCAGACAGATTATGCCAAGCGGACCGCCCCAGTGGCGGTTCGGGAAGAAGATAGATACGATGAAGCACTCGACAAAGGCAGAGGCGTGCGCAATGGCGTAGGCGGGCCAGTTGGCAGTGAGCAAAAAACTATCCGTCGTGGCGACGAGCGTGTTGCGGCGCGCCGTCACCCAGAACTCGAGAAAGTGAAACGTCGACAGCGCGAGGAGGAAGAAGGGCGCGCGCCAGAGCGGCGATGTGGTGAAAGCGAGCGTCGCGAGCGTGACGAGCAGCGAGGAGGAGGCGGCGGCCCCGAGACAGAATGCGCGCAGGGCGATTCCCGATAATGAGCGCGCTTGTGAGGGGAAGAGGCCGACGGAGGCGAGCGTTTGCTGGGAGGGGCGGGCGGCGGCCGGGCGGTTGTACTCGAAGTCGGCGTCGGAGGAGGAGGAGGACGGGCGTCGGAGACGAGGCTGGAAGCTGGCCATGTTGTGCGAGGGAAGCGGTATGGTTATTGCGGCATTGCTTGAAAAGGAAAGGCGACCAGAGAAGACGGAGGAAAGAAGGAGGCAAAAAGGGAGGTGGTGAGTAGCTGTGGTTAAGATGGTGGTGGTGGTGATGAGTTTGACGTTTGATGGTGGGGCAAAACGGCAAGGGGCACACGCGCCAAAAAGAACAATAGCAAGCAACGCCACGGCGCAACAAAGGACAACGTATAATACTTTGCATTTAGATATACATGTTACAAGAATATATGACAATTCCCGGTTTTTGCCATTTGGCTACTTTTTTCCATTCCGAAATGTGCAGTGACAGATGCAGTTAAACCAAAAGCAATGACGGCACGTCGAAGAACAATGCATTGGCAGTGCAGGATTACTTTGTATTTAGTGGTATCTTACGAGTCTAAAACAGCAGAAGCAGCAAGAATAGGCAGTATGTTGAGTAATTGGATAGAAGAAAGGACGTATGTATGCTGATTCTGTGGTATCGCTATAATATACACTCTGCAGCCCAAGTAGAACGATGTGTTGTCGTGACGTCTACAGACTTCTGCAGATCAACGCAAAATTGCAAAAATTATTGGATCTCTCCCCAGTATTAAAACCAAATTCCAATGCGCGCTCATGTATGAATTGTACGAATCATAGTCGTAAATGGTATCGTGGTCGCAGGTTCGATGTAGCCGAGGCGATTCGAGGACGCAACTGTCGCTATAAAGCACCCTGAATCGTAAACGAGGAAATCAACAGAATCAACACACATATGAAGCCCCATATGCACGGAATCCACGTATTCATCTCATAGTTGCCTGCCTGATACACCGCCCCGACTCTGCTCTTCGTCAGCCCTCCAGTCCACGCTTCCAACCATCACAAATCTCTCTCTCCTTTGGGGGAATTGTACTCACATCAGCCCAACAATACTCCCCGAAATCACCGCCTGCACGCCTGCGACGCTCAAGTACACCACCGGCGCGAGCCACAGGAGCTTCCACGAGCGGCGGCGGAAGCCGTGCGTGAGCAGCGCCACCAGCACCGCGCCCGCGTGGAAGACGGCGTACACAATCAGCGTCCACACGACGGTGAAGCGCCACACGTCGAGGACGTGGTACAGCGTGTAGATTTTGCCGTCCGTCTCGTCGACGAGCGTGTGCACGTTGAGCGACGGGAACGGCGGCGTCTTGTAGCTGGGCGGCGGGGTCGCCATGGTTGCCCGTGCGGTGGGCTCGCGCTGCCGTCGAAATGCGGATTCGGGTATTTCGGTGAGGATCGATGCTAACTCATTTCTCAACGATGCGAGTCGATTGCGCCGGGTCGCGTTTGTCGACTGCGCGTGGCCATGGTCAGATGCAATTGGTGGGTCGGGCACAGCAAAGCTTCTGAAGCTCCCCCTGCGCATGTCACGGCGGTGGGTCCCGCAAGACCTCGGCACCCGCCCTGGCCCATCCGCGGGTCCCCGAATCCGGCATCTTCAATTCACCATCTCCAAACGCCCTCTTTACAACAAACCACACCTTTCTTCAAACATTTATTCTGTCTGCAACTTGGTTTGCGCCCACAACCGCCGCCATGCCCGCAGACAGGCTCCTCAATACCCTGCTCCAGCACTACCAGGACGTCCACGACGAGCCCAAATCCGAACAGATCCTCGGCACCACCGTCCACCTGCTCACGCACCTCGCCAACCCGCTCAACCTCGGCATCCTCACGTCGCAGCTGCTCACCGCGCCCGCCGTCTGGCAGCGGCCCGGTTTCGACCTGGCCCACGCCCTGCGCGTCGTCAGCCTCTACAACACCGCCGCCCTGCGCGTCCGTCAGGATGCTGCCGAAGCCCTCGAGAAGAAGAATAAGCCGGCTGTCCTGCGCCCGCCGCCGCCGCTGCCGGGTCAGGAGCGCGAGAGTGGTGGATTAAACCCGGATGACTGGGTGCGCGCGGTTGTCAAGGGCGCGGATGATCGATCGCCCCGCTGGAAGCACCTGCTCGTCCTGACGGGCGTGCTTGTCGGCTTCGAGGGCAACGACCGCCGCACACTGTCGCGCGCGCTGCGCAACACCCTCCAGCAGGCCGTCGTGACCGCCGCCAACCTCGCCCTGCGGTCGCACGCCGAGGACGGCCCGCTCGCCGAGGCCGCGCTCGTCATGGCCCTCAACTACGCCTTCCCGCTGCTCTCGGCGCACCATCAGGCGCAGCTCGATTGCGACGTGCTGCTGCCGGTGCTGCTGTGGGCCATGCTGCGCGAGGGCTGCGGCGACGGCGTGTTTCTGCAAGATATCGCGCGCGACGTTACGCAGACGGTAGGCGGGCACGGCCACTACACCTGGCCGCAGCACGCGCCGTCGTTTGCGATGCTCGTCGCGCTTGACCGCCGCCCCGTCATGAGCAACATGGGACCGCTTGCCAAGATGGCGGCCTTTGCGGCGACGCACGCCAACGACACGAATATCGTGCTGCAGGCCCAGGAAGACCTCGTGCTCTTCTCGCACAAGCTGCTCGACGCGTGGGCCAAGAACCGCCTCAGCGGCGTCGAGCCGGCGCTGGCCAGCGCGCAGCTCAGCCCCGAGACGCTGCAGGCGACGTGGCCCGTCTTATGGCAGGTGCTGCGCAAGGTCATGTTTGGCGTCGTGGCAACGCTGCAGGCCATTGTCGCGCGCGGGCTGCTCGACCCGCGCATGCTGCAGCACTCGGTCGCGCCGGCGGTGGCGGCCAAATCGCTGCAGATCCTGCGCAACATCTACTTCATCTCGTCCGTCGACGGCAACAGCGCCTTTCAGGTGTACACATTCACATATCTCACGTCGCTCGATGTCATTTGCCGGAGCAGCGACGCCTGTGAGAAGTTCTTGAGCGATTTCCGACCCGCTGACGGTCTTTCGGTACCGTCGGCCCATCTACAGAGAACGCTGGATCTCTACTATCTCAATGTTGCTGAGCACCTGCCACTGTCGGTATCAACAGAAGCGGCGGATGCGCTCATCATTAAGCCAGCGACAGCATATATGGACTTTCAAGGCGCCATGTCGCCAACCATGGTGGAAATCTTTGAATCTGCCCACAGCGCCGTGTTATCTGTCCTCTCATGCCCGCAGCACAGCGCACTAACGATCCAGCTTACGCCATTCTACATTGTCAAGCTTTTCGAATCGTTCCCGCATCAAATATCGCCCCGCCAGTTCCGCGTGGCCTTCAAGACGGTCATCCAGATGGTGTCGCCGCCGTTTGAAATCGCCGCGCTCGAGCCCATGCTCGGCGAGACGCTGCTCGAGATGCTGCTCAACTACATTGCCAGCGCGTCCACCGAGCCCCTGGCGCCCGATGAGGCGGCGCAGGCCGCGTCGGCCGAGAGCGGCGGCCCGCCGCTGCAGTCCACGCAGAGCGCCCTGGTCCTCGCCCTCATCGACGCCCTGCCCTTCCTGCCACTGCCGCTCGTCGAGGAGTGGATGGCCATTGCGGCGCAGACGCTCAACACGATTGCGGATCCTAGACTACGACGCCCCGTCAAGGAGCGCTTCTGGGACATTCTCGTCAACGGGGAGATGGACGTGGAGCGCTCCGCCATTGGCGTCGCGTGGTGGGGAACAAAAGGCGGACGGGAGCTGGTGCTCTTTGGACGAGCAGCCGGGCCCGCGGAGCCGGCCATGATGAGCGGCGCTCTGATGACGGAGGAGAGCAAGCTCTAACTTGGAACAACTTTGGATTTATCCCATTATCGGGCCAGAAAATGTACAATAGACCAGCATAATGCAGCGAATATACCTTCATGATACCACACTTTTCCACGCAGAGTCTACGAGAGCCTGCTTCCCTAGTGGCTGACGCAATGGTTGTATATGAAGCTAGCCAGCTCACTGAGCTGCATCGTTACATGTCTGACGGAAATCATTTTGCGCCCGTCAGGCAAGACGCTATAAGATGTCGGGCGGTGACTCGGGAATTCGGCGACGAAGGCCAACCCACCCTGACGAGCTAACGACGCTCGCGAGAGGGGGATCCGGCGGGAACTAGAGGGGCATAAAAACTAATCAACGGTAGCAAGAAGCTAGGTGAGTAAACCTGCATGACAGTCCTGTCACCGTTTCATAGTCTGGAATGATGGGGAGGAAGCTAGTTGAAATATCTCACAGGCTGCGTCTGTCAAGGGCCAAAGATGTGACATGCGCTGTAAGTTTATACATGCTTGCGCTAGTTAGTACCTATTGCGGCAGACTCGGGAAGCGTGCGCAAACTATAGTTACGGAGCTTGGACTGTACTGTACATCATCCGTCGAGGGAATAAACAAAAGTTAGAGCAGACGTAATTGCACCCACTAAAATCAGCTTTGGGACGAGAGACTGCTGTCCGGGCATCAATAAAGGGAACAGGTGGCGCTCTCATGATGTCGTTGTCTCGCTTAGTGCATTTTTTCTGGATACTCAAACTGGCACCGTTTCCGCGCATCCCGTCATCCAGCCATCGCACCACTCACTCAACTGCGACGAAAGTCGCGAAAAGAGGGGTTCAATTCCTTTCAGACTTGATAATGCCACCCGAGTAAAACAATCACCGTCATGTTGCAATGTCTTCCTCTAGCCGCTTCTCATGCCTCCTGTGGCTTGCAGTAGTAACATGTGTGCGCGCAAAAGTTGATCCAACATCCCTGTGATGCCAGCATCCCACACCCACACCTCGGAATCGAGCGTCGCAGGCTTGGTACTGCGAGCTTTTAGGCTTTCCCCCAGAACCCTGGCACAGGACGTACTGCAGAATGCACATCACCAACCAAGCCGTCGGAGCAAGGCATGTGCGCGAAGCATTCGGCCCCGCCGAGTCGGAAACCTTCGAGGCCCAGGAAAAACCAGACGATACCACAGCCACACTGGGAGTGCTGAACCTGGTTGCCATGTGTGTGTGTGTATCGACATGGGCGTGCTGGCAGCTGGTGGCTTTCTCCGTCCCTCTTCAGAATTGACTAACAAGAAACCGTGCGAAGAACGAGACAGAGACAGGCTAGCTATTCCTGTGTGCACCCTGCCAGCGAGGCTGCCTCTTCTCGCCAATGGCCTGCGCCGAGTTGCGCCATCGTCCAGACTAGTTGCAGAAGTTCAAGGCATGGGCGGCCGCCTGGCCCAGCTTGACAAGCTTCCTGCTGCGCCCATTTTATCTGCTAGCTCAGCTTGGATCTGCGAAGCTAGCGGGCCCATGCAGCGCAACCCACACGTTCTTCCGCCCTCGTTGCTCCAGATTCTCGCAGAGCAGCTCCCCATCAGAGCCCTTTTTAGACAGCTCCTCCGGCACGGCGGCACCAGCGACCCCTCCATGGACGCTGGTCCAGACCCCATCGCACTACATCTCCCATCCATGCCATGGCCCCTTGTAAAGCTGGCAACGCCGGCCCAACCTGGTCTAGTAGGCGGCTATGGCGGGGTGGTTCTGCAGGCCAAACCCCGTAGCAAAGCTCCAGAGTAGCTGCTCAGCACCACCAAAAAGTAGCTGCTTGGATTGCCCCGAAATAAGACGCGACTGCACGGGCTATTACGGCATTCCTCTCACCCGTCCTCGCTCGGGGTTGCCACTCGGTGGATAGCCACAGCGCAGCCTTTTCAGCTGCACTGGGCGAATGGCAAACGTCATGCCTCATCTCTGATGGCGTGAGGGGTTGTTGAGGGGTTGTGTGAGGGGCTGCTCTGCTCTGTGTGGGTAGGAGCTTGAAGCTTCTCGGACGAGAGCTTAGAAGTACCTTTGTAGCTCATAGTATAAACATGCCGTGCCCCGGCTTTCTCTAACCTTACTTTTTGTACATTATTCCCTCATCTCAACTAATCAACCAACTTTTTAATTCTTTAAACGCCTTTTCATATTCAAGTTATCATGTCTTACAACCGCAACAACGACGAGGACGTGAGTACAGCTGCTGCGCTCTTATACAAGACCCCGCTAACATAAAAATAGTCCTACGGAGGCAACACCGTACGTGATGCCGCGCTTTTTAAACGTGTGGTTTTATTTGAATTCAATGCTAACAAATATACAGGACAGCTACGGCTCGTCTGGTAACAACTCCTCCAGCCGTGACAACAGCAGCGGCGGTGGCCTCCTCGGCAAGATTGCCGACAAGGTCTCCGACTTTGCTTCCAGCAACAACAACAGCGGCTCCGGCAACAACTCCAGCCGCCGCAACAACAACGATGATGACGACAGCTACGGCTCCTCCGGCAACAAGTCCTCCAGCTACGGCTCGTCTGGCAACAACAACAACAACTCGTCCAGCTATGGCTCCTCTGGCGACAACAACACCAGCAGCTACGGCTCTGGCAACAACTCGTCTAGCCGTCGCAACAACGACGATGACGACAGCTTCGGCTCTTCGGGCAACAACAACACCTCCAGCTATGGCTCGTCGGGCAACACCAACACCTCCAGCTACGGTTCGTCCGGCAACACCGGCAACACCAGCTCCGGCCGCCGCAACAACGACGACGATGATGATAGCTTCGGCTCTTCCGGCAACAAGTCCAGCAGCTACGGCTCATCTGGCAACAACAACAACAGCTCTTCCACCTACGGCTCGTCGGGTAACAACAACTCGTCCAGCTACGGTTCGTCCGGCAACACTGGCAACAACTCCTCCAGCCGCCGCAACAACGACGACGACGACAGCTTTGGCTCGTCGGGCAACAACACCAGCTCTTACGGCTCGGGCAACAACAACTCTTCCAGCCGCCGTGACAACGACAGCTACGGCTCCTCTGGAAACACCAACACCTCCAGCTATGGATCTTCCGGCAACAACAACTCGTCTAGCTACGGTTCGTCTGGTAACAACAGCTCCAACCGTCGCAACAACGACGACGATGACAGCTTCGGCTCGTCTGGCAACAACAACTCGTCCAGCTACGGCTCGTCGGGTAACAACAACTCGAGCTCGTATGGCTCGGGCAACAACAACTCCAGCTCGTACGGCTCGGGCAACCGCGACGACGACTACTAAGCGCCTCGCACATCTAGCGCATGAGTGGCATGAGTGGCTCTTTTGTTCGTTAATGATGAAAAATATTCTTTTGACGTAATGGAGCCTCGCGGCGGGGACATTGCCTTGCCTGGACTCGAGCTTGAGAGTAGCATATCCAAATCTAAATTGACCACCTTTGACGAGTTTTCCTCCGCATTGCAGTAACTGTGGCACTGTAACACATAAAGCCGAAGCCCCCAAAATGACGCACTTGTAGTGAAATATGTATTTATTCTATACTGACTCTCTAACTTGGAGACGTACATGCATTATGAAAGATGCTTGTCCACCTTGACCAGGATGACGCCTTTGCTGAACCGGCTCTTGCTATCCCAGAGATGGATGAAGCGATACCCGCTCGCCAGGCGATCCAGCCGCACGCACGCCCACGCCGCGAGATGGTCCTTACCAATCTCGTCGTCGCAGACCTTGAACCGCAGAAACGTCAGCTCCTCCACGACGTCCTTGATGCCATTAAACGACAGCGCCTCGCGGCCGAAATCGACGTCAGTGCCGCCGCCGCGGTGCGACTTGGTGTGCGCCTTGTACTCGCCGTCGCGCTCGTGGCCTTCCGTCCCAAGCACGCGCTGGCTGGCCGATGAAAAGTCCTGGCTCGGGTTGCCGTCGACGTGCAGCTCCATCTTGACGTATGGGTGGAACTTGCTGTCGGAGGTGTCGCCGGACGGGAGCGGGATGGACTGCGCGGCGAGGAACGTGACTTTGAGCGAGAGTGTTTTGCGAGTGATGGTGTTGGGAGTCGTCTTGGAGGCGAGCTTTGGGCGGAAGCCTAGGTACCAGCGGTTAATGTACTGGGTGCTGAGCTGAAAGTGGGAAAACAAATACCTTCTGGTTTCAAGACGTAGCCGTTTGTGCCACCAAACATGCCCTCGTTCAACATCATGCCTTCATCAGTCTGCTGCCAGTTCAGGGCCACAATCTGCGCTCCAGAGCCCCAAAATGGTGGCGGGTTGAGATTCGAGCTGCCAAAACGTAGACCCGACGGATACGCACGCAGCATATAATTTCGATTGTGCTCAAATAGCTTCGCTCCGTTCTCCTCGTAATGCGCGATGAACTTCTTCTCCGACAGCGAAAAGATGTGCGCGGGCATGGACGCCTCCGGCTGGCCCCACGACTTGAAGCTCACGGCGCGCGTGTAGATGCCCAGATCCGACAGCGCACGAATAATCTTGGACGGCTTCTTCTTCTCCGCTGCTTTCCCTGGCAAGTCGCTATCCGTTCTCCCCAGACCCTCCTCCTCGCCGCCGTCGCCGTCCGAGCCAGGGCTGCTCTTGTTGGGCGGCGCGTACTTGACCTTGACGAGGATCTTGCCGCGTAGGGTTTCCGGGCTGGGCAGCACGGCCGGTGCCTGGTCCTCGGGCGGCGCGACAACGGCCACGTCGCCCCAGGCCTCCTTCATGATGTCGACCATGATGGCCTGCTGCTCCGAGTTGCAGTGCACCTCGAGGCTGATGATGAGGGGCAGGTCGCTGGCTTCGAATGCGTGCTTGCGGATCGTGGCGCACACCTCGCGGAACGACACCTCCTTTGTCAGGGTGTAGCCGTGCAGCACGCGAGGTTCGTTGGATAGCGAAGTCGACGAGCTGGAGCGCATCGACCTGGGCGACTTGTTGGCGCTGGTGAGGTGGTGGCTGGCCGTGCGCTCTAGCTTGCGCCGCAGCGCGCCCGTTTTGCTAAGTCGCGCCGTAACGGATTCCGGCAGGCTTGACTTGAGCTTGGCCAGCCTGTCAGTTTGACTGCTGCTGCTGCTGACCTTCTTGGTCAGATCGGCGGCATCCTCTTCGTCAGAGGAGCTCTCTGAGCTCTCAGCGTCGCTGCCAGTGCCGTCCCAGACGTCAATCTCGACGCAGCGACAGCCACGCCGCAGAACGTTGGCATAGGCTTCCGTCGTGCTGTCGCTGTACAGCTGATTTCCGGTGAGGTACGTGTTGTGGCTGGAGGAGATGAAATAGGCAGACATGGGCCAGGAGAGGTCTTCGTCGTCGCGGGGCAGGACGGCGGCGGCATCTGTCGAGGCCATGTAGGCGAGGAAGCTAGCGAGGTCCAGCGACGGCGTGTCCGCATCGTCATCAAAGACTTGCTCGTGCTTCTGTACTTTGCGAACAAATTCGCTCGTCTCTGCCGGTGACCAGGTTCTGTCCGATCCGGCATGTGCGGCATAAATCGAGCGCAGGTGCTTCATGACGTTGGGCTGGAAGCTCTCGACGACACGAGTGCGCGGGAACCGCTGTGCCGAGGCATCGGGCCCTGGCTGCGGAGTAGAGTCAGTCATTGCAGTTAAGTTCCCTAATGATGCAAATAATATGTGTTGAAATTTAGAGGGCAAATTCGCGTTGGTTTGAAAGTGAAGCTGTCGCTTGCCAGCGGATTGAAGCTGAGAGGTCAATGCAAAGGAAGTGGAGGCCTCGCTAGCGGTGTAGGTCGCGGTCTTGGCCACTGCAGCCACCCGCTGTTTCCTTGATTCGGCTGGGAAATTTTCGTTTAGTGATTCACTTGATTCTTAACTCTGGCTATGAATAAAAACAAGCCTCAGTTGCATCGTGGCTTCACACGCGAGCTGTATGACGTAGATTGAGGGGGCGGGGCAGCTTTGTCCACACTTGTGCTTAGTGCCAAGCCTCCACGACAGCTAAAAGATCTCGAAGGCCCTATACTGATGAATGCTTGCAGTACATGAATATGTGCTAGTGCCGATTTTGGAAATTCCAAAGCGACATTGTCTTGGTAAATCAGTTCATAGGATGGCCCAGACTGTAACGACGGCTCTCACAGCATCCGATACAGACGATCCCTTGTCAGTCGAGAACAATCTTGTTGAATCTAAGTATACCAGCTATCTAATAAAGTGTAAATAGTGCGCAAATGGCACTTGCAGTGTGCTCTTAACAGAAAAACAATCATCCAATTCATCTGCATCTGCGCCTAGTCCAAATGCAAATCGCTCGAAGCCAAACCTTGTGCGCAATCTTGTACCGTGTACAGGGGTATATATAATCCTATTTCCAACTCTTCCCGCCCGAGAGACTCAAACACGGGCAAACGCCTGCGCAGCATCCGCCCACAGACTAGCAATAAGCAGCACCGCGTTGAAGCCAGCCATCATGTAAAACGGCGCTCCGGTGCTGACGTTATCGAACAGGAAGCCGCCAAGCTTAGTGAGTAGCAGGATAGCCGCACCACCACACAGGGAGTAGACGCCGGCAATGGAGCCCTTGAGGCGCACGCGGGATCCGGCTGTCTCATCGGCCGAAATACGAATCAGCGGCTCGTGATCTTCCTCTGATTCGTCCGCGTCGGGTGCCAGCGACGGGACAGACTCGTCGCGCAGAGATGTGCGTTGCAGGTCAACAGCGAGAACACCTTGGCCGAGGACGCCTAGGCTGCAGACAATGCTGCCAATCTGGCTAATACCAATCAAGGTAACGACGAGGAACACAGCAGGTGTGCCACCACGGCCATCCACGTTCTTGATTTCGGGGCTGTGCAGTTGTGGGAAGATGAGATAACCAACAATTCCAAACATGGTCGCAATCAAGATCGGGTAGTTGACACGTCCCTTGCGGCTGGAGACGTAGCCAAAGACGGGTGCGCAGATGAGGCCCATCAGCTGTGCAACACCGGTGAGGATGGATGAGAGAATATAGGCTGATCGACACTCCTTCTTCAGCTCCGGCGAGGAATCATGGGGGGATCCCGTGCAGAACCCATTGTTGATGAAGTAAGTGTTGATGTACAGTGGGATAAACAGAGAAATGGCTACCGTCGAGGCGCGAGCCACAAACCCTCCGATGTACCCCAGGCTGATTCTCGAGTCCGTAAAGGCCAGCAACACAGAGTCTTTGACGAGACTGATATACGGCACGACTTTCTGCCCTTCCTCGGCCTCTTCGTCAAGCTGCCGCTGATACCAGCTTTTGCGTCCAAGAAGCACGCGCCAACCTTTGCCTTTTTCACCATGTAGATTGCGCAGGCCGATGAATACAAAGACAGCTACAACAAGTGACACGACCGAAACAACATAGAAGCTGTAGGACACAGCTTGGCCGGGTGTGACTCCGTCGATGCCGCCAAACCGAACAGGCAGAGGTAAAAATACAGCCAAAGCCAGCAAGGCACCACATCCTGTGAACAAGCCCACGAATCCGGCCAGAATTGATGGTTTTCTCGCTTCAGTCGGTGCTTGCGGGGCTGGCCCATCTCGCTCGCGAGACAAGCTGCGCGAGTATCTCTCAGGTGTGATGGTGACTTCTGATTCTACTGAGAAGACAGCGCTGTGACGTGGGTTACGCGTAAATTTCGGTACAGCCGACTCATTATCTCTGGCTGATCCGGCGTCGTTGGTGAGAGAAGGCAGGATAGCCGTCACCATAGTGGCGCTAAATTGAGTGAGCAACAAGTAAACAAACGCAGCGTGTAGTGACTTACGCGGCGGACGCGCCAACAGCAAAGAGGATTCGCGCAAGCAAAAGCTGCGGGTAGACATTTTTGGCCTGGACAAAGAGCGCCAACGCAGCCGCGATGATGGTGTATCCTATGGTGGCGACCCAGCGGACGCCGAGCCGATCCGAAACAAGCCCCCATACCGGACAAGCGACGAGAGCCACGAGCTCGTCCGCGAAGCCCAGCGTACCGACAAAGTTGCCGACGCCGTGCTTCTTGCCGATGAGGTCGGTGATGACAAAGGAGATGGAGCTGTTGAGGAAGACGAGAAACGAGATGCTGAACAGCGAGATGCCGAGCAGGTAGGTGGCGGCCTGCAGCGCCGTGGTGGAGGGCGAGAAGGGCAGGAAACGCGACATGGACGCCATGGCGGACGGCGCGTGCGATGCCAGGAGCAGCGCAGTCTAGGGAATGGTCGGTTAGAATATGAGATGCGGGCAATGGATCATGAAGCGCGATATTATAACACGCTCACATGGCGAGGTTGGGCTGAGCGGACTGGGCGCAAGGTGCAGGCGGTCGCCCGAGCTGGCGCGGAACTAGCATCGCGTTCCGAGCCGCCACTGACCTTATGTAATCCAAACTACCGTGAACAATCACATTGTCTATGACACATTAACGCGTGATCCGGTGCTTGCAACATTATTTGTTGAATTGAAGATGATATTTTATTTGATTTGATGGCATTCGTGGATACTGTCTTATGTGCGATACCGCAGAGTTGGACCAGTAAACAGCCTCGCTCAGACGCCTTGAGTGACGAGCCAAGAGAACAACACAAACTGCGAAGAAATCAAGTGACAAAAAAGTATGTCTTTCTACTTGCTGGCAGTCAAATTCTTTATTATTTTACAGATTAATAATTTGTTATCCAATTGTCTGAAGTGGTTCTGGCGCGTGTATGCCGATGACCCACGAATCCAAGAGGAAGTCATCATCATGTCGAAAAGTTGCGCGGCACGCACAACGTTACCAACATTTTACAAGGTGCTTAAATCTCTCCAGCCCTTTATTTTCCCAGCCTTTCAATATTTTATATTCAGCACGTGTTTCTCATAATATCTTGATTCACAACATATATTGGCTCCAAATTCAGAAGTTGGCATGTCCATGTAGGGTAGAAGACTTATATGGAGTTGGAGCACTGGCGATGGTTTTGGCGCCTTTATTTTTCGGCGGCAGTAGAAATAACCTGAGCTGGAAAGAAGTGAGGCAGATAGACCTGATATGATTACTTGATTTCAATCGTATAGCCTACAGATGAAGTGCCATGCTCCTGGAAGGGCGGCGGAACATATCCTCACAGTTCTCAGCATGGAAAGGAGCAGCATCCTTTTAGAGAATTTACTAAAAAATGAATCGATAGTACTGGTTTGTGGATAATCTGATGTGTACTTGGCATCTTGACAGACATATCCAGATTATTATCTGTCTTGCTTTGGTCAAGGTGGCTGGTTGTTATTGTGCCTGATATCAATCATCTGGATCAATATGCTGCATGTCAACATGCCAGTCTTACCGACTCTATGTAGTAGCATTACAGAAAGACACTGGCTTTATTCTAAACCGTCTCCGTACATGATAACAAGCCTCTGCATGCAGTCGGCGTCTGAATATCGTGAACCGTCAAGACCTACGAGAACATAGATGCCTACACACGGACACAGATGGACTAGTGCAGCCATATCACACTCTAGAATCGAACGGCAACATGTTTGCCGGCTCTCTTCCTCGGCAACATGTATTCCACTCGTATGATGCAGCGTTTCAATATATTTGTCTCTCCACGTGCAGCGCAGCCCATTTCACGCCATTTACAACCGAGAGAGACGCCCCTGCCTCCCGGAAACCGGGTTCCCAGGTTCCAAACTAAACCCTGGGGTCGCAGCAGCCACCCGAGAGCAACGAGCCGGCGATCCTAACCACTCTCATATTTAAAGTTTCTGTGACGCGCAATCACGGACTCTTGTAAAACGCGCTGTCTCATAGGCCGTTCAAGTGGCGGCCTGAATTGGGTGGAGGAAGCATCTCTTCGCAGGGCTGTAGGGCAGTGTTGCGATGTCTTGGCGGGATGCGGAATTTGCGCTATGATGATGGTTACGAGGGCGGAGAAAAAAAAGGGGCAAAAAAACGGTGCAAGTGAGAGAAAGTTTAAAGTTAACCTTGCTCGGGCTGCCACGTTCTCTCGGCTCGCACGCACGCGGGCAGCGGACCTCAGGGACCAAGGCCGCGGAGGTTGCGTTTATTCTCGATTTTTTTGTTTTCTCTCGTCACTTATCTATTTTAAACGTGCAACCTGCTAAAAAGGTCTTTTTTCGTTAATTCGTTCTAGTATACCCCTTACATAAGATGAACGGGGCGTGCGGCGGCGGACTTTTCTCTGTCAGTGCAGTGTCAGGCAGAGTCAGAGCCTCTGCCCACGATGACGGTGTAAATTACCATCCTGCAGCTGTCAAATACGCCAAGATCGTAAACTCGTATCATGAGCAGAGTAATACCACCAGATCTGGACAAGTATCCTGTGGTCATGTCCCGATTTTGCCGGTGTCGCTGATGTCGACGGATCAGGGGTTACCCGGTGTCTCAGACGTTGTGAAGCAATAAGACGCAAGTCGGAGCTTCAGGGCTGAGCGGCACTCGGAAAGTCAACACACCATACCCCTTCAGGAGGGGGCGGCGGCGGCGGCAACCGGCTACATCATCTCGCCCAAGACACGAAAGAGGAAAAAACGGCACCCCCGTTGTAGAAGGAGGTCGTATCGCAGATAAACTCCGCAAGAGACTTTGAGGCGCAAAATGTACAACAGTCAGCCTGCTCGGGTTGCCCCTTCAAGCAGCCTTTCTGTAACATGGCTGTGGAGTCGGTTCACCAGCGTCGCACCATGGACCTGGAAAAGGCGTTGAAAGGTCCACGCCAAAGGGTCTCTTTATTGCCGATTGTAAAAAAATCGGTAATTTCCGAGATTTCATGGGAAATGGGCTGAGAAGAAGTTTTCTGTTTTCGGCTTTTGGTTTTCGGCACGGCTGTTGTCCTTTATTTCAAACCAGCGCGGTGGCCAGGATCATGATGTTGCTGGCTGTAATACCTGCTCATGTAAATGGAGACTTGTCTCGTCTCTTCCAAACCTTTTTCGCTTGCTCTGTTTAATCCGTGACAAATATTGGCCCGATGGCTTGGGACGCATAAAGTGCTATAGACGAAAATCTTTTTGCAAATCTTCGCCTTTAAGGATATTAGTCAAGATCCCTGACGCATAAAACCGTCTCCGTTATGAACTAGACACCAGCAGACAAGACGACCGAGGCAGCAGCGCGGACACGGTGCCGAGACTATGCCCGGTGATCCGGTCCTGTTATGATTTACCGTGCATAGATGAGACTCTTTTTTTTTCTTTTTCGCTGGACGATTTCAACTGTAGATCTGGTTGCTGAACCAGATGCTCATGCTCATGCTCTCATGCCCGGTTCGTAAAACAGCCGTTCATGCGATCCAGGTGACGACCAACGTAAACGCATAGCTCCGCGAGCATGCAAGGTCCTAAACGTTAAATCATACGCGTGGACATGGTATTCTACCGTTCATTCATCTTTCAGGCAGCCACAATTCCATTAGACAAAGATATAGAAAACCTCGTTTACACTGCATTGTCTGTGCCTTGCGCCGAGGCTTACACGACGGCGAGTCTCCGCGCCGCCCGGCTCTTCCTAAACGGGCGCCTTTCGTATTGGATAACAAAAGACTTGGCCGCGTTCTTTTCCCAATCAGGCTGGGCAAGGCGAGCAAAAGTGCCGCCAGCCATCGGCACCTTCTTTCTGCTGGGCATCGATGGAGCCCAGCGCAAAAACCACACCCACCCACTTATACACCCCGCCCAGTGTTCCCGGTCCTTATGAGGGGCGCAGTAGAGTTTTCCCTCTATTTGTGTATAGCTGTGGCTTGCTATTAATGCGGCGCCCTGATATTTGAGCCGGGATCGGTATGGCCGCCAATCGTGGACCTCACGGACGCCATTTGTCAGACACACGACAGTGTCCCGCTCTAGTGCAAGGCAGCCCGGCCTTCTAGAATCCTGTTATTTTCGGTCAAACTCTTGTAATATGCAGTGGTATTGTATGCTAGTCATATTGAAACGACAGTAAAAAAGCAAACCAAAATGTCCTAAAAATCGTAATATGAGCGCAGCCCAACCCATGTGTACATCGTGAAAGGCGTAATATCCAAAAGCCCTTATTCCATATCCGTCGCAGCCAAAGTCTAAATGCCATATGAATATCCATGTAAATATTCCAAATCAAACAGAAAGAAAAGAAAAGAAAGAAAAAAAAATGAAGAGTACTCAAAAGTTCCCTGATAGGAAAGACGTCGGTAAATGATTGAAGAGCAGGTAAACCTGGAATCATCCGATGACATAAACTGCGCCACCACGGTTCGAAACTGACGCGTACCGGCAGTCATGATTCAAGGCATTGGTGCCCCATTGAGAGTAGAAACAAAAAGAAAAGACTTGCGTGCCCTATAACGCATTGCCATACATGGCAGCGGGGCTCGATAGCAGAGTGCGGCCAACGCTAGATCGCAGAGACTGGGGTGGCGTCAATGGGCCAAGAGCCTGGTGGTGCGAGTGCTGCTGCTGATGTGGGTGCATGTACTGCGGTATCGACGTGTTGACGCCTCCACCCATGGTCGCATACGAGACGATTGGGAGGCCGTGAGGCAAGGTCGGTGGCGGCGTGCCTGGGCGCTGGTGGTAGTGGTCGTGCATGCTCCCCATGCCAACTGAGGACAGAGGAGGTCCGGGCATACGAGCAGCGTGCGCGTGCTCTCTTCTGCGTTTGGGGGTATCTTTAACTTTTGCGTGAGAGTGGCACTGTATAGGATAAAACGTTAGTGGCTTGTTTTTCGTTTGCGGGGGGGGGATATTCGCGTGAAAGCGTACCTTGTATGCGTGGCGGAACCATGTTGTGCCTTTCTTTTTGCTGCTCACCAAGGCAATCCACTTGTTGCAGCTTCCACACAGGCCCTCCCACACATCCGGGTTTCCGTCCATTCGTCTCTTATCCAGTGGCTCCTGGAACGGCGCGCCTGTGGCGGCACTGATGCCGTGTGTAAACGACTTGTCGTACCAGTAGGCTGAGTTCTTGAGGACGAGCCACCTGCCTGGCTTGCAGATGCCACACCAACCTTCGCGCTTGTTGCCGTGGCCGCGTACCCATTTAGGCGTATACATGTCACCATCAAATCGAAGTTCCTGCTCGTAAGGGACCAGATCTGGGTCAGAAGGGTTCATATCCTCCGGGGGCGGTGGTGCAGGCTCCTCGTGGAGAGCCGGGTACAAATCCGGCGGACCGGAGAGATCTGAATAATGACCGTGAAACGACTGCGACTCGATATTGTTCTGTAGAAGCTTCAAAAGACCGTGAGACGCCAAAGTTGGAGGTTGTGGCAGGCTGTTGTGGTTAGTGTCGTGGTGCATGCCGTGCGAGGTCGGTATCGATGAGCCCATGTGCGGAGGCATCATCATGGTGTTGTTTCGGTAGCCGCCCATGGGCATGGTGGAGACAAAAGACGGTTGCATAGGCATCGTGCTGCCAGGTCCAGAGACCATGTTGTGTGGCATTCCCATGGAAGAAGACACCGGTGCCTGTATCGAGTATCGCTGCGAAGGCATTGTTGACTCTGGCATTGATCCGTATCCAAAAGGTGACGCGCGGCGATTTTGACCAGAGTTGTGAGAGCCTGTAGACCATCTTGTCGTGTTACGAAGGCTGTCTGTGCTGTACGGTGCCGAGCGCATGCTGGCTCGAGGAGACGGTGAGGCGCGGCCACGGCTCTGGGCACGCACTTGATCCTGTCTGCTTTGTGGAGTCATGCGAGGCGAAGCAACGGGAGACAGATGCGTGGTTGACATGAGGGATGTTCTGTTCGACACAGCGCCGTAGTCAGAGAAGCTTGGTGCTTCCGAGAGCGTAGTTGAGACGTCGTCGGTACCGCACGTCGTCGGTAAATCGGAAAAGCCGCCAGATGCAGTGATACCAGTAGAAGAGTTGGAGTGGCGGTTAACAGAGGGATCGGCGTAGACGGGTTCTAATTCATGACGAGGTTGCGAGAATCGCAAGTCGATGATAGGCACGCTCTCGTCCGTGGTGTAGGCCTGCCCAATGGGGGCATCTGGGTCAAAAGGGTAAAACTCAAACTGATCGTAAGTCTTTTGACTCCAGCTTCCTATAATCCCGTTAGATGCATTTTGAAGATTTCCTGCTCAGAGTGCCTTACCGTCCTTGACTAGAGCCTGTGGTAGCTGCCCGGGGTAGAGCAGGCCTGACTTGCCTGGCAAGGTTGATCTGGGCGTTATTGAGTGATCCCACCCTGTTGTAGCAGGATAGTTTTGCTCGGCAGAACAGCAAGGGATTTGCGTTGGGTCGCCAGAGGAATTTTGCTGTAGACCCAAACCTGTTTGGGGCATCCAGGCGTTCATGGAAGGCTGAAGATCTGCCGAGCTAGAAATGTTGGTCTGTTGGGCATCGAGAGCGCCAGGAGGCGTGACTGGTGCCACATGCTCAGCTGGGCGCTCCATTGTCGACGATATCGTGTACATGGACTGTCGGCTGAAGGATAGTCGAAAGAGAAAGACCAGTGTATGCGAGAGAGCGGACGTGTAGTCGAATGGTGGCTGAGAGGAGGAGTTCTCGTGTTGCAGTCAACAACAGAGCTTCTATTAGCACAAAATTCGGATACTGATGGTCTGTAGTCAGGTACAGCCGCTGTATAGAAGTGCTCCTCTTTTCGGGACGGTGAAGCGGATTGCACAACGAGACGCTGCGTAACGTGGGGAATAAGAAGAGCAACAACCAGTGTATAAGACAAAAGTAGAAGTGATCTCTGGGTAGGAAGAAGAGGAAGAAAGAGGAGGTCGGGTATTATAAGAGAGGTTACTGTCTTTAGAACAATAAACCCGGGCGCGTGTGTGATGAATGGGCAAGTGGGTAGAGAACCGGCTCTGGGGAATGGGGTATTATTAAGTCTTTGAGGGGGCAAGTGCAATAAGAAAGCCTAGATAATAAGAATAAGGACCAGAAAAGAAATAAAAGGCAAAATGGCTGAAGGAGTGTATATGTGTGTGTGGGAAGGAGGAAGAAGAGCACGGCCACTCGGGTGGAGGGGAAGAAAAAGACGATGGGCCACCAGGACCACTTCCAAGCCAGGCACTTGAGCCTGACTAGCAGGGAAGCGGTAGATCCGGGCGAGGTAGATGGCATGATGCGTTGACAGGTAAGAGAAAGAGAAGGCGTGGCCAGGATGGGCTCGCCGCCCACATCAGCACTGAGATGGAGCTGCCGCAGCAGCAGCCGTAGTATAGCGTTAGCAGTGTACAAGGCAACAGCGGAAGCAGCACCGGCAAGAAACACAAGGACCAGGCCAATTGTGGCCAGCTCAAAAGAGAGTTCAAGGGGTATAACAGGCGGCGTGCATATTATTTTCCGGGGCCGCCTCTTGTTGCGCCGTCGCGACGCCCACGCCCCTTGTGGTCTTCCACGCCCACTCCCCCCACCGACCGACAAGAAACCACGATCACAGCCAAGCTGATGGGCCAGGTCAGTTTTTCTGCGCGACGACTAGTATCGGCGCGCGCGTGTTGTGTGGGCTTTGGTTAGCTGGGACGGGGGGCACGGTGTTAGGAGTCAGGGCCCATGGAAGGGCGTGTGTCTGTATGTGTGTGTGGGCATGGGGGCGTGTACAGCTAGTTGTGTATGTTGTAAGTGGGCTATGGGCACAGATGATGCGCAAGAGAGAGCCGGCGGAGGGCTTGTTACTTGGCGAAAAAGAAGTGCCGGATTCGGTCGAGGATAAACTACGATCGATATGCGAAAATCTACTCCAGACAATCAATTTGGGTTTTTTATTTGCGCAAGAAAGAGTCATGATTTTTCGGGCATTGTCCGTCGTTGGGTACTTTTGCTATGTGGTTGGTTTGTGCCCGCGACTCGGCGGTCGGGAAGAGGCTCTCGCGGAGGTCAAGACACCTGCCAACTAGCCAAAGCGGGAAAGCGCTAGCTTAGCTAAAAGACGACGGCTTGCCCGAGAAAAGCGTTGACGGGTAGCCAAGGCTGTTAGTGTACCATGCCTTTGGAGGTTGCTGGGGTTTGTTAGACCAATAGTCAACCGTGTGTGTGGAGACACATAACATGTACCTATTCTGCTTTTTTTAACGTATTTTTTTTCCTGGCTCGATTGTTTTCTCTGTTGTTATTCGGACTTTTTCAAATTCCAGCTACTTTATGTTCGTCTTGTTGGGTGAGCCGGAAGTTCCAAGGAGTTGTTGGGGGGCGTGTTGTTCGAGTTTCAAGTTGCGCTGAAAAAGCGGGTTGTGGCTCACAGTGGGCAGCAGCCAGTAGGAAGAGGCCGCGAGAGGCGAGATAAAAATACACACAAGAATAGTATGGAAAAGCCGCATGGACGAATCAGGACCCGTTGTTGGGCTTTTGGGAAGGAGCTCGGGCAGGGCTGGGCAGCAAGCCAGTCGGTGGCTTGTTCCTGGGGAGGCTCTTGACAGTGCGCAGTGGCTGTGTGTGTATGTTGATGGTTTTGATTTAGTAAAGCAATGAAGAGAAGAGTCAAACAAGTCCAAAAGGATGCTATTTTTGTCTTTTGGAAGCCCCCATCAACATCAGATAGAATGATGAATGACAAGGGAAGCTTGTCATGATTTGGAAACTGCTAAAGACTCGGTCACTCGCGAAGCTGGCTTATGAGAGCTTACAGCGGGCGGGCTGCGCCGGTGGGCGAGAGCGAGCCCGTTTCAGCGCCTAGCAAGGCTTCGGCTCAGTGTTTTATTATGCAGAGGCAGCTATGCGTTTAGTCAGGTTATGATTGCGGTGGATGTATAAAGGCCGAGATGATGAGAGCGTTATGCTATTTGGTAATGCTTGGGAAGAAACAGGTTCCAAGGCAGACTGTTAGTCAAAGAGCGGCTTTGTCGTAGAGGTTGCCACATTGGGCCAACTGGTCACTTACATCAACCAAAGAGCACGAGATGCATCCACAACTCTGGCTAAAATAGATCACTCATTCCAAATTGTCATTCGCTACAGTAACTAGAGGTTAGTAGTATTAAAAAAGGTTTGTTAGCTGCTTTTGTCTTGGTAGCAGCAGTCCGCCCGTGCAGCTGCCACAGTGCCACAGTCTAGCCCAGCCCGTGCGAGCACACCCCGCCCCAGCGAGCGTTGATGGACGGTCAGCGGTGGAAATGGCCACTGAAGCCGCTGCAACCCATTGAACGCCCCGCTCCAGTGCACTGGAAGTTCCATTGGACCGCTGTCAGGCTGTATTACAGTTACTTGGCAGTGTACGTATTAGTAGGTAGCTAGGGTGCCAATTGCGCGTACTGGGTGCCAGACAGGGTGCCAGAGTTAATACCCATTTGCTGGGCACCCGTTCTGCTGCCTGCTGCCGCCTGTCGCCGGCTGTTGCCAGCTGGCAACGGAGTTTCCGTTTGCACGCCTGCCAGCTGGCAAGCCAAAACCGTTGTCAAACCCGTCACCTCTCTCACCCGTCTCGCCTCACCCTCGCTGAAACACTCTTGAATTCCACCAGAGACAATCGCCAGACACCGGATACCAGACACGACCAGACACGACCAGACACGCGACTCTCTTCTCATCATCCCGCTTTCCTTCATCAACATTGTCGTCTTTTCTATTGTCATCATCATCTCGGATCTCGACACATCCATCCTCTCGGATCTCGACACCTCCATCCACTTCCTCCACTCGATCCGTCTCGTTTCGGCTTTACACACCAGCAACACCCGCAACCACCACGCACCACGCACCATCGCACCAGCCGCTAACCACCAAGTCGGTTCTCGTATCCTCCGATCCGGATGCGAACGACCGTTCGTGATGCCCAGACGGCTTACCCCCTTGCCGCGATCCAGCCCTATTTAGGCTTCCGCCATGACGCTCGTCCTTGCTGCGAATTTCGCATTCAACGTTTTACATCCTCGCTGCTCCCTGGGCCCTTTCCTATGGCCCCTTTCTCCTCTCGCGAACCCTTGCTGCGACAGAAACAACCTGGACGGCCGCCTCAGCAACGAGCGAAGTAGTGTCCATCGTACCCTCTAGCTTTCTCGATATGGACGTGTGTGCCGCAGGTGATGCTGTCACCAACGCTACGCTGGCCCCTGGTTCTTCGGCAACCCTCCACTACAGCCACGCGCTGCCCATGCGAAGGCCGTCGCACGCCCTCCCACACACCACCACACATGTCTCAATGATCCTCGACTTCGATCCATGGCCCTGCCTCTCTGATTTGTGTCCCTCTCAACCAGCCACTCAGCCAGCTCGATTGCCATCTTAGCATGTTCGGTGCCACTGTTCAGCTGCCAATCGTTTCCCACCCAATCGACCTCAGCATCGCACGGCACGGCCCTGCATGCATTGCGCTGTATCGAGACAACCTGACCTCTGCGCATGGAATCTCGCTTTCCAAAGGCGCACCACACCGTGTCCAATTTTCCTCCGGGGTCAGGCACGATGCGGCTCAATCCGCAAAATCCTACCTCATCACGAGTGCTCTACATGACGCAAAATATCTGTCCAGCGAGCACTGATCTACCAAGTTTTATGTGTTTTGAGCCTCATCTGAAACTAAACTCCATAACCTGCGAGTTCGCCTTACAAAACTCACGGCTTTGGGTAGAGGCTTCGCATTGGCAAATGTCATTGCTCCAGACTGTTCAACACAACCCAGCGGTTATTCCAACTCCAAGGTTAGGCCGGCCCGCCCAAGCCGCTAACAACAGGCCGTCCTTCTCGGCCTCGCGCTAGCTCTGCGGTGTCAAAGTCAAAGAAACTGCCGTCCCTCGCAATCCCTTTGGCCCACCCACCGCTTGTTAGCTCCTATACATACGTGAGGCCTGTGTCCTCGAGCTGCCCACCCACCGCTTGCTAGCTCCAAGATGCTCGACAAGACGAGCCAGAAGCGCCCGGTGTTTGTTTGGCCATTTCTTAGCGTCTGCAAAGACAATGGGATTCTTCACTGTTACCTCTGCAATGGCTCAGCCAGCAATCCGGTAGCTGCCAAATCGTGCCAAGGCCACTAGCGGAGTGGAGAGAACTTCAATGACAGCCACGCTAGGAATCTCTCATGCCTCCACCTGACTGCGAGTCTCTAAATCGTGGCGACTGCTGAAAACACCATAAATCATCTTGGCAAATGTCAATTGCCAGATTCAGACTGCCTTACAATATCCCCTTCACCTTTTGCAAGCAACTCGACTGCGCGTTGCCAATTAAAGTTCAGTCAGGGTCGTCTGAAGGCCTGAGCAACCAGATGCCTCGACGGCCACGAGCCTCACCTTGGAAAATGCTGCGCGCCCAATAACGCCATTCTCAATGGTTCCTCAGACCAAACGCCTGTTCATTCCAAACAATGACTTTTCAAGCCAGGCTGGTCAATACGAACCAAGCTAGAATCGGTAGGGCGGTCGATCGCGAGACTATGTCGAGTCAGGCGCCCTAGCTGCGCATCTCGCCACATCTCGCGCGGCCTCCGCACCGTTGGTGGGAACAGCGACAAACCGCTCACTATCTGCAGTAATTACTATCGTGCTGTCTCATCCCGTGAACAACAGCTTACCAAGCTATGCCGCTCGCCCCTCGGTTGGTTCCAGACGGCCCCTGCAGACTATTACTAGACGCCTACACTGGCCTTATAGTCAACTGATATCTCGCATCATATAGACCGGTCATGGGCGATGAGTCTAATCGTATTTCCCACTTATGCGAAATTCGTTATTTGGCATACAACTTGCAGACCGCGGAGAGCAAAGGTTGCAGATACACGAGCACAGGCTCGCTGTATGACCGTTGGAAGCACAAAAGGCGGAACCTTATGTGGACTGACAAGCGAACGCACCCAGAAAAAGAAAGTGGTTGAAAAAAACCGCAAGATCAAGTAGCGCAGTCATTGTTTCGAAACAGCCTAGCTGGCTGCGCACAAAGAGTCAAATTGCACTGTGGTAATTACCTCGGTGGCCAAACTCAAAGCTAGTTAGTGCGAGGCTCCCGCTCATACAAGGTAGATTTCCGTATTAGGCAATCTCTCGGCATGGCGCAGTGGTGGCACTGGATCGGCCGCGAAATGCGACTCCACCCCAGCTGCCTGTTTTTCTCCAGCTTGGCAGATGCAACCTGGGATGCCCGAGCCGAGGCTGCTATTACCCCTCTTCAATCGCAAATGCCACAGCATCTCCTGGCTTTGTTTCACAGCAGTCGCCTCTCGGCGTCTGGTCCAGGTACCGCTTTGGCATCGACGGAGCAGCCAGACAAATCAAGGTTTTTCAAGGCTGAGCTGCTTGCCGGAGCTTGTGACTTGGTGGGGGACAGCTACGTGACCATGCGACGAAGGAGCCAAAAGCGACAGACCCCGTACAACTGAAAGACGAGAGAAAGAAAACAAAAAATACCAACGTCTGTCAGACTACAGCGCCAGTTTTTATATTATCTTGCAGGTTCGGTTAGTCTTCGTTTGATTATGCGCTGATTTCCGCCCCGGTATTGCGCAGTAGACCTTGCATTTGCGGGTGCTGCGAGCTCGCCAGAATAAATGAGCTGTTGGCTTATTCACTCACTAGTAACTAGTTACGCTCTAGCAGCGACGGGTACATGCATTCGCTTCTCGGACCTGCTCTGGCTAATACAGCACACTTGCTCCTTTGTGCGAGCGAACCAGGGAAGATACTCTCACCCCGCATCGCTGGTACCCGCTTCCTGCTTGTGGCGTCTGCCTTTTGAGCTGTGGCGCGCTAGACATGGAACAGGGCACCAGCGAGTATTTTCCTTGTTATTCTGGTGTCGGGTTGTCTTGGTATACATATTCCAACCGTCCGCGGCCCCTGCCGACATTGTCCAAGGAGGAGTTGGACTACAAAACTCTAAAAAGAGGCGGGCCAGTGTAGAAAGCGTAGCTGCTGGCCAGGATTAGCCCCAGCTCCAATACTTGGGTTCTGCCAGTGAGGGCGCGCCGTCGGTATGACATGGGACACATGGGCTCAGGGTCAAAAAAAGACGAAAAGAAAGAAAGATGGCATACCGGCTTTTGCCGCATTGATTTATGCAATCTATCATCCAAAGCAATGGATAGGGTGTCGTCCTGCCACCACACATCACCATTACCACCAAGGACATCATCCGACCGCAGAGGCTCACGTCTAATGTGTGACAGCTCATAGCTGAATCTTTTTTGTTGTTCATTTTCGGTAATCCTAACCAAGCTGAACACGAGAGCACGTCCCATGTCCAAAAAAGCCATCGCGATTCCAGGCCCCGTCGTCGCGGCCGACACGGCGCCGCGCTCCACGCACTCGTCCCCAGGAACTTTTGTTGTCACAGATCTGTAACAGTGCCCAGCGCACTGGTGCGTTATGCGCCCAACGCTTTCGGGCTGATGAGGCAGACTAACGACCCTTGTAGAGCGCAAAAGGATTTGACGATTATTATTGCCTGTCTTTCTTTGATACCCATTAGTTCGGTCGTTAGGTGCCTGTACTTGGCAGGTTTATGCCGGTGCCTGGCCTGATTGAGCATCAAACGACTGAGCACACACAAAAGAAAATGCAGCCCGATCCATGCTCTGATAAGCCGCGGTTATGTTCCTATGCAAAACATCCTTCCCGAGATGCCGTGGCTCGCCCCAAATGTCCCATCACGGCAGTCTCTCGCGGAACAAGCCGAGTGAATGCCGTTCCTCCGAGCTTGTTCACCCCAGCCTTGAGCAACTGCACATGCCGTGCTTGGGTGAACAAGAAAAGTATTGTGCAAGACTCATGTAGATGCCAAGGCGGAATATGCCATGGCTGTGCTGTCAATGGCGGCGCGCGTGAGACTGTCAAATATGCCGTCCCCGGCTTACCTTGGGCCAACGTACGTAATACTGTCCAACTTCGCAGAGCCGCAGCTCCGCAGGAAAGAATCATCTTTGAGGGGATCAATATGGGCAGATACCATATATATCCCTATATATATGCTGCTGCCTGGCAAAGAGGGCGGGCTGGTTCTTGCGACGTACACGCCATCTTCTAAGCCGAAAGGGCAAGCATGATTCGGCGCGGGAGTCAGTAGCCGACGGCGATTTCTTTTGCCGAAATCCCCGAAAGTGACTCACCAGAAATCACCTGATGTCGGTAGTTTTGTTCGCGTTTAATTGTCATCAATTCTTACAAAATGTGTAGATGCAACGATGTGTATTGCTGCCGAGGGACGTCGTTTACGCCATCAAAGACAGACACACATGCAGCAGGCAAATGCAGCTTTTCACCCCCGGTCATGCCAATCTCCCAGACTAGAGTTTCCGGATGCTTCAGGTGTTCTGACGCTCATAAACGATGCTCTCGCCGTCTCGTCATTATGGTTATCGGTGTCCCGTTTCTCGATTGCAAAGGCACGATTTATCTTGGCATCTGGCAGGTAGGTCCCGTTTTCATGTCCTCGGACGATGGATGGTCCTCATCGTTTCGGCATTTACTTCTCAAAGCCTGATCCGCTTTTGGACGCCTCTTTTGCCTACACACCAGTCGCTGGAAGCCAAGGCGTCTCTACAGGGAGGGGGTGTGACGCCCACGAAACTCTAGTTGACAGAACCTGGGAACAGCTCACTCACAATTCATTTCTGTCCAAGTCTGTAGCCGTAGCACATTGTCTATTTCATAAAGTCTTTCTAAACTCTAATCACGAAACCCAGTATCCTACTTCTGGTCCTTGTTGACAGCCTTCCACACCTCCCCTTCGGCTTCTGCGAGCTTGTCCCCCGCCGCCGACGCCCACTTCTTGGCCGTGTTCCAGATGCTGCCCTCCCCATCCCCTCCGCCCAATCCCCCTCCCCCTCCTCCTCCGCTGAAGTTGCTCGCAAAATCAGAATTCTGCGCCACGTACGCATTGTGCGCCGCCCGCTGGCCGCTGGAAAACTCGGCCGCCTGCGCGTCTTGCTGGTACCCCGGCGGGTGCGACATGTCCGTCGCGAGGTTGATGCCGCCGCCGAGGCCAGTACCGACAGGCAACTGCGTAGGGCCGGATGCGTACGGGGAAGGGAACGGGTTGGCGGAGGTGCCGCGGAGGGAATGCGACGCCGTTGGAGGGGCATAGGCCATCTGCACGGGCATCTGCGTAGGAGGGGGGTAGCCGGTGCTGCTGTCGGATGAGGCAGCAGTGTGCTCGGGGCCCAACGTCTCGCCCTTTTTCGGCGGCGGAGGCAGTTTCTGGGAAGCTGCTGCTGCTGCTGCTGTGCCCGGGGGCGTGGGCACAGCACCGGGCTGTGGAGCGGGAGGGCTGTTGTCGCTGGGCAGAGGCTGGGTGGGCGTGGCCTGCGTGATGGCCGCCTGGGGTGGAGAGACGGACGATGATGTTGTACCTGTCGGGGCGGGAGGTCTGGAGCCAGGCTGCGCTGGCGGTGGCCCGTATCTCGACGCAGCAGCGGCCGTGGTGGTGGCGGGCGGCATCGACCTGTTGGTGCTGGGCGACTCTGGGGCCGCGGTCGCGGTGGGCGCTTTGGCCGCGGTGATGGGGCTAGAGCTAAACGTCTGTACCGGTGCCATGATGCTTTGCTGTGCTGCTGTCCCTCTCGCGATGATGTTGTGTGGTGCTCAGAGGTGACGTATGTAAGTGAGGCTCCTCCGCGACAAGAACCCCGCCACGAGTCGTGCGTTTTATATGCGCGTCTGCGGAGGCTGGTGCCTAATGAATTATGCGGATGGCAATTGATGGGATGAAAGCTGCCTGTGATAAGAAACACGTAGATCTAATTGACCGATGAGATCCTGGGCGATGCTTGATTGAGTTGTTGCTGTGAAGTTGCGTGGCGAAAGGTGTCATTACGTCAGGTGACAGCAACTTAAAAGTGCTGGAGCGGGGAGAAAGGGAGATCGCCAGAGGATGCCAGGGATTCCACCGCGAAAGAACGAAAAAAAGAAAAAGTCTCGGCGTAAATTAT
The DNA here is from genome assembly GCA_002796755.1 of Paracorniculantispora psalliotae. Classification (NCBI taxonomy): domain Eukaryota; kingdom Fungi; phylum Ascomycota; class Sordariomycetes; order Hypocreales; family Cordycipitaceae; genus Paracorniculantispora; species Paracorniculantispora psalliotae. The sequence continues at coordinate 659,092 of PHFE01000067.1, read as the reverse complement.
GGTGACTTCTGGAATGGAATTTAAATGCATAAACTGTTTCAAGATTTTGCACGCCTTTTGAGCCGTCAAGTTGTTTCGGGGAATTAAGAGTGATGAACATCATGCAGTGCGCAAGGCCGCCGTTGTCGCTGCACATCCAGCAGGCCAGGCAAGATTGTCTACTGCATCAACAAAAGAAAGCATCGAAACAAAATGATTTCAAAAATCGAAAAATTCCATTTACATGCACTGAAACGACTTTGACTTCCCATCGTTACTTCATCCCAAATGGACACGCCGACGGCGTGACCGCCGTCCTGACCACCTCCTCCCAGCGCTGCGTCTCCTCGACGCCTCTGCCTACTTTCGCCCGCGGTCCTAGATCCGTAAACAAAAATCCCTCAGGCAGCATCTCGCGGCCGCCGTCGCCGGGGACCTGTCCGCCCATGGCCCGCGTCAGCAGCGCCTCGGGTCCCCAGCGCGTCCAGAGCGACACGCGCGCGTACCACGGCTCCTTGAGGTAGCGCAGGCTGTGGACGCGGCCGGTGCGGGGGTCCGGGTCAGCGAGGTACTCGACTTTGAAGAGGCGCGGCGGCATCAAATAACGAACTAATGTCTTGCGCAGAAACATGAGGCTGTGGACGAGGGCGTTGTCAAGGGTTGTAGGGTCTGGAAGGCTGCAACCGGGTTAGCCAGGAACTGTGGGTTTGGCGACAAGAGATGTCAGAGTAGTGTGGTGAATGTACCTGAATGCGTGTCTCATCCTGTCTCCCATCAAGACCAAGACGCCTTTGTAAATCACTGGCCGCACAAATACCGGGTATGAAGTCAGGAACAGGTCCAGCAAGACCTCACCCAGCTTCTGCACCTCGGGCAGGCGCTTCATGGCCCCGTCCTCGTACCGGTACGCCCATTCGGTCACGTCCTCTAGAAAGTCGATGCCGTCGTGCCAGGAGCTCCTACCCAGCTCCGCCGCGTAGTCAATCAGCATCATGTCGCCAATGTACTTCCAGAGCGTGCCGATGGCGGCGACCTCCATGTCGGTGAGCGCCCGCCACTCGTACAGCTGCATGAAGCGGATGGGCTCGGCCATGGACGCCCACAGAACGTATAGGAGATCGCGGTTGGTGATCTTGCCGGACTTTTGGTACGGGCTGTGGAGGTGGTTCATGCGCGCGACGGCTTTATGCAGATGCGCCGAGTCCGGTGCAAACTTGACGAAGCTGTGATGGTTAGCTTCTGCACCTTCGGATGGGGCAAGGGCCTTACCTAGCAAAGATGGCGCCTGTATCTTCATATCTAATAATTTTATGAGTATGAATGAACGGTATTTGGAAACTGATATTTACCGTTTCGGAGCGTGCTGCTTGCGGTTCAGATCGCTGCTCGCGACAAGAAGTTTGGCAATATCCTCAATTGCGTACGTCTAGCGACTGTTAGTAGGGATCTGGAATAAGGTTGTGATAATATGTGCAGTTACCCGAAATAATGCAAGGCGCAGGGCCAAATCGTAGCAAATTGGTGATTCAAGAGAAGCAAGTTGCTGTACAATGAGATGCGCCTGTTCATTCGTCATTGTCTTGAGAGAAGCACGATCGTAGAACCCATATTTGGCCCGTGTCTCGGTTACTCGACGAAATCTGAATACAGAGCATACCGAGGCGTAGACAAGTAAAGCTGCCACCCCGAGCGTAAAATATATTACCCAGCTCTGTGGTATAGTTGCATTCGTTATCGATGGCATCACTGAATATTCAACTTAAAATGTTGAAAAGGAGAGAAACAGCAAGCCCACGAGTCAACCATGACAGATCATTCGGCATTACAGCAAAGCAATCCAAGAAACGGCATGGCTGACTAGCAATATCACTGAGCCACTGACAAGTCAGCACTCGGCGCTACCCAGTTTGGATCGCCATGTCTTAGGGGGGAGCATGTGGTCAAAGCCCCGCCGGCCAAGTGGTCGGACATGACGAGGAAATGAGAGTCCGGGCGGCTAAAAGAGTGTGAAAAATGACAAGATACGGTATCCCAGAGTCTACGGATTTCAGCGACGGTATACAGATGACAAAAAGTGAGGCTCCATCAACTGCCTAAAACGCCCGTCAATAAGGTTTATTACCTGCAGCGAGGCTCTGGGGTCCCTGGTTGCTTGCCCCTGGTCAGCGGATCGGAGCAACAAAAGTCCGCCATAGTCACACTAGTCCGTTTTGGGCGCACTCGACGGCTTCTGGATGGCGCGGTGCGCGCAAGTCAGGACAGTGAACTCTGAGTTTCTGCATTCACCACATCCAACAATTTACGTCCGCCGCAGCTTCCAACATGGTCGGCAAGGTCTCGGAGAGGGTTCTCCTGCGGGAGGGTTCGTCACAGCCGCGAGCGCATTCCGCACGATTCAATTGCTAACCGATACTAGGCCTTGAACGAACCGACAATGGCATGAAGCTATCAACATGGCCGGACGTGACGCCCATCAACCAAAAGAACTATTATACGTACGAGTGCCAAGGTAGAGGCTAGAGTCATTTTGCTGACTTGTATAGGGATTATATGAAACGAGATGATCAGGTCCTCGCCCTGCGACTCCAAAACGATGCCACCCGCGATAAGCTCGTCCAAAGTGCGCGCGACCGCGATCGCTTCCTTTCCAAGCCCGCCAACGGCGAGCTCCCTCTGCCTGTGCCCGCCCTGGCCGAAGACGAGGACGGCGCAGCGACGCCCGCCGGTGCCATCGACCCCTCGCGCATCATCGTCATCCACCCGGGCAGCCAGAACTTGCGCATCGGCTTCGCCAGCGACGCGCTGCCCAAGACGATCCCGATGGCGCTCGCGACCAAGTTTCCGCAGACCGAGGCGGAGCTGTTCGAGGCCCGGCCGCGCCGCCAGTTTGAGGCCAAGACGCCCGACCAGCAGTACGGCGAGGAGTGGTCGAAAAAGTACCAAAAAATGTGCGCTGACCTCAAGATTGAGATGCGCGCCAACAAACGCAAGGTGCTGCCCAACTCCAAGGAGCTGGTGCAGACGTTCAACCGACGCACGGAGCCCGAGATTATCCAGCAGCACAACGACCCGCTGGAGGTGGAGTGGACCGACGTCAAGAAGCTCAAGAAGACGGATTTCGAGGCCGAGTGCTTCATCGGGCACGAGGCGCTGCGCGTGCCCGACGACTCGAACCCCAAGTTCAAAATCTGGTGGCCGCTGCAGCAAGGGCAGTGGAACGAGGACGGCTACGGCAGCCAGGAGCACCTGTACGACGACTTTGAGACGCTCCTCGACAAGGCGCTGCGGCAGGAGCTGGGCTTGACGACCAACAGCGAGTGGCAGCAGTACAGCTGCGTCTTCATCATCCCGGACCTGTACGACAAGAAGTTTGTGGAACAGATCCTGCACTCGTGCATGACGTGGTTCGACTTTAGCAAGGTGTGCTTCGTGCAGGAGGGCATCGCGGCGACGTTTGGCGCGGGCTACACGCAGGCGTGCGTCGTCGACGTCGGCGCGCAAAAGACGGCGGTGACATGCGTGGAGGACGGGCTGTGCATCGAGGACTCGCGCATCAACATGAAGTACGGCGGCTACGACATGACGGAGACTTTTATGAAGATGATGCTGTACGACAATTTCCCCTACCAAGAGATGAACCTGCAGAAGCGGTCCGACTTTTTACTCGCCGAGGAGCTCAAGATTAAGCACTGCACCATGTCGCAGGCAGAAATCTCGGTGCAGCTGTACAACTTCCACGTGCGCGCGCCCGACGAGCCCACCCGCAAGTACACGTTTAAAACGTACGACGAGGTCATTCTCGCGCCCATGGGCGTGTTTGACCCGGCCGTCTACGACAACAGCACCAAGCTCCGCGGCCGCCGGAAGCTCATCGAGCGCTCGTACAACTCGTACGAGGTCGACATGCCCGACGACCCGGTGTCGGCCGCGCAGCTCGCCATCCTCGCGCTCGTGCAGCCGTCGCTGCTGGCCGCCCCCGAGCCCGCGTCGCAGGACGTCTCGACGCCCGTCAAGGAGCGGCCCGCCTTCAGCTTCAAGAGCGACGGCGGCGCCAACGGCACGCCCATGGCCTCGCACGCGGGGTCGCCTGCCCCCGAAGGCGGCTCTTCCACGCCCGCGCCCTTTGTCTTTGGCGCTGCCAACGGCGCCAGCCCTGCCCCGAGCGGCTCCCGCGCCGCCGGCACGCCCGTCCCTGCTGCGCATGCCTCGCAGCCGCCCGCGGGCATGTTTGTCGAACCCATGTCCACGGAGCGCAGCGCCGACTCCATCGCCGACGAGCGCGATGCCGTGCTGCCCATTGCGCCTCTCGACGTGGCCATCCTGACGAGCATCCAAAACGCCGCGAAAGGCGACGAGAAGAAGCTGCGCGATCTCCTCGGCAGCATCATGGTGATTGGCGGGGGCGCCAAGATTCCGCAGTTCACGGTCGTGCTGGAAGAGAAGCTCAAGGCAAGACGGCCGGACCTCACGGAGCGCATCCTGGTGAGCCGCAGCGCAAAGGACATGGACGAGCAGGTGGTGGCGTGGAAGGGCGCGAGCGTATTTGCGAAGCTCCCGGCGAATGATTCGTGGATCACGCCGTTTGAGTTTGAGCGCCTGGGGCCGCGGACGCTGTATCACAAGGTGTTGTGGGCATGGTAGAAAGGTGAAGAGATACGAGGGAGGGTGGCTTGTGAGTGCGTTGCAGGCGCAGAGGGGATGGATATTGGGCTAACACAAAAATCAAGGAGTTATTTTTTACATATATTTTTAGAGTATGGCGTAATGGAATTATGATTAATTATGCCAAGGATGGAATAAGCGAGACGTGGTCATATTTGCGGATTCTTGACTTTGAAGTCGTGATTAATGCTGGCGGGCGCTCTTCCATGGGTTGCCCATGAACGACTATTTACACATCTTGGCAGAAGTAATGGACATTGCGTTTTCCCTCTTCTTCTTCTTTTATTTTAGATACAGGTATACCGTCTTCAACACCTACACGAAAAAATATCCTAGACGGACATGATGGCTCTCCATCGCAAACGAGCATCTCAAAATCCTTGTTGTCAGTCTACCCTGCACACTTGATCTCAGCACGTGGACATGGGGCAGGCTCACCAACAGCAACCAACTCACCATGAGAAAAAACCCCTTTGCTGGGCAATTTTAGTCTACGTCATGCCGCCCTTTTGTGCAAAACCCCCATGCTTGAATTAGCCTTGTCGGCCTTTCTTCAGAAGAAGGTTGCTGCCATGCCAACTAGTTCCGTACTCGAGGGAGGGAGACCATATCGTGATGCGGTGGATATGCGCAATTTCCACAACCCCATCCTGCAGTACCCGACTTTGTCGAGCAAACCGCTGTTTAAACGATCTGCAAAGTCTTTTACCGTCTTTCAATTCTTCAGTAAGCAACATCACATGGGAGCAAGGATGCTGAAAATCATCAAAACCGGTTTCCAGACAGGGCGTGGCAAGTGGGTTTCTCCGAGGAACGCTTTTTAATTGAAAATTATCGATTCCCAGCTGCGAATCCGATGGCAAGCGGGCCCCTGTCTAGTGAGAAAATTAACAAATCCGATGCTGACCTGGGACCTCTCTGCGCTTGCTCGACCTTTTTTCCAGTGTGAAAATCGCTGCTATTGCCAGACTGGGAAAAGGTCCGGGGCGGCGGCGGGGGGCTTCGAGTCTGGCCGGGCGGGGGGACCATGGGTATTGAAGCTAGCAAGTTTAGCCTGCTCTGAAATTGGGAGAGGAAATCGTGAATTTTGACTAAATAAGATTGCATTTCCCTAGGCGACGTTGCACCGTTGACTGCATTCGTGTACGAAAGGCCGACCGTCGTTGGCAGACCATGTGCTCCGTACTAAGAGCTTCGAGACTAGACTGGTCGAATCAGGCGATACGATTGCATGTCACATTCAAAATTTTGAAGCAACTACGAGGCACGGCCAAGGTGCAATTCACGCCGGCCAAGGAGTAGCTTGCTTCAAGCCATCTGCATCTGTTTCACGGTATTTGGCGATGCCAGCTTGCGTTGAAACTTGACATATCATGTCTGGACCAGATTGGAGGGTAACTGGCATTTCTACAGGCGTAGGAAGACGGGAAGATAACCCGGAGGCCAATGGCGGCGCACAGAATTGCGCGGCAAAAGGTCCAAGGTTTTTACTGGGAATGTCTTGGCATAGACACGGGAGACTGGGGCCTGCGTTGGCGAGATCTTGTTAGATGAGGAATGCTGGACGGGGCGAAGCGATGAAGGCGAGATCTTGTTAGGTGAGGAATGCTGGACGGGGCGAAGCGATGAAGCGTAAAACCGAACAATACCAGGGCTCTCTCACAGATGCCTCTTTTGTGTGCCCCGCTGTGTTCGCATTTGAGTCAAAGGAAGTCGACCCGTCTTTTGTGTGCCCCGATGTGTAGGAATTTTGAGTCATAGGAAGCCCAAGGCTGGGGATTTGAATGTCAGTGGTTTTGGTGGATCGGGGCTTCGAGGGCCAACAGAGATTGCATGTCTCGGTCAAGGGACCCGATCTCCAAATCAAGGACTGGCGTAAACGGGAGCATGCCGAGCGGGCGAGGTTCACGTAATCGAGTACTCGGAAGGTGGTTTCTGGCGTCGAACATGTCTCTTCAGATTGCAGGACACAATCGCAGCTAGGGCGATGGTGTGCGACTCTGAGATGTGACGCATCAATCGAGAGACGACAGGTTGCGGTTTGGTGCAACGGAGGCTGCAGAAGAAGTAGGATAAAATGTCAAGGGTATTATCGTTCAAGTGATTGGACCGAATTGTAAAAGATTGAGCGAGAGGTGGAGAAAAGGAAACTGTCGAGGAAGGGTTTGGGTAGGGCTGGCGATGAGGGTGATGAGAGACCAAGTCTGTCGACTGTCGCAGAGGACGAGGGCGAGTGGTTGAGGCCCTACCAGAGTCAAGTGGAGCGAGACTGGTCGGAGTATGGAGGATGTCGGCAGCGGACGGAGCGGACGGAGTGGAAGACGAGCGGAAGACGAGTGGCAGTGGTCTGCACGTCTGGTACCTGCAGGTAGCGTGGGGAGCTGTCTTGGTTGGTGGATTGTGAATACGGTGGTGGGATGAGTGGTGTGTCTGTGGTGTCTGGCGTGTGAGTGGTCAGTACATGGTGGCCGTGTGAGTGGCATTGGGATGAGCCTCTGACGGAGACGGTGCATCAGGGAACGGTGAAGATATAATATTGCAGGGCCATTGATGCTGATTGCAGTCTCCATTGCTCGGAAGGACGGAGTGATTTTGTGGCGAAACTTGGTATCATTTCCTGGTCGCGGGCGAGGACGAGGCTCTCCCTTGAATTGGGCGGGGTCGAAGAGCAAACTCAAACGGAGCCGACGGGAAGAGAATGACGGAAGAAAAGGCCAACAGTGGGCAAGTTCCATTGTGAGCTGATGGTCTGATTTTGCCGGGCTAGCTACAGACTGTCGAATGGATTGTGCATGAACAGTTCTTTGCCGTGTCTGAGGCAAGGCTCGGCGTGGTTACGGGTTAGCTGGTGTGGAGTGTGGGCGTGGCTGCCTGACGACTCCACCATGTTTGGAGGACGACGAGGCGCTAGAGAATTGGATGGTTGCTGTTGATTTTGGTACGTTTATTTGGAAAAAGTTGCGTGTTGCGTGCAGGATGAATGTTTGGTCGGGTAATTCCAACGAGCTGCGACAAACGGGCGGGATGAGGAAGCGTGGATCGGAAGAGGTCGATTGGTTTGAGCGTGAACAAAGAAAAGAAGACAAGAAAAGGAAAGAAAAGCACAGACTGGTGCAAGGTGCAAGCGGGCGGCAAGAGATTTCGATGCGTGGGTTGGAGCGAGCGTGCAGTAGTTGGTAGTAGTTGTGCGTGTGAGCGTGCAGTAGTTGATGCGGGATGGGAATTCAGAGGCTGGCTGGCAAGCTGGCTGAGTCAATGTATGTACGACTGAGTAGGAACCTAGAGGATCATGATGCATGCACCAGCCTTTGCGGCAGTGGTGGCGTCTCCAGACTTGGTACCTGGGTAATTGGCTGTTCTTTTGAGCGGCTACCTTGACGTTTGCATGGCTTTATCTCTGCTCAAGACGAAACACCGTCATCACCACCACCACCTGCATCTGCTAGCACACACACATTCTTTCCACGGCGCATATCGACTGGCCCTCCTCGTCCTCGTCAGAATGTGCTTTGTCTCGTTACCAGGCCCCCGTCTCATCATCTCCACACAACCTCTTTGCCGTAGCGCCCCCCGCTGAGCCAAACAATCAGCGTGCTAGGCCAGGGCCAGATGTGCGCGAAATCAGGATCCCCCCAGCCCGAGCGAGCGTCGTCCAACCAGTCAGAGGGCAGGATGCAGTTGCTTCACGAGCTGCCACTTGCTGCTAGTGTGGTTGGTGTTGGGCTGGACATGGACGTGGGCAGGCTGAAGCTCCGCTGGTGCGCATCCTAGACCCAGGCGTCTGGTTGCCTTTTGGATGTATGGGTACATTATTAATTTATGACCACAGCGGCATGCCGCAGTAGCTCGAATACAGCCAGTGAATACTGTCTGTCCGTACGAGTAGGTGCCGGTACCCCTCGTTGGCAGGCAAATGCCCTCCCTGTCGTCCGCATGTCGCCGTGATACCCCGACTCCACGCAACGACTCGCCCTTGGCTCAGGTACTCTGTTCCCCTCAGTCCGACGCCCGCCGTTCGGTCTGCATGGAGTTATCTGGTCGTACAATCGCATGTGCCGCCCATTAATTAGTTTGCACAAACTAATATTAAGAACAATACTGCTAGTAGTGTACTGCGTACTAATCGTAATACTGCTACCAAAAGCCGGCGTTAAGCACTCGCTACCAGATTAGTACGCTCGCTACACACACTACACACACTGCACACTGCACACACGAGCACAGCTATCAGCCTCGTCACCAACCACCAACCACCACCACTCTTCACTCTTCGCTTCCTCCATCCCGCCCATCGCACATTTCCAATTTGTGCCCGTTTGCAGCCATTTGCATTTCTCTCTGCCACTTGCATTCTCTATTCTGCATTCTTCCATTTCCTGCACCTTTTCTCTCGTCCTCGTGTCTGTCCCCCTTTAGGTTTGCCCGCCCTCCGTCCCTTGTCGCTGGCTCCCTGGCCCTGTTCCCACGCCGGCCCTCCTTGTCGCCCTGTCTTGCGCTCTCTGGTAAGCTAACCAAGCCTGTTGCCCTCTGCCTCTGCCCCCCTCGCTGTCTTTATCAAGCCCATGCTACTGCTGTTGCTGCTGTTGCCGTCACTACAGCATGTGCATGGCCTCCCTTGGCTCACCCGCTTACTCTTCACCCTTGGCAGCAGTTCTTCGTCTCCAGATCGCTTGACTTCGCCGGTCCCGATATCAACGCGCACTATCCCGTGGGCCTCACTTGCCCGTTCCGAAATAAAAAGCCCTTCTTTCAACTTGTCCTCTTTTGTATCCATATTCGCCGTCTTTTCGCCTTCGGACCCGATCTCGACCTCTGCACAGTCGTTGCTGTGACACACCCGGCATCCCCACATACTCCCTCCAGCTTGCATACCCGCTCGAAAAAAAAAGAGAGATACCTCGAAGCAAAGAAGCATTCCCGCCTCGAGACAATCCCGATTTTGTCTCTCGATATACCTCTTGCTGTTGCAGTCTTCGTTTGTCCTCGTCTGGTTACATCTGGCATGTCACCTGCCACTGCTCTACCGAGCGTTACATTCGAGCTGCTATGAGCGACGTCCGTCGTGATTCTACGTTAGTCCCTTCTTCCTTGCTGTCACGCTCTATGCTTCTCTCCTCCCCGTGCCAGCCCATTGACTAACTTTCCTAACCGCAGCAGCTTTGGAGATCCAAACGCTCAGCCGCCGACCCCTCAGCAGACGCCTACCACTGCCTCATTTGCCAGTCCCGTCTTCGAAACACCCCGGCAGCCGCACGGTTCCTTCACCGACTTGGGTGCCTCGACACCGCGCTTCGCCGAAGAATATTCCGTCTTCAACGCAACACCTGGCAATCTCAGAGGCTCACACGCCCAGTTTCCTGATTTTGTTCCACCCACACCCGCCTCGTCCCACAAGCGCATGCTCTCCGCCGAAGGCTTTGCTCTTGAAATTGCAACCCATGCCAACCACTTTTCGCCCAATCCGAATCTCCCACCCGTCGACCCTTCACAACGACTTGCTTCCTCACCCAGCTTGAACAACGTCAATTCCAACAAATCCGCCGCTCGAGAGACCACGCCCGCCGCCAGCCCCTCGCTCACCAAGTCGAGGTCGGCCAAGAAAATCCGTCGGGGCACCATCACCCAGGATCCCGAGTCTCACATTATATCTCCACCACCCACCGCCCACAAGGGAGAGCAGCGGCTTGCCCCTAAGCTCAACATGCAATATGAAGGGTCTTTCCACCAGCCAGACTTTGCCGACGGCTCACAGCCACACGACGTAACCACCCTCATGGCCAACTCGGGAGACATGTTCTCCTACCCTCTGTCCGCGCCCGCCGGTGCTCCCGCCAGCTTTTGGGATCCCCAAGCATCCATGGGCATGGACATTGATTTCAACGCTGCCTCCCACGGCATGTTTCCCTCGCCGGGCACCGGCCACCGACCAACCGGTTCCTTCGATTGGAACAACAATATCCAGCTTTTTCAAGATCCCAACATGGCACCCGCTTCGAATCAAGAAAACCTACAGGCACAAAATTTACAATCCCAGCAGCAAAACGGCCTGATGAACCAATATCACCAGCAACAGCTCGGCGACCCATTCGCCATGATGAACACTGGCGAAATGGTCGACCCTACGATGATGATGGGCCAGAACGGCGCCATGCCCAACTTCGCCAGCATGAATCAGCCCATGCCTGTCCCCGAGGCACCTGCTGCCAAGGCCGCCCCAAGACCTGATATCCGTCGAACGGGGAGCAACAAGTCTCTCAAAGCAAACAAAGCTCCGGATCGCACTCTGGCCAGCTCTCCTCTCAAGCACTCTCGCACCGGTCTGGACCAGGTTGCAGGAGACCCCCGGGGACGGGGCACGCTGGCTAGAAGCAACACGCTGCCCACCCTGGCTCCCGCGGCTAGATCCATGGCCCAAGTCGCCGGTGGTCCGACCGAAACGAGCCGCCCCATGGCTCGACCAAACGGAAGAATATCACCCGTCAAGAGCCAACGCAGACTCTCGTCTCTAGCCTCGATACGCGAATCATCCCCCGCTAGACAACGTGCCTCGGTGCGTTTTACTATAGATTCTCGAGGCCGAGCCAGAGCAGAAAGCATGGTGGGCCAGGATATCGGTCAAAGCCTGTCGAGAAGCCAGAGCAGCAGAGACCTGTCCTCCCGCACAAACTGGGACGCCTCCTCTGAAGAGGAATCCGAGGATGAGGACCCCATTGTAATTCCCTCCCGCACCAACTCTTTCAGCGCCAACTCTTTTAACCACTCCTTTGCCCTACCCGACCCCCGTAAACCTGTCGGGTCCATCTTCCACCGCCCTAGACGCAGCACCAGTGATCGGAGCAGCAGCTCTGCAGGCGGTGACAATGGCCAGCAAGGCGACGAGAGCGAAGCCGAGACTGTTCATAACGGTGGCCGCGGCGGAGATGCCGCCAGCGAGCTCGCCAAGCTTGTCGAAAGCCGCCAGAAGCGATTCAGCCAGCCCAACATGCCGGGGCGGCTGTTGACGAACCTGGGCAACTTTCAAAGCGACACAATTTCCCCCTCCAGCCTGGCCGAGTCTGGCTACGGCACTGACAGCCAAGGTGTCCGCTGTGTATGCAAACGCACCGGCTCCGACAAAAATACTTTTATGATACAATGGTTAGTCTTTGTAGTCCTGGCACGTTGTATTGTATGCTAACCTCTGCAGTGAATCGTGTGAAATGTGGCTTCATGGCAAGTGCGTCGGCATCTCCAAACGCACAATGACCAACGTCTACATTTGCGCGTTCTGCGCCAACACGGCGTCGCTCGGCGGCAACCGGCCCCGCGAAGAGCTTCACGTCAACGCCCTGGGCATAGCTTCCCCCATGGGTAACAAGGCCTTTCGATCCTTTCGGTAAACAAGACGGGAGGACTGTACATTTTGGTCATGGCAGCGGCAGCTTGGCCGCGGACCATCTCTGATATATATGATAAAATAATGCAGCATATGCTAGTTCTGATGGATAAAAGCATGATAATACCTTGATGGATACAATGTAGCATGATACTACTCTACTGATGTATACAATTTGGTATAAAGTTTTTTGAACAGCGTGCCTATTACTCTTGATTTGGGTATGAGCCAATCGTACTATGTTGAGTAATTTCTGTATACAAATCTAGGGCGCTGTTTCTTTTACGTGAATCCAATGCAGCAATGACTGTTGTAAATTCTGTACACAAATACAGAGTATTTTCTTTTGCATCAGCAATGCAGTAATTACTCTTCTAATTTACACGTGCACCAAATGCGAAGCTTGAATAATATAATACCTGGGACTAACGTGAATGGCCCCACTGGGCCGCTGTGGGCCGCTCGCAGCCGCTGCAAAGAAGCTCTCCGATTTCGGCTAGAGGGGCACCAGCCTGTGGGCGTGAGCTCCGATTCCTTTGACCTTGCCTTGCGTCTCAACTCAATTTGCCAACTTTCTTCCCCCATCATCTCATTTCCTTACTTCAAGCACATTCTATACATCAAAATGGCTGAGCACAACATTGTTGTTTTTGGCGGTGACCACTGCGGTCCCGAGGTATGGCATTCCGTCCCACGGTTAATTGCCCCTCATTGCTAACGTTACGTGTTTAGGTTGTTGCCGAGGGCATCAAGGTATTATTCACTTGACCATGTCTACGTTTCCGACGAAGCGTAAACGGGAGGGAGAGAGCAGAGACTGACTGTTGCATAGATCCTCAAGACCATTGAGCAGCACAGCCCCAAGGCGGGCAAGTTTATCCTCAACGAGCAGCTTCTCGGCGGGGTAAGTAACCACACCACAGCTATCCTCCAAACACTGCACAAACGCACACGGCATGGCCTGTGTACTGACTGACATCTTTCCAGTGCTCCATTGACGCCCACGGCTCCCCCCTCACCGACGACGCCCTCGCCGCCGCCAAGGCCGCCGACGCCGTTCTCCTCGGCGCCATCGGCGGTCCCAAATGGGGTACCGGCGCCGTGCGCCCCGAGCAAGGCCTCCTACGCCTACGCAAGGACATGTCCGCCTACGGCAACCTGCGCCCTTGCTTCTTTGCGTCCGACGCGCTCGTCGAGTCCTCCCCGCTGAAGGCATCCGTCTGCCGGGGCACGGATTTCGTGATTGTGCGCGAGCTCACCGGCGGCATCTACTTCGGCGAGCGCCAGGAGGATGATGGCAGCGGCACCGCGTGGGATAAGGAGCCGTACTCGCGGCCGGAGATTGAGCGCGTGGCGCGGCTGGCGGGGTTCCTGGCGAGAGGGCGCGGGGATAAGAAGGTGTGGTCGCTGGATAAGGCGAACGTCCTGGCGACGAGCCGGCTCTGGCGCAAGGTCATGACGGAGACGTTTGAGAAGGAGTTTCCAGATCTGACAGTGGAACACCAGCTCATTGACTCGGCGGCCATGATTATGATCAAGAACCCGACGGCGCTGAACGGTGTCATTGTGACGAGCAACTTGTTTGGTGACATTATCAGTGACGAGGCGAGTGTCATTCCCGGCAGTATCGGTCTGCTGCCGAGTGCGTCGCTGAGCGGCATTCCCGACGGCAAGGGTAAATGCAACGGCATCTACGAGCCCATTCACGGTATGTTTTGCCCCATAAGTTTTGCAAGAAGAGGAAGAAGAAGCTAATGAGAAACATAGGCTCCGCACCGGATATTTCTGGCCAGGGCATCGTCAATCCCCTCGGCACGATCCTCTCCGTCGCCATGATGCTGCGCTACTCGCTGAACCTGCCCGCCGAGGCGCAGGCCGTGGAAGACGCTGTTAAGGCGGCCATTGATGGCGGCCTGCGCACAAAGGACATGGGCGGCGCGGCGGGCACGGTGGCGGTGGGCGACGAGGTGGTGAAGCAGCTGACCAAGATTCTGCAGGCGTAACTGCAAAAAGCATGACGAGGAGAGGAGGAAGAGAGTTGGCATTTGAGGATGAAAATGATAAATAAAGAAGCGCAATAGCCTTGGATGATGACAATGTCAGATGAAAATAGAGACAGTTAAGGTAAAGAATACTACATGAAGCTACTACTTGCAGTTGATAGTGCGCGTGAAGGGAGGAACAATTAAACAGACATATTATTGAGAAGCATTGCTAAGAGTCAAGATGCTAGATGGTATATAAAAACAACATAGTAGAAATGATTACTTGATCCACACCCATAACCAGTGCCCAAACGCATTCAGATTCGCCATCGTGAAGCCCCAGTCCGGCAGATCCAGCCTTCCTCGTCTCTTTTCACTGGCCGCCTGCACCGTATTGCTCAGATCATCCGAGCGTTCGGGTCCCCAGCGCGATATATGAAAGCCATGTTTTCGAAATTTATAACTCGCAATCAGCAGAAAATATACCGGAATCTATCCCATCAATTAGCAACATTCAATAAAAAAGGGGGAGGGGGACATACGCCGATGTAAGCGGAGGCGAATTTTCGACAGTTGAAGGGATGTTCGAGGAACGCGGGCACGCCATTGAAGATGATGAGGATGATGCTGGCGGTAAGACCGTAGAACGCCTTGAGCCATTGACCGTGTGATTTATAAGGGTACAGGGGGGAGTCGCGGTCGTAGCTGGCGGCTTGTGCGGCAGAGGTGTTTTCGTTGGCTTTGGCGACTTCGAGGCTGTTTTTCGTCAGAGACACGAAATCAAATTGACAGTAGAGAGAGATGGAGGACGAGAGGAGCAGGAAGAGAAAAATTAAGTAAAACAAAAGGAAAGAGAAAAGAAAAGGTATAAGCAACGTACATCTTGTAGAAGCGCATATAAGTCGCACAGATGGTGGCATACACAATGAGGCACGACACTGTGCAGTTATTCGACAACTCATCCAAGCGCTGGAAAAGATATTAGCATGACAATAGACAAGTCAAAGTCTAATTTTCGTCGTGACATACCGACCCAGGCGCCCCAGAACGCCCCATGTACGCAATCAGCATCATCAACGCCGTCGCCACCACCGCCCTCACCGGCACGCCCGAACTACACGCCCTCAGCCTCCTCGTGATGAACTCCGGCCCCGTCTGCCCTCGTAACGCCAACGTATGCAGCACGCGCGACGCCACGTACAGCGAATTAATCGCACACGTAAACGCGCTCACCACAAACATGGCGTTGAAGAACTGCGCGAGGGCCGGGAGGCCCGCCTCCACGGCAGCGATGATGAAGATGGAGCGGGCGCTGATGGACGACGTGCCGACGCCGGCGCCGTTCATGAAGGCGTGGTCCGAGGGCACGACAAAGGAGGCGGTGGTGACGGTGAGGGCGTAGAGCGTGAGGATGCGAATGTTGATCTTGCGGGCGGCCATCTTCATGGCTTCCGAGTCGGCGAGGGCGCGCGATTCGGCGGCGGTGGCGGCGACAATGTCCATGCCGACGTAGGAGAACATGACGTTGATGAACGTGGTCCTGAACAAATATGAGTGAGGCAAGGGGAGAGGAGGGGGGTGGGAAGGCTTACCACACGGCAAGGAGTGAACCGACGGGGCCGGTAATGGTGCGCTGCAGATTGCCGTTGCCGTCGGTGACGTTGTACGCCTCGTTGAAGAAGCCGTACGGTTGGTCCCAGTCTACGTCGTTAGTGAACAGCTGAGATCGACAAGCTTGGGGAAAACTTACATTTGGTTCCCAGAGGTTCTGTGTAGTAGGCTCCCGGCCGGGCTGGAGACAGTTAGCAGTAGCCAGAGTAGAAGCAGTAGAAAGGAAAGACTCACGTTTCATAAGGTCGATTACCAACATTGTGATAATCAACAGCACAATCAGCCCCAGCTTTATACAGCCAAAGACGTACTCTAGTCCGCCGTAGATCTACGCGTGTTAGCCCAACTCCCACCTCGCCCAATATCACTTACAATAACCGGCAGCAGGTTGATTATCACAATCACAACCAGACAAATGGTAATCCACACCGCACTGTCGACATGCTCCCCCGTTTTCCAGTGTATATTGGTCTTGCCGCCAAATTTAGTATCGTCATAACTAAACTGCATGGCATTGGCAAAGGCCACCACCTGGCTCGCTGCCAGCACGGCATACGCAAACCTAATCCTTATTAGCAAAGTAGGGCAAGAACACGCCGCGGTAATATTTACCAGTACACCCAGCCGACGGCGAAACCAACGCCGCGGTCGAGAAAGCGTCGCGGAAACTCCATCATGGGCGCGTTGACGGGCATCAGCGCCGTCATCTCGCCGAGGCAGGAGATGATGGACGCGATGACGGTGCCCACAATGATGTAGCTCATGACGGCGCCGCCAGGGCCGGCACTTGCAATGGAAATGCCGCTTCCCAAGAAAAGACCTGCATCCCACTGTTAATTCATATATCTCAATCATCTGTCATCGCGCCATGACTCACCATTGCCAATAGATCTACCACTGAGTTAGTCACAGAACCGTACTCATAGTAAAAGAGGCATACCCTGAAAATGCAATCATCTAAAAGAGTTAGCATAAATATCCTTTTACTTTTGTCAACCGTCATACATTAATGTTTCTCTCACTCAACACTCGCCTGTCAACTCGTTAGCGCGCCGTATCGCCCGTATCGAGTTGGGGTCCATACCAGAGACTCTCGCCACTGCGCTTCATCTTCTCGCGCGGCGGCGCCGTGTCCTCAAACTCGACATCCTGGCCAGACTCAACGATGTGAATATCGTGTCCGTCAAATTGCATGGTCACTGCCGCGTCCCACAAGGGGGAAAACACGAAACTTGTGCGGTCGGCCAAGTACCGAAAAGGGTCTGCGGCCGCGGGGGCAGGCAAACAACTGTCAAAACACCCCCCAAATTCTCGATAAGAAAAAAACGGGATTGGCGGTTTGTAGATGCTGGAGGAGAGTAGGATGGGCCACTAGTGGACGTAATCCTTAGCGCTTAGCAGGCCACAGGGTGGGCGGGCGTTGACTGTTGTGCCGAACACGATCGGCGCAGCTGAGGGAATGAGGCATGCAGTAGCACCTTCAGACAAGGCGGCTTCGTTGCCGCTTTGCTACTCCTGAAGATGGTTCGCGGGCCACGGCAAAGGTGTCAGCGAAAGGCATATGCTACTGGATTCGAGTTAGTCTCATGTAAGACGCCTGCCGCTAAAGGAAAAAAAGAGACGAAACGAGGCTTTCTACCTTGTCGAGTAAGGGATCCCGCTTTTGGCAGCTGAAAAGTGCCAATAAAATAAGGGCCCTTTTGAACAAGAAGTGCTTGCGTGCGGCTGACAACACAGTCGTGCATAGTGGCTGGGAAGAGAGAGAGTGGGAAAGAGAGTGGGCGGAAAGGCAACCCAAGGTGCCAAGCAGGCATATCGGTGCTAGCTTAATCTATGGGCACCGGGCCAGTTGCAGCCACTGACAGCCAGTCGTAGCCCCTGAGGCAACCCAGAGAGCCCACAGTAGACGACGGGGACACAGTCAAACTGCTGGCGCATGGTAGGAGCGCTGCATCTAGCCCTGATCAGCTTCCTGATTCAACTTGGCTGCAGCGCTTTCTGCGACAGGACTGCAACCCTGGCGCTCTGCAAGCCTGTGGAGACTGGCCTCGCCAATCCGAGGGCCTGGACGCAGCCTCGTCCGAAAGGTCCCCCTAAAAGCCCATACGACGACCACATTGCGCCGGAGCTTACAGGCCCCAAGATGCCTCTCGTAGTGGGCACCGGTCGGGGGGGGGCAAGGTGTATGTGACATTCACTTAACGAGTTTAATAATAAAGTAGTGCGGCCAGCCGAGCCTTGCTTGCCTGCCTTTCCTGCAAGTCTCACTTCGCGACCACAGTGGCTGCTTGTCCCCCATCCATAGACGACGGCACAACGGGCGCAACCCGTCCGGCAAGGGAACTTTGTGTGTGTGTCTGTGTGCATCTGTGTGTGTGTGTGTGTGACCGGCAGAAGAAGAGGGGTAAGGTGAACATATTAGGTCACCCCAGAACGGATCGATTTTTCTTTTTTCCTTTGCGCGTCGCCGCGCCGATGAGCCTCCGTCGTTCCCTCCACCATCGCAGGGCTGAAGCTGAACGACCTTGACGCAGAAAAGCTTTGCAATAAGCCTGCCAGTTCGCCTGTCCACGGAGCTGAGTCCGAGCCACCACAGAGGCCAAATACACGAGAGACAACGACCCGCCCCCAGATGCCCCCAGCGTCGTCGCTGCAGGCACCGCCCCCAGCGCTCGCCCGATAGCCGTTGTCTCGCCTCTTACAGCTGCGCCACCCTCTCGCGCCGCTAAAGAGAATCATCTTTTTTTTTTTTTTTTAATCTTTGGTTGACCGGAAAATTAAGCCGTTTAGACGAGGAGTGCAAAGAGTGGTGAGCGTGAAAATCTGACAGAGGAGGGGATTTTCCACCTTCAACCTCGGTTGACCGGTAGCTTGTTCCGTGGCCATGGCATCGTCGACTCCATCACCATGCTTCACCAGGCGGGCGGCTATCTGGAAGCAGCTCGCGCTGCGAAGTGATGTAGATGACATCATACTCGAGATTCTCGGGCGCTTTTCGCTGGAAAAACTCTACCTCGCCGGCGGCGAGAAGACGAGATACCAGAATGTCATAATAAATCTGCTCGTCCAGCTGGATGCCATCTTCTACATCCAGCGCCTCACCATCCCATCGAGCCAGCAGCAGCCCGGCCCGTTCCTCGGCTTCCTGGTGAGCTGGGAGGTTGCCGCGCGCACCGTCGAGCTCGTCTTGCAGACCGTGGCAGAAAGTCGCGATAGCCTGTGGGAGGCCACGGCGCTGCGCGACGAGTACCTGGCCGAGTTTCTGCTCGGCGCCCTGCGCGTCCTGCATCTCCATCCGCGGCCGCCGCCTCTTCAGGGGCGCAAGGATCGTCGTGCGAGGTTTACCAGGATTCATCGTTTATTGGAACAGATATTCGACGCCTACCCTGGCGAAAAGTCATTCTTGCTCACCCTGTGTGCGGAAGTAACTGGGAAGCTGCATGAGGAAGCACGTTCGCTTTGCTTGCCCCCAAGAATGCAACAAGCATCCCCAAACCTGACTACAGAATTGGTGAGTTGACTCTTGAATTAATTTCGTATCTTTCAACTAATGCCTTCAGTACCCACTGAGTACATGTCTGCTACCGCCGTACATTCTGGAGCTCGTTCCGCCGGACAAGGCATCTTCCAACTGGATATCTCAGTTCCTCGCCCTGCGAGACATCTCTCATTATATCATCGGTGCTTCACTACAATATGAAGCAAATTCCGAGACGCGCGATGCCTACTTGCGACAGTCTTCGCTGGAATCTCGAAATGCCATCTTTGCTGCTCTCCAGAACCTGCAAATACCATCTCAGTTCTCAAAGGTGGACATTGTCGCTTCATTCAACTCCTGCTTTCGACTGGTTCTATGGGACACGCCCGATCTAGCGCAGCTGAGTTTGAATGAGAGCGACAACAGCGAGTGTGTGGCCGACGCACTGGAAGAGCTGTCGGAGAAGTTGGCGCAACGGCAGGCGATCCACCGTGTCAGTGACAGAGAAATGGCATTCAACATTTCCCGAATCACAAGAAGTATACAAATTCAAGACGACCCAGATGCGGCCTACGTTGGGTCTCAGAGCCCTTCGCAATACGTGCTCAATTGCTCGAGCAGCCACACTATTGGTGGCGCTCAGCTTAGAGCGAGTGGCCTCAGCACTACAGTACGTTTTCTGAATTTGTTGAAAGTAAATACTAACATCATGCTAGATTGAATCATTTCCTTTGCATGAAGTGAAGCTGCCAGAAATGGCAACATGCAGTGCCTGCGATGAAGAAATTTCTGTCGCGCGCGAGTTGCCTCTTGCACGCAAAGTGTGGGAGCTGTTACACCCGCTGCAGGTCAACGCCGACTCTGTCGGTGCTGAGCGTCACATGTCTAATAGCTTTCAAATCGGCTCTCCAGACACGGAACCTCACGATTTGTTCAGCTACAGCACATTTACCTCTGGTCTCGGTGGAAACATTCCCATGACTTTGGACGCGGAGCTCATGCCAGCACAGCGCATGCAACCAGCAACAGGCGTCGCTCCATCAATCATGGGCCTGTCAAGCAATAACTCTTTGGGGCCATCGTATTCCGTACCAAAGAAGGAAAACGCACTTCTGGCTCACATCAGACCTTGGATGACAGCAAATCCCCCAGTGCAGCGAGACATTTCTCCAGAGCTCAACCCGGACAGCAGCTACTCTCAGCAGGGTAGGGATTCCGTGGCAGAGTTCCCTTACTTCTCTATAGAAACAGCTTCGTCTGGCAGGCCCAGCATGGCCGATCAATCTTCGATATCGTCTCCAGCTCCACCGAGACCACAAACGGTCGCTGACAAGGCGCGCCGGAGCTGGAAAGTACCGCTCCCATTCCAATCAACTAAACGACCGCTTCCGACAGTCTCGGGAGAGACAAGTTCCATGGCTTCAAATCATATCGACGAATATCCGATCGAAGAGATTCCTCTCAGTGGACTGTTTGGCGCAGGACTCAAGACATCGGCCAAAACAAAGGCCGTTGCCGGCGTGCACGTCGCACTTTCGCAGAGCTCAACATATGGGCTACTCTGGGGTCAATCTATGATTCACGTCTGGGATCTCAGCACAACACCGCCCAGCCAGGTTCGAACCATTCCGACAGAAAGTGGCTGTATTCTGGCAGCTGTTGGGAGACGCTATGTAGCGTATGTCATTGGCAGCCGAGGCCAGAAACTAACTGTGAGATGAGCAACCCAATATATATGACTTTCAGCTAACAGTGAACAGCTTCGGATAATGGATTTGAGCCAAACCATGCCAACTGTCACAGAATACATAGTGCCATCAGTCCTGTGGTGCAAAAGCATCGCCATGGACCGACAGGAAAATTATGTTGTGATCGGATTCGACAATTGTCTGGTTCGCTTCTTCAAAACCGCCGCTGCTGAGCAACCTCGTGAAGACTATTTGCATTCTGCCTTTCACGCTTGCAAAGGCTGTGCATCTGTTGACA
Source organism: Paracorniculantispora psalliotae (assembly GCA_002796755.1). Lineage (NCBI taxonomy): Eukaryota > Fungi > Ascomycota > Sordariomycetes > Hypocreales > Cordycipitaceae > Paracorniculantispora > Paracorniculantispora psalliotae. The sequence goes on along the minus strand of PHFE01000067.1, from coordinate 638,016 downwards.
CGCTGGAATTCTCCCAAGACGGCCTCAGCCTACTTGCAAGCACGAGGAGTGCCAAAGGCGTCGTGCAAATATATTTGTGGCGTTTCCCTTTTGACAGGTTCGAAGAGTTGAGCAGCTGCCGGTATCCCGTTCCCATGCACGAATCGGAGGATAACGGAGTCTCGTCCGTCATGATGCGGTCGCAGCAAGGCGCGGAGGAGGGCCTCATCTGCGTCACCACATGGACCCAATCCGGTGCACCAGTCCTGATACAGCAAAACGAAGGTTATCGAACTGAAATCAAGGCGCCAGGCGGTGCACATGGAAAGCTGGGCAACCGAATAAAATGCGCAGCATTTTCGGCTGCCGGAAGAGACTTGGCCATCGTCAACGACAAAGGTCACCTGTATCTGGCATCGAATCTCAATTCAAAGACCTTTGATATTCGTCGTAGAGCAACGTCCAGAGAGCTCACGTCGAAAAGCTGTGCACTCGCCTTATCGTTTATGACAGTGGCATCTGAAGAGATCGCTGTCATGATGTGGATTGATCCGTCGCGGGGCAAGGCCTTTATGAGGCGCATTCCAGTAGGAACGCGGGTAAGTGAATGAGGCACGAATTTGTCTCAGCATACTAACGGGATGTCATAGCCGAGCAATAGCATTCTAGAAACCAACGGACCTGTGTATGTATCCGCAGCGTCGTCTCACATAGGTGGGTTTTCAGGCAGTCCAAGGTCGGAACTACCCGGCACTCAGAGCGCTTCGACTGACCAGGACGCGCGAGTCCACAAAGAACGATCAAAGGGTAATCCAAAGAAGCAATTGAAAATGCTCGGGTAATTCTGGCTATAAGATGATTGTTCTAATTGAGAGGCGGAGTTGGAAATTTGAATAGTAGTCAATCTAAGACTACCCAGCTACCACGAAACACAATGTTTATGACATGATCACCACCACCAGTTATTAACAGAAGCGAACATATTCAAAGAAGTAATTACATACTATTTACAATTATAGACAATGATCCGGGTTGCCCTCTGGGTTGCCCCACCAAGTTGGGAAAGGGTGTTGCTGGCCACTGGCGCCAAAGACAGCGAACGACAGGATGAAGATGACAATCTGAGCTCCGCCATCAAGCGCAGCACCGATAAGGTAATTGTACTTGTTGTAGATGCGCGGATAGCGGCGTCGAAGCCAGAGCTGCGAAAATGCACCTACGGCAAAGGACGACCACAGCCATGACGTGTTGCCATAGTACGTGGTGCCCATGTACTGCAGAATAAAAGTCGTGTTGATCGGCCAGTTGCGGATGCGAGGATAAGCCCTGCACAGGCCCCAGTGAATGACCGGAAAGATGGCGCCGATGAGAAGACCAAGCGGTACAATAAAGTAGCGCCCGCTGCGCCCGTACATCTCCGTTGCCAGCGCCCAGGTGATGGCCTGCGAGTTTAAGCTCTGCATGGCGGAGCCGCTCCAGACGTTGGTGCCAACGGGGTCGAGGAGGACTTCACGCTGAGAAGTGACGATGGAGGTCATGACGGCGTAGTTGAGACCTGCGCCGAGCAGCGTGCCGTAGATCTGGGTGAAGAACATGACGCGGTGGGGTACCTTGGTATATTGGCCGACTTTCAGCCAGTTGGACAAGTTGACAGCCAGGAGAATGACCTGGTGCGACCAGCTGGCAAAGTAGAGGTTGGCAAGCGGGCGGCCAGGGTGTGTGGCGCCGGCGACCATCTTGGAGATTTGATTCGTTCCGATGCCGGTACCGTAGAGCCCGTACAAAATGCACGAAAAAGGCGCAATTACGGCGCCGAGCAGAAGCGCGATGATGTAGCCCCAGACGGGCAAAGTGGTATCGCCGCGGATATTGACAACCAAGCCAGCAATGAAGGTCAGACCGAACAGGACCAGGTACCACCACATCGGCACTTCCTTGTACTTGAGCATCTTTTGGTAGTGAATATCGGGTTGCGTGCGGGCATTGGCCTGCTTCCATGCTTGAATCATGTCTTTGCCGTAAAACAGAATGACGTGCGTGATGAGGGCGCCCATGGCGAGACTGGCTGTAAGATAGCCCCAGGCCGTGGTGGACGTGAGCTGCGGAACACCGACGCGCGCAAGCTTGTCATAGTCGATAGTGCCGTGCTCGTTGAGAATCGACGTTGTCACGAACCGGGTGCCGTTGCTCGAGAAGAGCGATGTAGACATGAACGGGAACTTTTGCGCATCCCACACATTCTTGTAAAACAGGACGGGAACGACAATGTACCAGAGCGCATAGCCAATCCAACTGTTGAGCTGCTGCTTCAACGGCAGCGAGAGATAGGTACTCTGGATGTACTGCCAGTCCAGACTAAAGTTGAGAAGACCCAGGCCTTCGTTCGATGAGGCACCGCCAAAGATTCTGCTAAATGTCGTGCGCGTCTGTGTCGGCGCGTTGAGGGACGCCAGGCAGAAAATCGAGATACCGCCGAGCCAGGTCATGATGTACGCGGGAAAAATCTCCCACACGGCGGCGATGCCGAGCGCCCAGACAAACTTGGATAGGCGCGCGCGGTTGGTGGCGCGGTCAAAGTGCAGGTTCTGGAAGAGCACGACCTGCGGCAGCGTCGTCCAGTAGACCATCTCGGCCGGGTAGACGATGAGCGGGCGCAGCACGCCAGCGAGCACGAAGCCGCAGAGGGAGATGGAAAAGGTGGCGAGGATGGCCGTCGCGGCGGACACAGCTTTATCGTAAAAGAGGCGCTCGACGGCGTAGATTTCGACGCCCGAGAGGCCGTTGTTGCCGGAGGAGGCGATGAGCGAGGCGACGACGTGCTCTTTGATGCCAAAGGGCTGGCCCGAGTTGAGGAAGCGCAGGACGGTGCGGACGATGCTGCTGCTGAAGCGGTCGGGGCTGGGCGTGCCGTACGCCCAGGCTTCGCCAAAGAGGAACACGAGGACTGTATAAGAAGTGAAGTCAGCGATGTAAGTCGGGATGCGGGGCCTGGTTAGGAGCGGTGCATACGTTGGAGGAAGACGGCCGAGACTTGCATCTGCGTCGGCTTAAACACGTAAAGCATGGTGATGACGCTAGACAGAGCCGTGAATATGGTGCCCAGGAAAATTGAGCGAAACGTCAACGCAGGGTCGCCGTCGTCACGATCGGACACCAAGTACTTGGACACATCCTCGCCTACCCTCGTGTTAGTCGCGAACCAAATTTGTGTCAATCACAGTCGCCGTACCATTGCGAATAACTGGGTGTCCCTTGACTCGCTCAGCCGTATCAGAGGAAGCAGCGTCGTCCTGGCTGTTCGAGTCTGGTATCTCGGTCGTCTTTTCGCCGATCGTCTGCGTCTTGCTGTTGAGCTCGAAGCTAGAGGTGAGCGCCAGCTCGGGCTCAGCCGTCACGCCGACCGATGTCTTTTCACTTCCCATTGTGGTAGAAGCTCTCGCAAACAATTCCACGAACCTGAAGCTGCGATAAAAGAACTAGGTACTTCACAAACTAGTTTCTTTTAATCCTGCAACTGGCGGTCTCGGCTCTTAAATATCCGTCGTGCCATTGAACCCCAGTTGACCATGCGAGCAACCCCGCTCGCAACCACCTAACTAACTTGCTAGCACGAACGAGCCATGTAACCATACTTGCCTCTGCGATTGCGACCACGTTACTTAATTTAGTAGCTGCAGGCCAATGAGCGGGCAACGCTAGCAAGATACACCTTGCGACAGCGCGGGCGGATTGCTGTGGCCACGGAAATTACAAGCAATGGGGGTCCAATAATTGGGTCTGACGATGTTGCCATCGCCGAGGCGGATGGCGATGCGGGACGGGAAATAATATCAGAGCCTGGACATGGCTTGCAGCAGTGACATTCAAACGCTTATTGTCGGGAATTTAGGTTAGAAGATGTACTATTTATATGCTCAGCTGAGGCTTTCAGGCTCTTCATGCGTAAAACAACGGCTGGAGCCGTCGGCCAATTTTGAACCCTCAACGGCCTCTCTCCACTTTCGGTCTACAATCTGTGTCAATACAATTGCGAGTGGAAGCACGCAATGGCACAATTGCGTTGGATATATTACAAAATTCTATATAAAATACTAAATGTGGGAACCAGCTGAAGAATTCCCAGGTGTTTTTGACCCGCCCTGCGGTCCTTTCGTAATTGGGAGCTGTTCGGCACGAAGCCCAACTTGGACTCGGACTCAAGGTGACTGAATAGACTTGGCTGTTTATGTTACTTTACATAACTTTACTTGTATTTCTTTTCCCTTGCAATTATATGGAGCAATATGAGATATAATGCCTAAACAGTACAGCGTTGGATCCACGACCATGCTGTCACAACCTGAGAGGAGCATTCAATCGAGGAAATTGACGTATACTATGCATTAAATGAATAAACATTCTAACGCCATCTTACAGAAAAAAGTATTACGAATTCTTATAATGATCTTGAATGGAGTAAGTATTGCGACTTTCCATCAAGAGTCACGTAATACTTGTTTAGTAACACCCGCACAATCCTACCATGCATACAATGCGGTCACAAAACGAGATTAGTACGGCCAGTTTCAATAGCGTAACTCATATATATTGCTGTTATACCACATAAATTTTATTCTTTTTGGATATAACGTATCTGTGAAGCATGGACATTCTTGTTCCCAGGCTCGTTTCTTTCTGGGCTATCGCAGCCTTGTTACACCGCTAGCCTCATGTATCGAAATTGCTATTGCAGTTGGGAAATTTGACCCAGAACTCTTCTTACAAAATCCCACAGTCCCCAAGACCGCCACTTTTCTCAACATTGGACTTGTTAGCACAATATGAAGGCAGAAATTTGGCGATTGCCACGCACACAGTCCACCCCCGCCGCAAATGCGACAACTGCACTAGTGCTCAGAGCCAGCCTCAAGAGAGTCGTCTGCACGCTTAATTTTCCAAATACGTCTATTCGTGAATAAGCTTGCAAAAGAATACTGGCCGCATTTATCGCCGCCCGTCCTCGTTTGGAAAAGATTTGCAAATGTATCGATCAGGCTGATACTAAATAGGTGGTATATCTGCGCCTTCCCCACAAACTCGGCCAAAATCCACCACTGGTATGATACTCCGTAAGCTTGGCCATTTATATTTAAACTCATCACCGCACGGCCTGTCAGTTTTGAGTTGCAAACCATCTAAATCTAATCTTCGCCCTGCTGCCGCAGCGTCACCTTTTAGGAAGCGATATCATCCAGCCATGGCAGAAAACGCAACAGTTACGATCCAGCTGCCTGGCGGCGCTATTCGTGCCGCACAGCACGGCGACGTTATTCGCGCGCGCGGCGTCCCGTACGCCCAAGCGGCACGCTTTCAGCCGCCGCAGCCGGTGCAGCCGTGGTCCGGCTTCCGGGACTGCACCGGGCCGGCAACTATCTGTCCGCAGGTGCCGTCGCGGCTCGAGAACCTGAACGGAAACATCACCGCGGGCCACGTCGCCGACGAAGACTGCCTGCACGTGAGTGTCTGCGCCCCTGTGACAAAAGATACGACGACACTGCGGCCGGTGATTGCATTTATTCACGGCGGTGGGTATTCGTCAGGCGGTGGCGACTTGGACGTCTACAGCGGCATGGAATTGGCGGCGGCGGGGGTGGTGCAGGTGAGCATCACTTACCGGCTGGGTCTGCTTGGGTATCAGCCGATTGAGGGCGTGGCGCCCGCGAATCTGGGACTGCTTGACCAGATGGCAGCGCTGCGCTGGATCCGCGACAACATCAGCCGCTTTGGCGGCGACCCCGCGCAGGTGACGCTCTCGGGCAGCTCGGCCGGCGGCGACACCATCTACTGTCTCTTTGCCGCCGACGGAGGCGAGGACCTCTTCCAGCGCGCCATTCTGCAGAGCACGCCTCTGGGTGTCCGGCTCGCCGACCGCGCGCCGATGGAGAAGAGATTCGCGGACGTGGCCAAGGCGTCGCTGGCGGGCAACCCCGCCGACTGGACGCTGGAGCAGATATTTGAGGTGCACATGAAGCTCGCCGTAGAGTCGCGCGCCTTTCCGACGCTGGGGCTGCCGTTGGCGCCCATACTCGGTCAGGCGCCGCTGGCCATCAGCAAAGCCGAATTCGACGCCCGGGTACAGCGCGCGCTGGAAAAGATCCCCATCTTTGTGGGATACTGTCGCGATGAGGGCGTTGCGTATGAAGGTCTGTTTGCCGCCATGAACGCAGAGATCCGGCCCACCATCACGACGGGTGCAGCCGAGTATCTGGGCAAAGTGTGGTTCCAGGACGACTCGGACCGGCTATGGGAGCAAGCGCGGGCGGCGGGCGGCGATCCCTGGTTTTACGAGCTCGCCGTGGTGCCTGAGGGCAGCCCGTTCAAGGCGACACATACCATTGAAATGCCGTTTATCTTGGGCGGCTGGGACGCCTGGAAGGATGCACCGATGCTCAAGGGCAAGGGTATGGAAGATATTGTGAAGACGGTGGGAGCGGAGGTGAAGAAGCTGTGGGCAGCGTTTGCGCGGGGAGAAAAGCTGGACAGGACAAGATTCATTATTGATGAGAATTTTAGACTCTAGAATTTCAGTCAGGAAAGAAGCCTTGCTATACGACAGGGGAATTTTGAATATATAGTACAAATAGTATAAATAAGCAGATATTACGTCCAAGACATGAATCAATGATTCAACACAATGCCCAGCGTCACCACGCAGCTGCTCAGAGAACTTGACGGCTCCGTGCTCGGAACCAAAGGTAGACAGCCATTTGTTTAGTTTGGGAGAGAACAGATGCCTGTAATATCTGAGCTGCCGCCTTCGCCGCTGAATTGGTAGCCCTTGGGCCGGTCCGGCAACGTTCGGGATGCACGGCACATCCGGCTTCGAGGCTGGGTTCCCGTCGCCGTATATTGCAAATTCATCGTACGTGAGCGGCACATACGAACCCTACACTACAACAAAGGTTGTTCGTCTTGTTCCGGTGTAGAATATGGAGCAGATCTGAGCTGCCCTGCTGTGGTCGGTGTTGCGGCATCCTGTGATACTTGTAACCCCAGTGGTCGCAGTATTCTCCTCGCAGGGAAGGAGTCACGCCATTGCTCCGAGGGCGCGCTTTTCTGTCTCGTGTAAAAGCTTTACCCTGGAAAACATGCCCAAGAGGCAACCGATGTCCCCAAAAAGGAAAACAAAAGTGCGGAAAGGGTCCATGGAAAGTGTGATAGGGCGGACTGGGCAGCAGGCCTTGTCTCTTGTGAGAATAATGGGCAAATTTCGAGACTTAAGAACAGAAAAATTATGTAATACGTTGGTTTCGTGATCGTGGTTGTTATTCTTGGTTGTGCGTGATTCATTGCCGCCGTTCAAACAACCCGCTTCCGACGTTGCCGCCCGGTAGTGTACGGCGAGAACTGTCCAACAATGATTCGCATGGAAGTTTTGCCCCTCCGTATTTCTCTTCGATACTACTTTGATTCCAACTATAATATAGATTAGAGACGCAGATGACCTCCAAGTAGTGTGCGAGTCTGCGTGCAGTCACGAGGATGATCCCATGGTCTCCGATGAGCAATCCGTCCACGAATAAACACGAAGAAATGGGAAGAGTAATAGGATCCTCAGACAGACTCTTAATGAGTGTAATATATGATAATGTGGCGATTCAGGAGACAAATCGGTGATAAGCGGCGCGTTGCTGTACAACGGCAGAGTTTTAACCGGCATTGATGCCGGTGGAGAACATGCTTCAGCAGAACGTTGCAATGAATTGGACAATTAACCAACAAGCAAAACAGAGCATGCCGTTAATCGATCGTGGTTTACATCGTTCTGCTCTTATTCAATATCAGTGCACTTGATTTCCTGCCATCAGGCTCTGGGTCTTCTGCCGCTATCTTGTCTCGGACATGTTCCGCTTTACTGCCTCCATGCAAGTTTGACAGATTATGCTCGTCATCACAATTCAATTCTTCTGTTTCCACATCGTCGGGTGTCAATATGGCACTGGTGGAAGTTACATATCACAGCATGTAATCACCTGTCGCGACAGTTGGCATGGCTGAGACCTACGTGTTGGCCAAGCCATCTTTATGGGCCACTGAATCTACAGCTACCACAAATCGGCCGAGCCGATTTTTGGCAACCATGTATGCTTATTATATGACATTTTACAGCTTCTGAATTGCTAAGCCACGCCGTTGGCAGCTAGGCCAAATGGCGATGCGATCGCACCCACAACGGCGGGGGAGAGGGGTTCAACCACAGCGCCGAGAAATTTGGGCAATTTGGGCAAGTTGGGCGGAAATTGCATCTCCGGACGATTGTTGGCAATTCGACGTGGACATGGGGTTGGCGCACAAGTTTTTGAAGTGCGGTGTGCCGATCATACCGTGTCGAGCGAGCAAACGGTCCCCGAGCTGGCAGAGTTCCCGCATTTTGGAGGACGGTAGCGCATGCGCGGTGACGTAGGAGCAAAGTCTAGAACGCATCTCAGAAGGGCTGTCGGATGCAGGCATGAGGCTGTTGTGTAACGACCGGTCAACGAAAAAATGCAACACAGAAAGGGACAGGGCACTGTCGGCAGTTTGTCGAAAAGAAGACGAGGAGTTGTCCTGCACGTTGCCGAGTTGTAAGTCGATTGTCGCTGGAAACAGCTGCGCTGGGTGTGAGGGCGGGTGTAGGAGAGGGATTAATCGTTGGGGGAAGCATGACGGAAGTCATGCATCAGTGCACGACGTGAGCATGTCATTGGTTACACATTACCCAGTTGGGCTATTTTGCCCTCGGATTGCAGTCTATACAATGCGGCGACGTTGGCATTACTCGATCACGCTGCATAGCAGAGGCATCCTCGTGCGCGATGCTTCGGCGCAAAATGAGGACGGTGCCGAGACGGCAAGCGTTGGCTGACAGGGCTCGTGAAGGCTGGTGTGGAGAGGCGCCATTTGTCGAGTTGGGCTGAGATGGACGGAGCTTTGCTCGCAGCGAGGGAAAAGAATGGTCGGTCGGCAGGCTAGAGGCTCTCGGCCAGCCAGCAAAGCGCATCCAGGGTCCGATGATGTCGCTATGGTGGTGTCAACCCCTGCTGGCGCAAAGTGAGAGTCCCCCACCTCCCGCCGCCAGCGACCAGGCATGTTTTGGTTTGTAGTTGGCTTGCGGTGGTGTGGCGAGGCTTGCATAGTTGGCCGTCGCGAATAACCCTGCGTGCCTGTGCAAAAATTTACGAAAATTTGGCCAAGTGAAATCATTGTCTGAAGCAGCGGTAGACGGAGAACAAGTAGCCGTCGTTAATACTGGTGCTGGTCCGTGGCAGCTGTCCATGGTAATCCGTGGTAGTCCGTGGCAGACAATGGCTTTCAAGGTGGAGATTGCAGCATGCCAAGCACTAAGCAGCAGCAACTGTGGGCCGGTTCATTACGTCGCTGAGCCACCTGCGAGCCACTTGTACGGGTTGAATTTTTCGTCTTGGTCGACGAGTGAGGGGAAAGGAGCAATCCCGTTTGGAGGAGGACCGAGTCCAGACGCTGCCACTGTGGATGTGTGTGAGAGGGGCACGGCGGATGGGAGACGCTAGGTTGAGCTGGAGGGGAGGGTCCGGGATTAGTCGAGCACGAGAGGTGGTTGGCGAGGGATGGGTGTTGCTTGAACAAGATGATATTAGGAGAGGATGCGTGCGTGATCTCGGATATCATGATTGCCCCGGAGGATTGTGCCGCACCGTATTTGTCAGACATGCGTTTGTCCAGTCGCAATCTCCCAAATTGGCCCGACGAGCAAGGGAGAGTGCCGATCTGCGTGACTGGTGATGGCAGCTAGCTAGCGGGCGATGCTGGTGCGAGCCAAGAGTCGGAAATAGGCTGCGTGATGGAGCTTTGACGACTTTTGCAAGGGAAAGGCGCGTTATGCAGCGGGATCGAATCGAGACGGGGCTGGTCAAAGTCGGCACCAAAGGATTGGGTCTGGCCAGATGCAGGCAGCGAGAAGCTGTCGTCCGGATGCCTGGCGGGTGCAGACAGGCAAAGCGGGATGGGAAAGGCGAGGCACGACAGACAGCTGTGACGTCGTTTTGCCTGTGCATGCAGATTAGCTTTGGCGCTAGACGGGTGCTAGGTGGTGAAGGGACCTGGCCCGAAGTGTGGTGTGAGGCTTGTCATGGTGATGGAGCGGCCGGGGAACTTTGATAGAGGGCAGGTAGAGGGAAGTCGCGCCGGTCTGATGCAGTGATGTTCTCGGTTGATGTGATGATGTGGTGATGCTAGATGGTGGCGTAGTGTCTGTTTGCTGTAATGATGATGTAGTATGGTAGTGGATTTGGCGGCGGTGATAGTCCGTCAGTGCTCGCAGGCGGACATGTAGTTGGGTGGTGGATGTTGTGCAGCGACCACGTCTGAGTGCAACACAGGATATATAGGGTGATTTGAATTTTCTGCGTATTATCGGCTGCTGTATAAGGCCATTTTTATTTTTGGTGAATTTCACGACTCGGATATATAGCTGTATGGCCTCTTGTTGGTGCACCCATGGGACAGAGCAACCTGGTGTCGAGGTGGAGGCTGCACTGGAGCCCCACCAGCCCACCGGACGCCCACTGAGTTAGTGGCGTTAGCGGTGTCTCCCACTAAAACAGCCCACTGTAGCCACTGTAAGGCCATTTGCAACCCATTTGGCCTTTGCAGCTGCCCCTCTTCGATTTGGCTGCCCCTCCACATGCCACCACCACCACCACCACTCCATCCCTCAAGAGCCATTCCGTCTCCTCCGCTACCATTTTGACACTTCATCCGCAAGCCTACCTATCCCATCTTGAGCACGCTGATGCATTGGCAAGGATTGCCTGTTCTTCATCCTCTTGCCGCCCTCCGGAGCTCCACTCGCCTTCGACGCCCTTCGACAGCACTACATCCAAACTTCCCCGCCACGTTTGGTAACCAAAAATTCACACGTCCGACTGCCAGTGGCCACCAACCACGCACATCAATCATCATCCTTTCGCCTGCGTTCTCCAACTTCTCCTCACTTGCTCTTTCATCCAACGGCTTTCGTTAAAGCCGGCTAGTGCCGCTGCACCTTCTCTCCTCCTCAGCCGCACACTACCAGACTCCAACACGAGACAGGACACAAGTCGAGCTTCCACACACCAGCTTCCGCACCGCACCACACACACACAAACAACGCTGCATCCAACCGTACCGTTCTTTCTCTCTCGTCCGCTTCCTCTGAACAAGGATCCGCCCGGCCGCCTTCCCGGCACTCCTCCGTACATAGCATACAATTGATTCGCATCACACACCAGGTAAGATTTCACAAACAAGAGCCACCACCCAACATGTCACCACCCACGCCCCTGTTCTTCGCTTTGCTTGCCCCTCCTTGACCCCGGCGACGGCTTGTCACCTCGTCCGCGCTGTCTCGCTTCGTGCAGCGTTGCTCGAATCTGCCGACACCCTGCCGTTGCGAAGCTGTGCCACATGCTGTGCGATGCACCGTTGATGCACCATTGCCATGGATTGCGCCCGCCACCACCAGCGCCCGCCTGCTTTGCGCCTCGCCGTCACCTAACCGCCTGCGATGCGATGCGCCCCGCGCTGGCTTGCTGCTCGGCGCGCACCTAGTTCCGCCCACGGCCAGCTGACACCGACCTGCGCTGGACGAGCTGATGAGCAGTCGGAGCCTGCAACCACGGACGCATGCACTCTTTGCAGAAGCGGGCGGGCATGGGCATGCCTGCAGGGCTGTCCTCCACGCCCAACTGGCCCTCCACCACAAGCGTCAACGGCTACCACGCCCGTTCTCGCCGCCACGGCTGCCCATCCACTCGCCTCGTCTCGTCTCTCCCCGCGGCTTCGACCCCGGTGGCGGCGGACCCTTGCTATATACACCATACCCTCCCTGCCACTCCCACCTTTTCACGCCATACTTTCTTCTCTCCATCTTGACCTCCATCTTAACCTATCCTGACCTTGTGGCTGTTGACCTTGTCGGGCATAGTCTCTGACTTGTTCCATTTTGACGGTTCTTGACTTGCTACTTGACGGTCCTTGGCTTTCTTCTGGACAGTCCTTGACCTCTTTTGTCATTAATTCATCGTCGATACCACCCTCCTCGTCCATGCTTTCCCTTGCCCCCCACCGCGCTTCCGCCTCGCCCTCATACCCACCCACCTACACCTGCTCCGAAGGCTGCTGCACCAACATGCCAGCTTCTGAGGGCGATGATGATGTTGGTTCTCGCTCAGGTCTTGCGCCTGCACACCCACACCATTGCTGACCCTACCCGCTCTAGTATTACGACGAAATGGATGTTTTACTCGGAGATACGGTGGACATGCCCACCTTTAATCAGATTCTAGAAATGGACGAGCCCGGCGATCGCGAGTTCTCCTCTTCTATTGTGTTTGGTTTCTTTGATCAGGTGGAGGAGACGTTTGCTTCCATGGATGAGGCTGTGTGAGTGCTGCCGCCCTGTGTGCAACACCTCGGTACTAATACAGTAACAGAGAGGTCAAAGATTTGGAAAAGCTTTCCTCGCTCGGCCACTTCCTAAAGGGTTCTTCGGCTACCCTCGGTCTCGTCCGTGTACGTGACGGCTGCGAAAAGATTCAGCGCTTCGGCAAGCTCGAAAACGAGGACGGCTCAGCGGAGCCCGACGCCGAACTGTGCCTCCAGCGCATCAAGGAGGCTCTCGCAGCCGTCAAGACGGATTACAAAGTGGCCGAGTCACGCCTGCGCGAATTTTACAGGGCCGAGGGTGGCATGGACGATTAATACCAGCTATTAGTGGCTTGATTGAGCGAGCCTCGCGCTATATATACCTACCGGGGATGGATTTGGTGAGCGCCGAGGGAAGCGGCTGGCGCATAGAGCCATGGCTGGCAGCGCTGGATGGCGAGATACACTCCAGCTAGCATCAGAAAGGTGCAAGACGCCAGGCCATACGCTTGTACAGATTATACAAAGCTTGGAGCAGTTTGGTTGGGGACGTAGTTGGACACGATCCAGCGTAGATTCGCTGCATGACATTGGGGGCGCTATTTTGAATACCACGTTTGCATGGCAGTGCATCCAAAAGACACTGCTTTTATGAATACAACATTATTGCATTAACTGGCTGTTCTTTTCATTTATTAAATAATCACAAATGAACCTGGATCTGATTGGATTGCCAAATTGCCATGGACATATAGTGCAAATGAATCTGCATCGGCCAGGTAGACCTTGGAGTAGCTGAACTTGTACGCCGCGCAGCGTTAGATGACGTCCACAGAAACACACAAGTGGTATGTTGTTTTTTTAAAAGTAGAACGACTTTCTTTATTGAGAGACTGGCTTCACGTAAGATTCTCACATGCATTTGTGGCTGCATGGCTGATCTCTGCCATACTTGGTGTCGTTCCGCGTGCTGTCGTTTTGTCCACGCCCAGTCCGACACCGTCATCTTTCTCATCATCACCACCCCTCACTTCAGCAGCCAAATTTTCTACAACTTCCTTTGCCAGTCAAAACAAAAACCACTTAGAAAACAAAGTCGCAGAAGCAATGGCCACCCGTCAAGCAGCCCCGGTCAAACGCACCGGCGGCGCCCCCACGCACTTCCTCTCCATCCCCCTCCTGCGACGCCAGCTCGCGCGTTCCATCGCCGCCTTTCGCGACGACGTCACCAACATCAACTCTGCGTCCCCTCTACCCCCTTCCGCCATCCGCCCGCCCGGTACCATGCACATCACGCTCGGCGTCATGCACCTCCCTCAGCCGGCGCAGCTCGCGCGCGCCGTCGCCCTGCTGCAGTCGCTCCGCCTGCGGGACCTCATCGCCGACGCGCACACCACGCTGCGCACGCACGGCGGCCGCGCTGTCGGCGACGACGCACCGTCTGCGAAGCGCAGCGCGTGGCTGACGCTGCGCGGGCTGCGCGCCATGCACGACCCGGCGCGGGCTGGCGTGCTGTACGCGCCGCCGGGGGACGTGGCCGGGCAGGAGGCGGGCCTGGTGTACGCGGTGAGCAAGGCGGTGCGGCAGCGGTTCATTGACGCGGGCGTGATGGAGGCGGAGGAGCGGCCGTTTTTGCTGCACGCGACGGTGGTGAATACGGTGCACGTGAAGAGGGAGAGGGGGAAGAACGGAGGAGAGAGGTTGATGGTGGATGCGAGGGGGATGATGGAAGAGTATGCGGAGTATGTTTGGTTGGATCGGCATGAAATGAGGAGCGTGGCGATCTGCAAGATGGGTGCGAAAGCAACAAGGGATGGGGATGAGGCGTATGAGGTGGTGGAGGAGGTGATGATTTAGCTGTTTTGTGAGAAGTATACGGGCAGTGAAGCAAATGAAAGAATGCCAACAAGAAGGAAGTTACGAAGAATAACGCAAATAGTCAAAATAAAACTGCAAATACAAATTATCAAGCAATTCAAGACAGAAACTGACAACAACACCACGCCTTTGGACAGGGCCCTCCTTGTGAACGACTACACAAAACCTACAACAAGAGAGACACTTGCGATACCAACAACAGCTCGGACCACAACAATTATAAAATCGACTGCCGCTTCGATAAGCCTATTCCAGAAGCTTGATTACCCCTTAGCGACCTAGCAGCTTACGCGTCTCTTTCATATTCATCTATGCAAACCTCTGTTCATGCTTCGCAGCTGTTGCACCTCGAGCCTATCCACACCCCAGGTTTCAAAAGCCTTGCGGCGACATCTACTATTGCAGGGAAAGGCTTCCGCAGAAGCTATCATACGATACGGTTGTGATTCGCAGAGTGCGAATGGCGGTGGTGGCTTCCTTGGCAGATTGTACAGCAGCGATGCGGACGAGGTTCGGTTGAGTATGGTTGCAAGTAGCCTACAATCCGCGCTGTTAACATCAATGGACCGGGTTACATGCAAAGAATGATTTATAAAGAGTCTGTTATCGTGCTTTGGAAATTAAATTCGAGACATCACCCAAAGTCTCCTCTCATATCCATATACTTCCAAACGCTGTGAGTCTCTTCAACCTTCAGTTCCCATTTTCTTATTTCTTTCGTGTTATCTTTTCCAAATATGCAATTTACTTCATTGATCCAATATATGTCCCTGGCATGCCCCAACTCCTGTCTGTCCAATATGCGCGCCGCTTGCATCCTCGGCTCCCTCGTCGTCGTCGTCACGGCCACCGTGCTGCCGCCCCGCGACGCGGTCCTCTGGACCCCAGGCCTGTACGTCCCGTTCGGCACCGTTGTGAAAGTTGCGCAGGAGGACATTGAAAAAGCCATCCGTTCTGGTATTGCGTTTGATTAGAGTGGCTGGCGCCGTGGCAGCTGTCCGGAGTACAAGTGCAGCGGTGTCTGCAATGCGAGACTTTGCACCTGCAACCTCTGCTAAATAGGCAATTCAAGGTTCTTTCTATACTTTTCATCATAAGACAGCCATTTTGGACCCCATTGGGCGTATCTTGGCTTTTTTCTTGCTCTACAGTCATGACTCGGAGCGCCCATGCAGGGTAGTGCCGACTGGTGTAATTGCGGCCACACTTGCGACTCGTCTTTTCCGAAGGGAAATTCGGACATTGTCAAAAATGATCAGAGTTCATGATTTGAACGAATTGTTCACATTAAATAACCGTCGCAAGTGCATGCAGGCTTGGCACTCGTCGACCAGCCCATCAACAGCCGAGGCAACACGAAATGTCTGTCAGTGTCCAGACTGGGTACCCATATTATCCGAACGAGGCAACCGATGCAATTGTCTCTGTGACAGATTGTGAAGATGGAATCTTCGACGTAATAATTAATTATGAAATAAAGACCAATACGCTCTCTGGCTATCATTTAACATTGTCAATCCCAAACTAGACTACAACGCTCCGAAACAAAGCCTCACCACATCCATTCACGACTCTGACTGAAGATATTTACCAATGTGCGACACACAATCCGACAGACTTTCCCTCATGGCATGCATGATAGGAACACTGACCGCCTCTACAAAATCGTACAGCATCCTCTCCTGCTGCGCGCGGACACGCAAGCCCTTTACTGAATACTGTAAACAGACGCGCCATGCTGTGCGAAACCTCCAACACACAGCCTTGCGCGTCTATAAAATGCTAATTGGGGTTGAGCATGGGAGGATCCATTGCAAAGACAGACTCACGCTGGTTGAGCTAGACGTGCTCATGGTTGCGCTTACAGAGGCCGCGCTGTCAGTGTCGCAGCTGAGCGCCTGCTTCGCGGATGCCGATACATGCATGCTGGAGGAGAAAGCGATGGACTAATGTCTGCAACCCATCCGATAAGGAGATGACTAAAAAAGCCACCACCGTGCAGGGTGTAGTGGAAGATGTACTGCAAGACAACGCAGACCTTGCAGAGCACCTGCGATATCTGGACGACGAATTCGAAATGATGAGTATGTCCCTCTTTCCATCACCAAACGCAGGAAAACACCACACTTCACCTGGATATACACACATGCCAGCGGCTACAGGGGTGCCTGCGCCATACATGCCGTCCGGCCGCCACTGTGACCGTTCCACTGCCATGACGCCGCGGTGGAGCGCCTTTTGGGGCTGACGCTGACCGAAGTCTCCGTTCTCTCGGTCGTGGCCGTTCCGGTGTAGTCACAGGAGTTGCGATACGGAGAATATTACACGGCCGAGTACTGCGGGTGCGTGCAAAAGGCACTCGGTGCGCTCGTGGAGGGTACCGTGCGACGGAAGTGGTACGGACTGGCGGACGCTCTGGAATCAACTTAATATGAGAATAAATCTTTTGAAAACTGAGTTATGGGAGAGTATAATTGGCCCTGAATAAATAGTTCTATTTTAGAGCTGATTAACTGTGATTTATATACAAACCGTGTAAACCCAGACAATGAGCAGTGACAATAGGCCTGATGGCGGCCACTCGATCGCAAATATAAACAGAAAAATAGAAAAAAAAAGGAAATGAACAATAAGAAAATCAAGCAAAATCAAATATATAAGAATTATTGTCACAACACCGCGAACATCGTATTGCTAACATGCATTTACAAGGACCCTCCGCCTTATATCCACATCCGCCGGCCACACCACAGCCCCTCCAACCCCGCGCTGACTTCACCTCCGTCATTCCACCTGCACGCCGACTGCCAGGCAGCCAGATTGGCATCACTCGCCACACCTATCCTAGGCAGAAGACTACATTCTACGAGATTCGAAACCCTACTTCAGCTTCCCGGAGCAACGCGACGATGCGTGACGGCCTCACACCCCGCACACGACACAGATAGCAGCCATGAGCTCCGACAAGCGCCGCGTGCACGGCACCGGCAACCATGTCCTGCGAACAACCTCGTCCGCGCGCCATGCGCACCCGAATTCTGGGTCGGCGAGCGGCGCGGCCGGGGTCGGCGTCCCCAGCACCACCGCCGGGGCGGGTGCAGGCAGCGGCGCAGGCAGCCATTTACCAGCCATGCCCCAGCGCGTGGCCGTGGTCAACGCCGCGACCCTGAGCGACGACACGCACGAGCCGAGCGAAAAAGAGAAGGACAAGGAGAAACCCGACAAGGACGCCAGCGCGACCGCCAGCAGCAGCACCGTCACGCGTACGTCGTCCTCGTCGCGCACCCTCAAGGACAAGCAGCGGGAGCGGGACCGCGAGCGCGAGTCGGCCAGCCTCGCGGCGCAGGTCAAGCAGAAAGACGAGCGCATCGCGTACCTGGAGCGGGAGATGGACACGATGGAGCGCGAGTTCCAGCACCAGCTGGACAAGCTGAGCGCCAACGAGAGCGAGGTGGCGACGTTTTGGCAGGCCAAGCACAGCGCGCTGCACCAGCAGTACCTGCGGACGGACACGGAGCTGCGGCTGCTGCGGACGGAGCTCGAGGTGCGCGAGGCGGAGCGCGAGGAGCTGCGGCACGGGTGGGACGTGCAGCGGCAGGAGCTGCGCGCCAAGGACGAGGAGATTCGCGCCCTGCGCGGGCAGGTCAGGGGTTTGAAGGAGTGGGTGAGCACGAGCACGCGCGCGGACGGGCAGACGAGCGACGAGGTCTTTGGCGACGGCATGGCGCGGCTGGGCAACGGGCTGCAGAACTGGGTGATTTCCCACTTTCGAAAGGTCAAGCTGGGTAAGTGCTCTCCAATGGGTGTGTTCGTAAGAGTGTAGCAGCAGAAGTGCTAATGCGTGAACAGATTTATCAAAGCTGGACGAAGAGACAGAGGCGGAAATCGGCCAGCTGGTGCCCATGTACGACGAGCTGGCGCGCACGGCCAAGGTACACTTCTTGCAATCAATTGTCTCGCAAATCTTGGTCGACATGGTGTTTGACCCGTACTTTGTCGGCCTCTCCGAAGAGCAGACGGACCTGTTCCGGCGCATGGAAAGCCTGCTGTCGTCCTTTTGCGGCGCCGCCCAGGAGCCCATCAACCAGTGGCGCGCGTCCACGCTCGCCCTTCTCCGGCGCGAGGCGCCTTCACCCAATGACACGGCGCGTTTCGCCGACCAAGTGGTGTCGCGCGCGAACCGCCTCCTCCTTTCCATGACAGCCGATGCCGATGCCGCGGCTGCCAGCAACGACGCGCGCGACGCCGCGCTGCGCGGGCTCGTGCACAGCGCGATTGAGCTCGCGCGGCAGCTGGTCGTGCAAAAGGCGGTGCTGCGCGCGTACATGCCGCGGGTGCAGCCGCATCAGCGCGTGCTCTTCCACCCTGGCATGATGGAGGACGTGGGCGGCGCGGAGGACGAGGACGATGGTCTAGCAGAGCGCGAGATATTATGTGTGGTGTTCCCGGGGGTGGTCAAGCGCGGGGATGAGAACGGCGCGCAGATGCAGTATGAAAATGTGATTAGCAAGGCAAAAGTGCTGTGCCGACAAGAATAAAGACGACTGTGGATTGCATTGGACAGAATTGGGCGTTTTGTATATTAACTCGTTCTATTTAGAGAGAGAGACTATATTCTAAGGCGATCAATACCGCTTTAGTAGTTGCTGCATATATATCTGTTTGTCCCTTTGCAATCTAATGAATTGTACCCTAGCACTGCGCCTCGAAACTGGCATTTCAGAACATCGCTTCCAACTTGGCGCTTAGACTAAATGCAACTATTATTGGTTTTCGTTGATTGGATAATTGTTATTAATATCCAGCACAGTGTGTCTTGCCAATGTCCACAATCGCTGTTTTCCAATGGCGTTCAAGAGATTAAAATGTCGAGTCGTCGATGTTTGTACATGAGCGACATTCCCCATCCATACTGGACTCCGTGTGTTAATCCAACGTAGAATGGGTACTGTATCCATCCTGCTCTTCATATCACATCTTTTGGCTTCCCAGCCAGACAGTAGGCACGTTCCAGGGTCTTGATAACAACGTCGTTTGCTCTCTAACGGGGTCCTCTCGCCACTAGCCTTCATATAAGCAGGCTGGGAAACGAAATCCTCATAGGTATCCACGCAAAATGCTCCGGGTGTCGCGCAAGCTCGTCCATCCCGCCGTTGTAGCACGCCGTGAAAAAAAAATATATCCAGCGCGCAGGTTGTGGCAGTTTCGCAACGTGCCTGTGAATGATCGCGGTGCAATACGCTGTCTTTGTATCTTGGTTTATTCATTCACGGAATGAGCTGATTGAGTGCCGAGGCTTACAGACGAAGAATATCTGTATTTGAAAGCTAGTTTTTATTTTTTAATGCCACCCAAGGCAGCTGACTTAACAAACATGTCCCGACAAAGACGTCTGAGATACATTGCCACGCACGAGCTGCGCTCTAAGCAAGGGTTGGACTTTAACGCGCAGCTTGGACATGCCGATATATCCAAGCTAGTGTGATTTGTCGTTGGCGTCTTGCAGGGACTGATCAAACGCCTCGTGATATTTCACCTCTCCTTGCGGACACTCCCCGCCATCCAGCACCAGGCTCATGAAATACCTCTCCTCCACACCCTTCAACACCAATCCCCGTCCCGCCTCGAACCCAAACCTCCCATAAAACTCTGGACTGCCAAGCAGCACACACCCTTGCAGATCCTCCATCTCTTTAATTCGCGCCAGCCCCTCCTCGATGAGACGCCGTCCGACGCCTTGTCGCTGCCGATCCGGCGCGACGCTGATAGGTCCGAGGCCGAGCCAGGTTTTTGCCGTCGGTGGCGTGACGGTGACGGGCGAAAAGGCAACGTGTCCGATGATGGAGGAAGATGAAAGGTCGACGGCGACGAGGGACAGGGTGAGGGAGGACGCGGAGCGCAGAGAGGAGACGATGAGGGCTTCGTGGGCGGTGGAGTTGGCAAAGGCGGCGTCGGTGAGGGTGTGGATCGGGGTGACGTCGGCGGGTGTTTCGGGGCGGATGGAGATGGACATTATCGGCGATGGTTTTGTGTAACAGCGGGTTTTGGAATAGAATGGCAGAATTGTATTGTGTTGTTTTGGTAAAGAAAATGGCTGTTTCTATGTTATGGCAGTGATGGATCGTGTAAGTGGGCAGTGAGTCACAGCGAGATGGAGATCCGCATGTGAGCGGCGATGAACCGTCGCTGAAAGGGTATTGAAAGGCCTGGGGCTCTAAATGAATTTTAAGAATTTCAAAAGAAATTTGCTTTTCACTCACTTCAAATTAGCCTGCACCTTTTAATGTTATAGAGAAAGGCAGGGCACTTCAAAATAAGCCTCTATTGTTCTTGTCCCATAGAAGACCAGTTTACTTGGCAGGACAACCCGCAAGATATTACTAGCATATTTCTCTCTCGACATTTTTTCGCCTACCTTAAAATGACACCTGTATTCTTTTTCTTCTCCATACCATGGACTTGGGGTGCTATTTGAACTAGGTCCTGGCGTTGTGTTGCGTCGACTACTGTGGGTGTACGGTACGTTTAGGTTCCGGGACAGAACAGGGTCCGTCCTAGCGCGAGATAAAAACCCAGATCTGCACATCTGACAGCCCACTGGTGGGTGTCAAGGCGGGCGACCTGGTTGGCTACATGATTTGTCGTGCGACTGAGTGACAGGCCAGTGAGTGACAGCTGGCGCCTGTGCGAGGTGTGTCTGTGTGTGTGTGCGACGCATACCTCATATGGTGCGGCCACATGCCTGGCCTCTCAGGCAGCAGAATACCGTTGTCGCTGGCTAGTGAGACTGCCGTTGGCGGGCGAGACATGGGAAGGATGCTATTTGTAGATGCATGCGCAAGGGAATAAGCAAGTCGAGAGGGGCAGTTGGAGGGGATAGGGCAGAAGGGGGATTGTCTCTGTTCAGCCACGGCGGTCGGACCGCGTGAGCTTTGTGGGCTATTCTTATTATTCGACGATGCGGCGAGTGGGCTACGAGTGGATGCGGGCGATTCGACGATGGGTTGGATGGGCTGAGGCACGAGTAATTGCTGCGCGCGGATGAGAGGGGCAGGTAAGTCAAGTGTCTCGGTGTGGTGCGGGTGCGGGTGAAGACTGGAATGTAGGGGTTGAAGGAGGTCAAGGGAAGCGAAACGAATGACGTTGGGTTGAGCTGAAAGAGAGAGTCGAAATGGAAAAAGCAGATGTAAAAAGGAGTTGTAGAGTGTGACATTGAAGAGGTGGTACTGGAGGATCTGGGTGGAGGGATTAGCGTGGTGCTAGATGGAGACGGACAGTCGAGAGACGGAGAGCGAGAGTAGGTGTACATATGTGGGTGAAAGATGGGCAGAATGAGATGGATAGAGTTGGAGAGAGAATCTTGTGACGAGTCAGCCACTTGCAGGTGCAAGGCTCAGGCGAAATGGGCTGCATCTTGTATTGATGCGTGGGTAGATGGTCTCATGCAGGTGGTGTGGTGAGGTGGTGTTGGTACGGGCAGGTGTCGAGTCAGTCAGCTGATGTCTGCTGCTGTTTTGCGTGCCGTTCTGCTGCCATTTTGACATTTCGCGAATCCGCAGTATCATTTATTAACAGGATTGCAGTTTATTATACTTGTTCAAGCGTATTCTCGCCAAGGACATCTGACACAATTTGTGTGGGCGGGAGAGCCGTTGAGGAACAACCCCTAGGGCCTCGCCAAGAGATGAGAGAAGAAAGGAAAAGAATGGGAGATCAATAGGGAACCAGACAAAAGGAACAAAGCCATGGTGGTTAGAAGAGTCTAAATCATGACCGTCGTGGAAAGGTGGTGGTTGTGCCCCTGTCACGGCCACAGTCGAGACCACGCGGGCGGGAGTGGCTCACATGTGTAGTATAGAGGGCATTGGTACGTACCTTTTTCTCACGCTGTGCCTTTGTACTGTGCCTGGCTGAGTGTGTGTCTTGGTTGGAAACGGCGTCGCCGAGGGAAGATGAACGGAAGCGGCCAACTCGCTCGCAACAATTTCTAATTTTCCAAACGAACCTGTTTTCGATCCAGAGCAGCTTCCTGTATGACTAGATTTTTCGTTTTGAATTTTAAGAGTCGAATTGACGGCTGTAGAAGGAGGTTGTCAACTGATCTGGGTAGCCCACGCCACACCAAGGCCCAGGCTAGTCATGCCTGCAGCCAAGGGCCCACCAGCCCCTGTCTGCTGCCTTAGCGGTGCTTCTATTTCCAGCTTCCAGCGGTGATGGGCGCTGAAAAGAGGTCCAATGTCTCGCTGAAGCCGCTGTAGACTGAATCCACCACCAAACCCGTGCCGCTCTCAGCACACCACCCTTCTGAGGAGAGTCACTGCACATCATTCACCCCTTGTTCTTCTTGTCTGGAGCTGCTTGTTGCTTTTTTCTTCTTTCCCTTTTCGTATCATCCACGATATATTGCCTGGGCCGTCTCTTCTACTCAAATCACGGCTTCATCTCGCATCAACACACCGCGATTACCTTTACTCTACGGCAAGTGGCCTGACTACCTATCCACAACACAACCAAGCCATCCCTTCTCGCCTGCTGCTGCTCCTGCAACGCCCAACCTCGCACAAACAACCTCCCGACTGCCAGACGCCAACCATTGTCTTCCTTCCCACACGACCCCGGCTCTGCGTTTGCTCTCCCGCGTCGCCGCCTCAAGCATATCGCTTGCCTTGAATCACATCGCTCTTTCGTCTTCATCCTCCCCGGATAGACGCGTACCTTAGGGAAAACACACACAACATGTTCACACAACCTGTGCCCTCGCCCGCCGCCGCGCCCACGCCCGCCTCGACTGTCTCCCCCTCGCGCTCCTCCCGCCTGCGCGGCCTCAGCTACCTCCGCAACTACACCCACAGCCATCTGCTCTCCCGCGACGCCTCAGGCTCCTCACCGTCAGGCACCGGCACCGGCACCACCACCACATCCACATCCACCACCGGCACCACCACCCCGCGCCAGCAGTCGGGCCTCACCCGCTCCGTCTCCTACACCCCAGGCGCCCTGCCGACGCACTCGTCCTCCTCATCGGCCAACCGTCTGAGCCTCGTCAGCTCGACTCCCGAACCTAGCAGACCCAGTCGCCAAACCGACGCTATTCCCGAAGCCACGGCCGAGGCACCTACTACTACCGCTGCTGCCCAAACATCAACAGATCCAACCGCCGCGACCACACCCGATCCCGACCACACCGTCACCGCCGCCATGCGAACAACCACCGAAAACGCTGCTGTCGCCGGCCCCAGCGCCCCCCCTCCCGCCCCCGACGCCGCGCCCTCCATTCGCTTCTCCTCCTACTTTGACCAGCGCGCCTCCCGGCCCTCGCTCACCTTCTCCGCCATCACACGCACCCTGCCCGGCGGCACCGAGGTCATCCGCGTCGGCCGCTACTCGGAGCGCGACAGCCAGCCCCTCGCCAGCGTCACCGGCAACCAGCCCTCGGCCGCCCCCGTCGGCTTCAAGTCCAAGGTCGTCAGCCGCCGCCACTGCGAGTTCTGGTACGAAAACGGCAAGTGGTTCATCAAGGACGTCAAATCCTCGTCGGGCACCTTTCTCAACCACATCCGCCTCAGCCCGCCCTCCCAGGAGAGCAAGGCCTTTCCCGTCAACGATGGCGATATCGTTCAGCTTGGTATCGATTTCAAGGGCGGCGAGGAAATGATTTTTCGCTGCGTCAAGATGAGGCTCGAACTCAACCGTGGCTGGCAAAACAAGCCCAACACTTTCAAGTATGTTCACCTCAAAACGTCTCTACATGACAGCCACCATTGTATTAGATGTGTTCAACAGTGCTAACTTGCATCCCAGCGTCGCCGCTCACAAACGCCTCCGCACCATGGCTGCCGGCAACACTGCCGCCGGTGTCGCCGCCAACTCGTCCCAGGACTGCTCCATCTGCCTCAACTCCATTGCTGTACGTATCATCACAACTCTCAACCAACCACTGACCCAGCTAACCTTGTTAGCCCTGCCAATCTCTCTTTGTCGCCCCCTGCTCCCACACATGGCACTTCAAATGCGTCAAGTCGCTCCTCATGTCGCCCCAGTATCCCGTCTTCATCTGCCCCAACTGCCGCGCCGGCGCCGATCTCGAGGCCGACGTCGAGGAGCCCTCGGAAGAGTGGGACATGTTTGACGAGCACGAAAAGGAAGAGAAGCTCGACGCCATTGCTGAGGCCGCCGCCACCCCCGCCGAGGCCGAACCCGACATCGCCGACGTCGACCGCATGGATATTACCATTAGCGAGCCCGTGGAGCCCTCGACCGCCACAGCCAACGCCACGTCCTCACCGCTGCCTATTCGTCAGGTCTCCGGACAGCGCCGCGGCACGCCATCGCCTCCGCGACCAGGCGCCGAGGGCCCGATCACGCCACGGAATGATATTGGACCTTGGGTGCTTGATGGCCGTGCCGGTCGCGATTCGCCCGAGGGCGCACAGATGACGAGTCTCAACGCGGCGGCCACGGAAATGGATCTCACCATTCATGCCGGCGACGAGTCTCAATAGGCTGTAAAGCAGACGTGTGAATCGCGCCAAAAGATGGCGGGAGCACGCATACACATTCTACAGTAAAGAGACTCAGAGATTTCAACAGAGACGGATCTCTCGAGTCACTAGATTTCTACAGAGACTTTTCCACAAGCTCTGACCATTATACGACCAGCAGATGCCATCTGCTCATGACGACCTCTTATAGATTGCGCCTTTTCTTTTTTGTCTGATTCTCGCTTCCATTCCTTTTTTTATACACATTATTATCCCCCGGAGCTGTTTTCTGTTTCTGTCTCATCAGAACATGGCGTTTTTTTTACCACTCTTATCCGGAGCATTTTTGCATTTTGGAGGGCATCTTCTTTTACCAGCACTTGTACATGGGCCATGGGAAAGAAGTATAACAGCAACATTACTTTTTTTTTTTCGGTATGGGGGTAGGGGCGCGAGGCGTTGGCGCGGTGCAGGTGAAGGGTGAAAAATTCACCTAATATATGAATGAACAATTATCAAAACGTGCTTGTAGTGTATCATACTGTCGGCGTTGTGCATGGCACTGCGAAGCTCTTGTTGACGTGAAGGGTTTGTTTTGCCGGGTTGTTTTTAAATAGAAAAAATAATTCAGCGAAAAAGCAGCATTTGCATCTTGTTGCATTCACTTACTTTGACATTGACTGTCTCTCCTGACTTGCATATCCCGGTGCCGCTGTGGTGTGCGCCAGTGGCAAAGACGACCACCAACCGTCTGAAGCGAATTTTTCATCTCAGTATAAATAACCAGGAACCAACATTGTGCAATTTTCTACTTGTGAATTCTTCAATTTATATTGCTTGTATTTTTTTCGTCCTATATTTAAATCCGTCTTCCCGTTTATACCTGTGCTTCTCTTCCCTTCTCGAACTGCCCACCCATGCCGGACCCTCCCGCAGTGACGTCTCCGGCACCGCACCGCCCCAGTTGATCCGACATATCGCCGAGCGCAGCAAATTTACACTAACCAATCCATCCACCCCCGTACATATCACCTACCATCACCACCTTCGTCGCAAACACACATTCGCCGCGACACACACCACCACACAATCATGCTGCGACAACTAACATCGCGGCTGCCCGTCGGCAACCGCGCCATTCTTCCCAGCGCCCTGCGCTGCGCCAGCCACGCCGCCCGTCCAAAGGCGACGGACAAACCCGTCAAGGTCACGGGCATCCCCAATGTGCGTCCCCCGTCACCCAATCACCCAATCACCCTCCCCCACTCCCGTTATCATTTACTAACATGTAGGACCTTTAGGAACCCACCGACCTCGACCGCATCACCACCCTCCCCAACGGCCTGCGCGTCGCCTCCGAAGCTCTCCCCGGTTCCTTCGCCGGCGTCGGCGTCTACGTCGAAGGCGGCTCGCGCTTCGAGGACCTGTCCCTGCGCGGCGTCTCGCACATCATGGACCGTCTGGCCTTTAAATCCACTGCCGCGCGCTCCGCCGACGCCATGCTCGAGCGCGTCGAAGCCCTCGGCGGCAACTTCCAATGCGCGAGCTCCCGCGAGAGCATGATGTACCAGGCGGCGACGTTTAACAATGCCGTGCCCGACGCGGTGGAATTACTTGCCGAGACGATTCGCGCGCCGGAGCTGACGGAGGAGGAGGTCGCGGAGCAGATTGAGACGGCAAGGTATGAGATTGCGGAGATTTGGAGCAAGCCGGAGCTCATCCTGCCCGAACTGGTGCATACCGCGGCGTATAAAGACAATACGCTGGGCAACCCGCTGCTGTGCCCGGAGGAGCGGCTGGCGGAAATTGGGCGCGATACGGTGCTGAGCTACCGAGAGCGGTTCTATCGCCCGGACCGCATGGTGCTGGCGTTTGCGGGCGTCGAGCATAATATCGCCGTCGACCTCGCCAAGCAGTTCTTTGGCGACATGTCCGGCGCCGTGTCTTCCCGCCGGGGCTCCGAATCGAGCATTTCCACATCGGCATCGGCCTCGTCCTCCTCCTCCACAGCTTCCGCCGCCAGCGCCGCCTCCTTTTCCACATCCGCGTCGCAATCCCACGCCGCGACCGCGACCTCCACATCCACGCTCGCCTACCCGCCGTCGCACTACACAGGTGGCTTCCTCTCTCTCCCGCCGCAGCCGCCTTCGCTCAACAAGACCAATTTCACGCACATCCACCTGGCGTTTGAGGGACTCCCCGTCGCGTCCGACGACATTTACGCGCTCGCGACCTTGCAAACGCTGCTCGGCGGCGGCGGGTCCTTCTCCGCCGGCGGGCCCGGCAAGGGCATGTACTCGCGCCTCTACACCAATGTCCTCAACCAGCACGGCTGGGTCGAGTCGTGCGTCGCCTTCAACCACAGCTACACCGACTCCGGCCTGTTCGGCATCTCCGCGTCCTGCCTGCCGGGGCACACGTCCGCCATGCTCGACGTCATGTGCCAAGAGCTGCGCGCGCTGACGCTGACGTCGGGCTTTTCCCGGCTCGCGGAGGTCGAAGTGTCGCGCGCCAAGAACCAGCTGCGGTCGAGTCTGCTGATGAATCTGGAGTCGCGCATGGTGGAACTGGAAGATCTGGGGCGCAGCGTGCAGGTCCATGGCAAGAAGGTGCCCGTACGGGAAATGTGTGCGAAGATTGAGGCGTTGACGCTGGAGGACCTGCGGCGCGTGGCGAGCATGGTGGTGGGCGGCAAGGTGAATAATGGCGGAGGGGGCAGTGGTGCGCCGACGGTGGTGCTGCAGGAGGCGCAGGCGTATGGATTGACGAGCCATACCATGACGTGGGACCAGATCCAGGACCGCATTGACGGGTGGAAGCTGGGTCGCAAGCAGTAATTCGACGGAAAGAGAATCTGTATAATATAAAAGAGAGAAAAATAGGGATGCACAAGGCATCGTGTATGACTAGCATAGAGGACATTGTACATGATCTAGAGTAATACCAATCAACTCTAATACACACACAGCAATAACAATTAAAGCAATCAATATCATGAATATAAAAACGCCGGCTAACAGACATCCTACCGCACTTGAGTGCCGTGTCTACTTTGTATCTAATAGTGTATATATCAGTGACGACTCATCGGCTTATAGCTTGGAGCGCACCGCTTCTAGTCTATATTTCACGTCCTTCAACGCCTTGTTGCTCGGCTTCCAGTCATCAAACTGCCGTAACAGCTCCTCCGTCTCCGCGCTCAGCTCCGTCTTCACGAAGTCTTCTTCCAACAACCCACGCATGATCCACGGCAATACATACGGATTCGCTGACGCCAGCGGCGCTGCGACCGCCCCTGCCGCCGTCGGGGTCGGCACCGCCCGATGCGCGACATGGCAGGCCGTGTGCGCCGGCACCGACGTCGTCTCCAGCGCGTGCGCAATGGCGAGGTCGTACACGGCGTCGTCGTAGTACAGCCGAGAGTGGCCTTCGCCCGAGTACAGCGAGCCGGCGAGCGCGACGGAGAGCTCACGCACGAGCCCGTGGTCGCTGACGCCGAGGTTGCGAAGCTTCAGGGCGAAAGCGACGAGGTGCGCGATAAAATCGGGCGCGTGGATGCGGCCGTCAATGAAGACGGCGCGGTAAATGTAGGGGTGCGAGGCTGGCGAGTAGACGGCGGACTGCTATTGTTAGCGGGGTTGTATTTTACAAAGTAAGAGAAACATAAGGTACGGAAAGGAAAATATTGGGAAAAGTCAGGATGGGAAATGAGCTCACCTCCATAGGAACGACCTGATCGTCGATGCTGCCGATAAACGTCACCCGCGCTCCATAGTCCAGCACACGCATGAGCGCCGCCTCGAAGCGCTGCGAGTTGGCGCTCTGCGGATTCCCAAAATCCCAGAGCTCCGCCGCCGAGCCCATCAGAAAACTCGATTTATACTCGGGAAACGGACCCAGCGCCACGCCCGCCATGGCGCACACGCCAATCTTGGCGTGCGTGATGATGCCCAGGTCAATCAGCTTCTCGAGCAGGATCAAGCTGACGGGAACACCTTGCGAGTGACACGCCATGACGATGAGGTCGGCTTGGCGGATCGGCTCGATCCAGTTGAGGAGCAGCTTCCAGAGGTTTTCGACGCGGTCGCCGATGCGGCCCTCGCCTTCGAGGGCGACTTTTTCGATGGTGCAGTCGCCGCAGCCGTGGGCGTCGGCCCAGCGGCGGATGCCGTCGGCGCAGAGGCTCGCGAAGCGGAGGGAGGTGCCGGTGGGTTGGCCAATCATGGGTCGCAGGTAGGTGGCGGGAAAGAGGCCGTGGATGCCAATCGCGAGCGCGCGCTTGATCTTGGGCGTCTCGGGCACGCGAAAGACGTGCTGCGCGGGTGGCTGCGCGGTGCGTAGTAAGAGGCTGCCGATCTGGGATAGAATCGAGGGGTTATCCTTCATGCGGTACGTGCTGGCAAAAGATGGCAGCACGAGGTTGGGCGAGTGTTTCGCGGCGGTGGCCTCGCTGCCGGTCGACTTGGACGAGCCTTCGGTCTTGGTCAAGGACTTGCGGCTCTCGGCATCAGACTGGTCTGATTTTCCACCGTTCGGTTCGGGGAGGTGCAGCTGGCTGCTCGCTGGCGAAGGCGAGGCCGATTCGTCTACCGACACAGGCCGCGGTCTCTTACTCCGCCGCCATGTCGATCGTGAGTCTTTGGCTTTGCCTTTGTCTTTGATATCGGTTTCTGACGAGACGCTGTTTTCCGTCATGGGCAGCGGGTGCGCCTCTGAGCCCTCGCCAATGACGGCAATTTCGCCTGCTTCTTGCGCCGGCTTGTCTTTCTGGCTGGGTGTCGCCTTGGACCAGAACGCCCACGTCGAGCCCGCTTTGGGAGGCGGTTCGTTTGTCGGCTCGGCGGGTGCCAGCGCGGGCGCATCTTCCATGACTACGTCCACATCGGCCTTCGTCTCGGCGCCCGTCGGCTTCTTTTCTGCATCGGCGGCCATGTCTGCTGGCGCTGGGGTTGTCCACAGTCCAAACCACGATGTAGCCGGTTGCCGAGGTTCCGACTGGGCAGTCGGCGCGGTGACGATGATTTGCGCCGGGGGTGTAGATGGTCGCGGGAGCTCTGGGGGGTCTTCCTGTATTGGTTCGACACCTGTTGCGGGTGTCCGGGTCAGCCAGCCTAGCCAGGTCTGTGGCGGTTGTGTCGGCGTCGTGGGGGGTTCTGCCGCTGTGTCGGGGGCGGTATTTGATGGCTGTGTTTCTGTCGATTCTATATTTGCCGCTCGTGTGGTATCCGTAGACTTTGTTGGTGTGGTTATGTCGGCCTTGTGTAGTGCTTCTGGTGCTTCCGGTGCCGGCTCATTCTTGGACTGCATGGAAGCTTTTGCCTGGTCCGAGGCCGCAGCCGACTCGCTGAGCTTGCTGCGGATACTGGCCGTGTCGTCGGCGCTTTTCGATTCGAATCTCGTCAGGTCGGCGTTTTTCGATCGAAACGTGTCGCCATGTATATTTTCGCGCGCGACGGAGATGGACGCGGAGGCCTTGGGCGGTCGTGGCCAGGAACCGTACCAGCTCTGTGCTTTGCGGACCTGCTATGTGTGAGAAAGAATCTACGCCTGCGACGTGTAGGGGACGCACCTGTTTGTGATGCAAGAGCTGCGAGGCTTCTTGGTTATTCCTGCTCGCCGGGAGATGCCGGGGCATGGGTCGGCTGGAGTCTTCTGTCGCCGAGGCCGATGCGTGGGCGGCGGGCCGTGGGAGACTATCTTGTGATTGCGTGGTGGGCACGCTGGCGGTGACGTCGTTGGGATTCGGGCGCTGGCGTTTTCGCGGAGCCATCGTGACGGCTACCGCAGGCCCTGGTGATGGAGGCAAGCTGTACAGATATGATGGCTGTCGATGTGTAAACGCGGTCAAGAGTTGGCCGAGACGCCGCGTCTAGTGACGAGGGCTGTATTGTTGAGAAGCCCAACCGTTGGCATGTAAGCTCATTGTTTGCCCGTTCCTGGCCGCGCCTCAGTTACAGCGCCCAGGCTGCCGTTATAGAGGTGTGGCCACTGTAAATCTGTGGATCATCCGCTAACTGACACCCGGTCGCTGCCGTGCCCCGCCTGTAGCGGCCCGCTAGTGGCCTGCCTTGTGGGCTCGTGGTGATTTCTGCGGCTGTCGTTGGCTGTTTCACATGTATTCTCGATCTGTTAAGAGGTTGAGGTAGGCAAAGTTACCTAGAGCGGCTGGTGGTGTTGAGAAAAGCGGGTGGGAGTCGGATGGCCTCTGCTCTTGACACAGGATGTGCGTCGTCAACATTGAGGCGCGGTGTCACTATTAAGGTAAAGAAATGCATGTGAGTAGAGGCGTTGTAATGGTACAGCATTGTACTGTTCAATTTTATATTACAGTTCGACAATGCATCTCGTACTTGAGCGAGAAGCCCGGCCTTTTGCAGAGCTTGACCGCAGTTAGAGTGCCGTCGATATAAAGTGATATAATGATACCGTCTCAACAAGGTTTCTTTCGCACCTGTTCTATAGCGACATTGTGGTCGTCGGTATCTTGCCGTAGGAAGTGAAATAATAACGGCCAACTGCATCGAATTAATGACTCTGGTTGTGTGTACTTGAACACTGGCATCTTCTTATCTCAATTTCACAGGATAGCCTTCATGGCTTCTACAAACATGTCCGTTCTTCAATTCCACCATTTGGCTGCTCGCACCTATCCCTGCCAGCTGAAGCATGTCTCGGGCGTTCCTTGCCGCTGCAGGCTTTCGACATTCAGCTGGCCGTCTATGGCGGCCGCCTCCACAATCGAACAAATATCTTCTGCTGTTTGGCATTTGACATGTATAATCATTGAAGAAAAACAATACATTTTCTATTCGAAGTTCGTCATTGCCGGCGCAATGCGCATTTTCCATCTGTTGCTCTGCGCTTCCAGCCACTGCATCGGCTCAGTCTTAGACGCCGACGAGCTGAACCCCTCTCCGGCGGTAAGAGCAGCGTTGGAAAACAGTACAGGCAGCGCGTTAAATGCGTCCTCAAACTCGCTCAAAATGCGTCGGGTTACGACCTCTGTCGCCGGGGCCACGGCACTTTGGACAGCTGTAACGTACTTCTTCGTCATCTATCACGGCTCGTCGCTGGCGCAGGGTCTTGCCTTGCCTCTGCGCAGCTTCAAGAGAAGTCTGGCCACTCTTCTCACCAGAGCTTGGGTTCCGCACCTTGTCACTCCGTTAAATCCACAAGATAATTCACGTCTCAAAGTTGTCAGACTTCAAAAAAATCAGCACGTCGCTGCTGCTGAGCCGAGTGTGGCTGCGTCGCCAGAAGACGCCGAGAATGCAAACCCTGTCACGGTTACTGAGGAGGGTTCCAAGCCTAAAGAGACTTTTGCTCAAAAAGCTCAATTTGCTCTAGGAAATCAGGAGCTTGAAGAGCGCGCCGCGTCAGAAGAGGAGGCATCAGATTATCAAGGAACCAAAAAAGCTCGCCAGGTCTGGTTTCATCCTGCGTCATCCGCAATGAAGAATATCATCATTGCCGCCATATGGGAGTGGTGGAGCTTTTGGATGATCATCGCCATGGTTTTCATGACGGCAACCTATAACGGTTTCTTCTGGGGCCCCCGTGGCCCAGACGCCGTCGTCCGTCTTGTGTTAGTTTGCCTGTACGCTGGAATTCATCTCGCGCACATGGTCGCCTTCTGGGTGTACTTTCGTGATATACTCGACGCGGTGGGAAATCAAGTATGCTGGTCCACCATTTCCAAAACGTTTCTGTTCTTCTCCGCCCGCGATCACGGCGACGCGCTCCAGGAGTTTGACTTTGAATACTACGAGGCGGAGGGCTTGGACGATACGCTGGGATACAGGTATTTCTGGAGCAAAGACAAGCCGCTGTACTTGAGGAAGTTTGACTGTGAACTCTTGGGCACGATTAAAACAGCGGAGATTTACAGAAGCTGCAATAATCAGTCTTGGAGGGGTAACAAAGCGACATTTGACCCAGATGACGGCTTTGGCCAAAACGACATTACGAATTTCGAACCAGTCTACAGCAATCCAAGGGTCTTTCACAAGGATGATGCCAAGATTAAGACCAACGCCGAAGATGCGTTGAAACTCATGATTGACTTGGAGGTCAAAGCCCTTGAGAAAGCTGCCGAATCCGGGCTAGAGAAGCTCCTCGCCAATGTCATCGTGATTCTAGGCATCTGCCTCTCAACTGGTCTGGCACCGTGGACCACTATACAATCACAAGAATCCGTTGCCACCCAAATCGGCTCGTATGCCATCATCTCGGCTGTCAGCACCGGCGTCACGTCCCTCATCGCCAGCCTGACCAACATGAGCAATGTCGCGCACTCGGCGAGGGTGCTCATGCGCTTTCAGCACTACATTCTGGGCTTGTCCAAGGACCAATATGAGAAGGGCGTCGTGGCCAGGCATGCTCGCTACGGTCTGCCAGAATCACCTGGTCCTGAAATCGCTTCCATGATCGGACTGGTCGACCTCTTTTCCAGCACCCGAGGCTTTTGGCGGCGAGTATTGTGGATTTTCTGGGGTCCGGCCTTGGGCCTCATGCCGCACTCGCGAGACGATTCTATGCTCGTCTGGTTCCTGAAGCTCCCTTTTCGCTTCTTGAGGTGGGCCTTCTACGGTATCCTGCAGGTTCCTCGCGACTACAAGAGTGCTGATGACGAAGCGGCGGAGCCGTTTCTCCCTGGTCGGCACGATGATCAGGCTGCAGTTCAATTCGACATTCGTGATCTCCCACCCAGAGCAGAACACTGGTTACCTGCGAGTCCTGCAGCTAGTCAAGACAACTTGGCTAGCGTTCATGAATCTTCAACCAGCCAAGATGACCCTGCAGACAATAGTCAAAATGCTCCTGCGAATAATAACGATGCCGCAACAAGCCCTGCGGCGCCTGCGGGAGCTTCAGATACCGCTCCAGTCCAGCAAGAGGCCGCTGCTGCCCCCGCAGCCGATCCCACTGTCGATCCAGGTGCTCCATCGACCACTCAGGATACCCCTACTTATAGCTATTCGCTCTTTCAAATCGACATGGTCAAAGGGGATTTGTTCAAGGTGGCCCCAGCCATTGTAGAAGACACCGGCACAGCACAAGAAGAAGAGACTGCCATACCACAAGCCTCGGCAGCAGGCTCTGTTGCTGAACAGAGAGACGATATCCCGCTACAAAATCTTCCACCACAGCCGGCATCTGATCAGCCAGCCACAGGTCCAATACCAGTCGAAGAAGGACCAAGGATGTCGGGCGCTCTTCCAGCTCCTGGCGTACGCGATCAGCTGCTTTAAGAAGCACCATCGTCAGGGCTGAGTATAGTTATTCATTGTATTAGTTCACCTGCAATACTGCTATTTATACCGATAACCGAGAGAAATTATCAAGGCCAGCTATAAACATACTCAACGCTGATACATAGCGTGAGCCGTTTTATATGGATTGATGAATTAAGTCCAACGCAATATCAAATACATGTGTCACGCACTCTCAAAACGTCTTCCGCTCTCGTTGGACCATAGCTGATGGTATCGTAAAAAGCGCCTCCCTCCCCTTCTACCCTTTCCACTTCTTCCATATCACGAGATGTTTCTTTTGCTTTATATGCCTTACTCAGCGAAGGAGCTTCCCATTTCCCCAGCGTATTGTGCGATTCTTCTTTCGCTATATATGCCGTGGGGAGCGAAATAGCCTCCGGTTTCCCCAGCGTATTGCGCGATTCTTCTTTCGCTATATATGCCGTGGGGAGCGAAATAGCCTCCGGTTTCCCCAGCGTATTGCGCGATTCTTCTTTCGATAGATATGCCGTGGGGAGCGAAATAGCCTTCGGTTTCACCCCCACCTCTGACTTCGCGATCGAAGGTGAAGGCTTCTGTTCCTTCACGTCAGGTTCGTACCCATCGCGCATAGACTCCAAGGCATGCAACAACAGGAATAGAGTATGCAGCTCTTTTTCGAGGCACTTTGCATGCCATTGGAGCTCACTCTGGCCGTATATCTTCTCGGCCATTGCGGCAATCAGAATTTGGCGGCTTTTCTGTATCGTGTCTTGCAGTGGTCTGTTCTCGACTAGGAATCCACTCAGCCTATCCCGAAAGCCCAGGACAGCAGCATTGTCAATCTCGTGGGTGTTTAAGATTTCTTCTATTCCGAGACGTTAGTCATATTCCGACGTATCATACACACTCTCGCACTGTACTTACCAATTTGCACAAGAATGCTCACGAGGATGGCGTGAAATGCGGTGATTCGGCCTCCCTCGACATGGTTTTCTGCCAGCATCCTTGTCAAGCCATAGGTACCGTCAAAAATACCAAGCCCCCAACCCTTGAGTCTTTCGTACAATCTCTGAAAGATGTACGACTGGGTCCTGCTGATAAAGAGTAGACCTTCGAGAGCAAGTTTATACATTGTGTTCACCATCTTTGCCAGCTCTTCAGCATCTGATGGGCCCTGCGAAGACTCTTTTGCAAATTTTGTCTCGCCCGCAGTATAGTTGAAGCTAGCTCCCGACTGAACATTTACCTGAACTGTTCCGTGGCTTGCTTTTAATAGCTCTGTATGCGCCTCTGACAGGACAATGCTTTTCTCCAGCGTCGCCAAGATGGAGGCAAGTGTCGTCGCGATCCCTACTTCTGCACGTACCTCCAGTGTCAGTGCCTCGATCAGCTTGTCGCAGGTGCGCAGCTCGTTGTAGAATGCTTTTCTCGTCATCTGCCACCTGGTTGACTGTTGAAAGGACCATTTTGGATAAGTTTGAAAGGGTCTTAGCATGACTTCTGCTTTCAGTATTCGCTCCTTTAAATCTGACTTCATTCGTTCCTCCAGCATTGATTGGGGCGATGACTCTTTTTTCGACTCTCGAGGCTCGGTCTCGTCAGCAAGCGGAAGCACGGTTGTTGCGCGATACGCCGCTGCGCATAGAAGGGACGATGCCTGCAGTACTTCATCATGTCTCCGGCTTCTGATTCCGGTGAATAGAGATGCGAAACTGGCAACGAGAGACAGCGCGTCAGCCATGAATAAGAAGATGCGGCCCGGGCCTTAATAAAATGGCATATATTTCGGACTAGTTCGGTATCGAGCAATCCATAAACAGCTGACAGTGCCACGTAAGGTTGTTTTTATTTACACTTCAAGACACTATGATTTGCTGTATAGACGGTGTGTTTTGTTAATCTCGGCAGATGATGTATCTCTTCAGGCTCCAGCAGGCTTCAGGCCGCCCGCCACTCAGCTGCATCACCATGCTGCAGGATCACGTGGACCGATTCAGCTCTTCAGCCCGGCGCTTACATGCTCAAAATTAATTGGGCAGGTCTGAGACACGGGGCGATTTGTTTTTATGGAATATTGCGCCAGGTTGTTCTTGTCCTAATCTTCTTCAACTTTTGTGATGCATTCGGTAGGTTGGTGCGTGGTTTGTACGTACCTTTCGCAAAGCTTCACCCGGCCAGTGCATTTCCAATTGATCGCCCAATATGGCCAAATCTATTTTATCTTCCTTGCAACTTTTACGAACAAAAGGTCTCTTACGGGGTGATGAAGACCTTCCGCAACAGTGGGCACGAGCCTGCCAAGCGGTCGAACAAGAAAGCGTGCTATTTGGCGAGTTTCTAAATCCGATACTCGGGGCAAAAAGCAGGTTTTCTGTCAGCCTTGGAAACTATGCCAAATTCTCTTATTACGAAAACACAATCGACCAGCTTAACATCAAACTCGAAATCAGACGTATCATTGGTCTGTTTGAAGCATGTTGTGATATTCAAGGGAGGTACAGGACAGGGCTGAGGCCGAGACAAGACTCGCGAGCGGGAAGTGTTGGTTCCGGTAAGTTATCTTATTTTTGAATCAGTTCCCTGTTTTGTGCTTGTAGTTTTGATGCACTACCACCCATAAGGTGAACATTATGTTCATGCTCTAACCCGACGATAGCCTCGAGTACTGGGTCTCGGACCCGAAATCGAAGTCGCGCTCCGGTTGCTCAAGGTATTGCATTGCCCAATACCCCCTGTTCTATGCTTAAAATTCGGCAAATGCTAATCACGATTTTGGTCTTTCTCAGGTGCAAACCAACAATCGACTTCTCAGGCTGCTCCAGCCACGCCTCAACATATTCCCAGGACAGAAACCTCTCTGATGCGCACAACTTTCAGAGGATTCTTCGGAATACGCAACTCCCGCCATGATCCCCAACAGCGACAAGGTGCACTGCGACCGACCCCTCCTGGTGAAGACTTGCGACGCTTGATTCAGGGTAGCATTGGAACGCCAGCCCCTCACCGACCAAACACAACCCCGCGATTTGTTCCCGTCTTTTACAACACCTGGGACAAGATTTCTATGGAAGAGCATGTGCAGTCTCTTAACGGCAAAAACAAGACACTTGAAAATTTGGTGGCTAGAGTCAAGGGAAAGGATCCTCTCGTCAAGATCCAGAATGGGTTAGACAAGCCCACACTTTGGAAAGACAATCAATCGAACCGCGAAGAGCTGACCAAACTTCATCTCGCCCTTCGTTCCTCCCACACTTCGCCAGTTCGGATCGCAATTGAATTGGATCTTCGATATGACAAGACTTTGAAAGTGAACAGCCGCCATGAGTTCGACGCAAGCTTGGACACAAGAGATCCGCCTGTGTATTTTCGTCTAGTGAAGCACCAGGAGTCCACCATCATGCTTGCAAGATCCACTGCATCACGAAAGCACGACCACCAGTTGAATATCCTTTCAGAGACACTGGATAACGAAAATCGTTTTCCCGGCAATACATGGTTCAGTGACATTGGCGATGTCCAGTATCGCTACAATCAGATATTTAATCTCAGGCTGATCAAGGAAGCGTTTTACCGCCACGAGAGCTTGGGGTACTTGATCACAAACATGGGTAGATTTGATCTCGAAAGCCGAGTTCAAATTGCCGCCGAAATTGCGGTGTCATACCTCCAGTTCGCAGAGATTAACACCGGTGACATGCCACGGGAGGTAGCAAACTACCGCATCTCCCAATCACCAGCAAAGCGAGGTATTTCTCCAGTGAAAAATCGGGTTTGGCTTTACAACGGCTTTGGAGCCCCAGTAAGTGAGAACGGCAACAGGTTTGAAGATGACCCCGCGTCCGTGGAAACCGATGCAGCAAGAGAGCTTGGTCGCCTACTGTACCAAATTTTCAATTGCGACATTTTAAACGAAGCTACATCTGCGGAGCAAGACAAGCGGGTGCTTGACTCACTGAATCAGTTTGGAGGCGTTTGCATGCCGATTATCCAAGCCTGCTTCAGTGAGAGGCCACAACCTCTAGGGCGGCGCTATGCAATTATTGAGTATGTCGCAAATGCTCTGTTAAACTACGTTGCCGACAGTGCTGTTGAACTTCAAGCCGAGGAAAATAGACTCCATGAGAAGATGGCCGAACACAGGCCGCCCCCTGATGGCCCCTCCCGCTTAGCCAACATACGCCGTCAACATGCGGCTTTGCAAGCAGAAGCAACACATGAAGCTCAAGGACAAGGGCCCCCAATTTCCGTCGCGGCTCAGCAAATGGAAGCGCCCGAAGCGGAACCACCAGAACAATTCCCTCCTGCACCAGCGGAGCAAGCTAGAGACCAAGCAGCCGTGTCACCGGAGCTGGGGCCAGTGGTGACAAGCGATGTGGCAGTTGAACTATCCGGGCAGGCCCCTCCGGCACCGGTACAGCATGAAGATACTGCGCTTGTGGCCTCCAATGGACCTGAAGCTGATGTGACGGCGGATCAGATTCCGTCGGGCTCTTGCACTCAGGGAAACGGCACGGTTCATACACGCGGAGGAACTTCAAAGCAGGCACCGGTTATCGTGATGCCGCCAGAGCCACCGACGACGGTTCCGGTTGCACCGAGCCCAACAGAGACAGAGAGGTTGGGAGTACTCAATGGATCCGCCTCAGGAACGCGTCCAGTACAAATTGACTCGGATTATGAGTCAGAGGGGGAAGCAGATGAGAGAATCGCTATTCCAGCTATGTGATTTTCTCATGGCAACAAATTCGGCTTTTAGCAGCTTGACCGCAGCGGCTGACGTACACTCCTACTGAAGTATTGTTAGTGTAGTCCTTAATCTAAACTTCTATATTTGCTTGATGCCCTGTAGAAGTGCCCTGTCGCAGGGTTCCAGTGCTCGAGGCAGAGCCTGTGGCAGCGTCAATTGACGTATCAATCAACGTATCAATTGACCTGTCACTCAAGCCACCAATTGATACAGCGCTGGAGGCAGCATTTGAGAGATCAATTGAACTATCAATTAACGTATTAATTAAGGCAGCGCCTAAGGCATTAATTGAGGCAGTGCTCGTGGCAATAATAGGGTAGGCAGAGGCTCAGCGTTAGGGTTGAGGCAGCGCCCTGTGGCCGGCTTCCAGCGCTGCAGGCCCTGTGGCAGTGCCCGTACGAGCGTTCCAGCGCTTGAGCCAGCGCTTGAGCCAGCGCCTGTGGCACCAATTGACGTACCCATTGATACCTTGGACCGTTACACATATCTTTTCAAGACTATTCTACCAAATTTTAACTCGTAGAGCTTGAATTGCAGAGAAATCTGTCCATGGAGGGAAGACGGCAGTGTACATTTTATCCTATCCCCCTGGCAAGGTGAGGTTATTGATAGGCAGAGAAAGAATCCGCATTCAGTACCAAGGCTCCGCTACAGACATTGATTATTATAGCACCAAGAATTTTTTGTTATCTCGTTAAAGAGGCTATGCAGCAAGTCAATTTGTGCTTTTAATACTGAGTTGAGTGCAAAACAATTCGTATTATACTGGTCAAACACCATCTAGTCTTGATAAAAGCATAGGACTTATCGCTAGTCAAAGTTGTATACTTCCGAGTCTGCCTTGCCATGTGCATATATAGATGTGGTCATGAAGTAGAAATATAACCCAATCATTGATCATTCGAAGGAATGTAGATACGATCATAATTCCAACCCCGTTGGTTCCAATCCAGGGAATATTTACACAATAAGAAAACTCTTGATGGGCCCAACGGTCGATTCTTTGCATCCAGTGGTGCCAGCAAGATAAACGCAGCTGGTTTTCTTCACGTCAGAGCAGACGTAAATTCCATCCACTGTCGGCCCAGTCCGATGATCTGTAACAGTGACAAATGCACTCGGAGTGCCAACTTCAGACCAGTTCTGGTAGGTAGAGTTGATTAGTATTACCAGACAACAAAACGTTTACAGCAGGAACAACATACATAGAAGGTTTCTCCACTTTGGCTACCGGTTAACGATGCATCGGAGCAGTCCGGAGAGTTGTAGAAATTGACTGTCCAGTCGTTTCTTTCGGGCGTAGCATTCGCCGAGGCAAGAAGCACAAGGCCGCTGGCGAGAAAGGTAAAGGCAGTCATGGTCATTTTCGCAGAATTGTATAGAAAAGCTTTGACAAAAGGTGTAAAGCGTCTGTGTTGAGGTAAAATGGTAAACAATTATGCAGTGAACGAGCTTATATACTGGTGGAAGGGACAGTGACGGGCTAATGATTAGCCCGTCGGTATAATGTACATCGTAACGATGAAGTGCAATGTACCAATGCGCTACAGTGTTACGGGGTTTTATTAACGGGGACTATTTTCCGCCTATTGCGATGGTCGTGAAACGATGGGTCTGTAAGCTTATGGAGCATCTGCCTTCCCAGATTAGGAAGGTACGTCTACGCGACGCGATCTAGAATGACAGATCGAGCAGACGACGTTATTTAGTGGGTAGTTTGATGCGTCGTCCCGGCCGGTCTGGCACATCCCACCCCATACGTGTCGTGCACGCCGCTGCTTCGGCCGGTGGCGGTCTGCACGGCAACGTATGCTGCTTGACGATTACGGCCGAGCTTTCCGCCAGCGTGTTCGCTCCAGAGCGAATGGAAAAGCTTGCCCGGAATTTGCTCGCCTGTAGATTTGCTTGCTTGTAGTAAGGCTGGTGCCTCAGGCCGAGAAGCTATGGAGTCGGGGCTTCACCGTGCACTCCAAGCGTGCTCATACAATGGGCACTGACGATGGCGAGTCACGGAGACGATATCAAGTGAGAATGGACAAACAGACGCAAGTCAATTGCAAAGTCTTGTTAAATGAGATGTAGTAATCTGTGGCGCATTTCAGAGTTTCCCAAGGGTACTTCTACGACTCGGAGGGGTTGACCCTCCAAGTCGGAGCTCCAGATAGTCTGGACCGTCTGGCCTATAGGCCTGAGCCAAGTCTGAATAGAATATTCTCTACAGATATAAAGCAGCTGATGCGACTCTCAAATTAGTGGTTATGATAGTTAAACAGCCAAAAGCCTCGCATGGTAAACGCGCTGTGAGTTGTGTTATCGTGTTAGTTGGGATTGTCTCGTACAAAAGTCATCCAAAAATGGACAGCGGCAAGCCACAAACCAGTATACGTGGAAGGAGAGCTGTCATCAACTTGAAATGCGACCTGCTTCTATACATTGAGCTCAATCCTTCTGCTCTCAGGTCCCACATCCTCACTATACTGTCGGTATCTTTCCACAACAACGGTTACCTTGGTTCGAACTAAAGGATGCAACACCACATTAACATTAGTGAACCGCGCCGAAGCGGGCACCACGGGCAAC
Source organism: Paracorniculantispora psalliotae (assembly GCA_002796755.1). Taxonomy (NCBI): domain Eukaryota; kingdom Fungi; phylum Ascomycota; class Sordariomycetes; order Hypocreales; family Cordycipitaceae; genus Paracorniculantispora; species Paracorniculantispora psalliotae. Next base: position 596,713 of record PHFE01000067.1, on the reverse strand, counting down.
AAGACGCAAGGCAAATTGTGTCCATAGTTGGCGGCGCCTGGATAGTTTTTCTCCAGCCTGTACCCAGCATAAATGTCGCCTTCCTCCTCCTGCATGACTCGCCTAGCAATAGCTGCGGCCTGCCGGCCATCCCATGCCCCCTCTACGTGAGGGGCTTTAGAGAGCAAGTCTATGGCGATTCGGCGAATGTTGGGTTCGCGACATTTCTGAGCCGTGTAGAAAAGCGGAGGAATGAAACCCATGTCCATAGTGAAGCTCAGCGCAGTTTGACGACTTGCCATTCGCAGCTCTGTGGTAGCTTTTGTCCACAGCTCCCACACTTGCTTCAAAATCAGAGCGAACGTTGCTGTTTGCGTATCATATATAATTTCGTCTTGTCGCACACAAGTCTCTGTCATGAGAGCGACAACTGTGTAATAAATGCGCAACACGTCTAATGCTATCACTGTGCGCTTGTCTCCATCTGCAAAATGCGCTGGAGGACTGGAGTTGAATGCAGACAACCAGTTACTCAGTGACGCCTGCAGCTGCATTTTCCTCTGGTGTACGCTCTCCGGGATTCCTCGCTTATCGGTGACGAGCTGGGATGCTTCGGTTGATAGAGCCAATGATGCGTTGATTAGCAAATCGAGATGTTGGCGAGTTTCGCGAAGGGTGGCAAACTGCAAAGGGACTCGCCAGCCGGCATGATCGGGCCGCAAACCATCCGCCAGCTGATACAAGTAATCCGAACCCCGTCCAAAGAGTGCTGATTGGACATTAAAGCGCGTGAAGGCCTCAACAACACAGTCATCAACGCTCCCAAAGTGTGCTTGCAAGATGATTGTAGGTGGAACAGATGCAGGGGCTGTGGTATACCGAGTTTGCGTCGGTAGCGTTTTCAAAAGCCTTAGTCCACTCTGCAAGTGTGTATCTGCTGTTGTGCGCGACCCTTTGACCAGCTCGAGGCAAATAAACAGCATGCAGGTGATGAGCGTGATGCGAACCACGTGGTCTGTATGACACCTTGCATGGTGCCGTAGTTGGATAATGGCCGTGTTGTAAGCCCGCAGTGCCAATCTGTGGTCGTTTCTTTGGGCTGCAACGAGGGCAACGACTGCTTGCAGAACTGAAGCCTCCTGCAAGCAGGCTTGGGGCACCAGTTTCTCCCAAAAGTCGGAGTGAAACACGCCGGAAAGCTTAAACACTGTATGCGTCCGGAAGAAGCTGAACGCATCTCTTTCTTGCCAACTAAATGAAGGGTAGCTCGGTGTGACGGGTGTGGCACAGTGCAAAACCGTCAACAAGCCCGCCACAGTTGCTGCGTCGGACGCAAGGGCGCTGGAGCTGCCACCGCCCCAGATGCCGTAGCCACCGCAGTGGCGACCAGTTGACTCGCACTTGCGGCAAGCAGGCCTCTCCTCGTCGCATTTGACACGTCGTCGCCTATGGCTATCAGCGCGTGTCCAACGGCATTAAGAATGGCCAATGAATTTGGCAGCAATCTCACCGACATGTGACGCAGCCAGTCTTGACCCGGCGAGCCTTGGTAGTTGGTGAACGCAACTTCATTCTGTATTTGACAGCGCGACTCACGGCTACGGTGTCTGAGCGACCGAGCATCTCCATGCTCCTCGGTAAAGCAGCCTTCTTGTTGGTTTGGCTGAATAATTGAGAAAACAATGTCTCCACAGATCGGGCCAATGAGCTTTTGCAACTGCCGAGGCCCGCACTCATGCATGCAACAGCATGCCCAATCATGTTTGACGGCCCTTCATGGATCTAGCCCAGATGCTTCGCCAGAGTGCAGTGCATAGTATCAAATGACCCCATGGAGCTCAGGCTACGTTGGTGAATATATAAGAAGAGCGCAGCCAGACCAGCTGTGGCAATGCAGCACTTGACCAGCTGTCTCTCCAACACAATTACGCATCAACTTGTACCATCTTTTATCTTGACGCGCATTTTCAGTCGACTTCAGATCTCATGATGCCATCCTCATCACCTCTTGTTTGGTTTATTACCGGTGGAAACTCTGGTTTTGGCTTGGCGCTTACCCGGCTGATCCTGTCCAAGGGCCACACCGTCATCACAACCGCCAGAAGTCTGGGCAAATTTCCCGAAGACCTTAAAACAAACCCCAAAGCCGAGCTTCTCGAGCTCCAGGTTACTGAATCTAGTTCAATCATTTCAAAGGTCATTGACAGCTCTGTATCAAAGCATGGCCGCGTTGACGTGCTGGTCAACAATGCCGGATATGGTCACATCGGCGCAGTTGAAGAGACCACCGAAGCCGATGCAAGACGCCAACTGGACGTCAACTTCTTTGGCGTCTTCAACCTAACGAAAGCTGTGATCCCGCACATGCGCAAGCAACAGTCCGGGGTTATTGTGCAGATATCGAGCGGCGTCGGCATTCTCGGGGCTCACGGCGGTCCTGTATACTCTGCCTCCAAGCAAGCAGTCGAAGGACTCAGCGAGTCCATGGCCAACGAACTCAAGCCGTTTGGAATTCGCGTTCACATTGTCGAACCGGGCATTTTCCGCACCGACTTCCTTGCGCCCGTCGCCAAGGGTGACAACATTTCGCAGCAAAAGGATGGATATTTGGACATGCGTGGTATTCTATCTGGCTTGAACGGAGCGCAGCCCGGTGACCCCGAGCTGGCCGCCAAACGCATCTTGGAAGTCGTGACAGGCACTGGTCTCGGCGCCGGGCTTGAGTCGCAGCTGAGAGTTCCGCTAGGATCCGATGTGTTTGGCATGCTGGAAGCTAAAATCGCGTCATTGAACGAGACCGCCGGAAAGCTCAAGGAGGTGGCCTTTAGCACTGATTTTCCCAAATAGACACAGTATAGCCGAGTTTGTTGCTTGAAAGAGTCAATAGCAGTGGAAAGTGAATCGCAGAGCCGACACACACAGGTAGCTAGATAAAGGCTGGCGCAACCGGCCTCGATGGTAAATTTCAATACTCTCCACATGTCAAAATCTCGATATTCTTGTTTAATCGTGCATGAGCACAGGTTTGGCAGCCTCCAAAGGCTTGGCTACATCGCAGCCACCGAACCGCACCGTCAGTATCTGGTATGCTCGTCACGTTAAACGGCTGGTAGTCAACCCAACCACTACGGCACTCTTGGCTGAGGTTAGCGCACCACCAGAAATGCTGCGAGTGTGCTTGGTCCCAAGTCGCTTCCAACCCATCACCAAATATTCGATCGGTTATACGACTGCAGTGTCGGGGCGGACTTGTGCCGCCTTCATGGTTACCGCACTCACCAGAGTCTACTTTTCCGAGTTTCGATTGCTTGTCCTTCGCCAAGGCTTGACTGGGCACTCCGCTGCGCCATATTTACTTTCACTGTCAGAGAGGCCATGTAAACGAGCGGTCAGCTTCACCCAGAGTCTTGCTTCCTATTCGCAGCCGTATATAACAGCTGAAATGTTCTTAGCACCAAATAGGGCATGGAGCCGTATGAGGTAGTCCGTCAGTAGCATTACAAAATGTCTAACCTTGAGGCGGAGAGCATGCAGCGGAGCGGAGTATCGTCTGGATGTGGATCTTGATCGCTGGAACGAGATGGGCACCGCCAGCACTCTAGTTTCATTCGAGCATTGTACGTCGTTTCTCCATCATGATCGGATTTGAGCTTACAAAGCAAACAGCTTGTACGCAGCGGTCTTCTGCGCCCTGAATTACCGAAGAGAAGTGCCGACAAGTAATTATTTAATAGTCGTTAAAGTCCAGCGTTGGGCCGCCTTTTAGCGTCCGTAGCGTCCGTAGCGTCCGTAGTGGCCGTAGTGGCCGTAGTTTCCGTAGTTTTCATAGCGTTCGTGTCTCCGTAGCGTATATTGTTAAGACCAAGACATAGAGTCAACTATATCGTCATGGCGATTGAGTCATAGAGTTATATAACAAGTAGCATAGCGGCCTCGTAGATACAATTTGACATATTCATCTAGCAGTGGCGCTTTACATCTATCGACTTTCACCATGAAACTTTCAGCCGGCGCAACAATATTCGTCATTGGCGGCACAGGGGCGCAAGGCCTACCTGTTGTCGGCGGTCTCGTCCACGACAAAAAGTATCATGCGCGAGTGCTCACGCGCGATCCTCTGTCCGATCGGGCCAAAGCCTTGGTTGCCCTCGGTAATGTGGAGTTGATTACTGGCTCATTTGCGAATGAGGATACGCTTCGCCATGGTTTCAAGGGCTGTGATGGAGCCTTTGTGAATATTGATGGATTCAACACCGGCGAAAGTGCAGAGATGTACTGGGCGATTCGGATCTACGAAATTGCAATCGAAGAAGGCGTCAAGTTTTTCGTGTATGGAAATCTGGGCTACTCTCTGAAAATGGGCAACTACGATTCCAAGTTCCGATCTGGTCATTTGGATGGAAAAGGCAGGATAGGCGAGTGGATTCTGCTACAAAACCAAGAAAACAAGGAGCGCATGGGCGCAAGCCTGTTCACAACCGGCCCTTACATGGACATGAGCATCAGCGCTTCAACCGTCATGTCACCAACCATTGAGGAAGGGATAGTGACATGGCGTGTTCCGGTTGGGGATGGTGCTGTGCCATTTGTTGCCCTGCACGACTGCGGATACTATGTACGCTGGCAATTCGATAATATTGAACGCTCCAACGGGATGGAGCTGCGAGTTGCCATTGCGCACATAACCTTTCAAGAGCTGGCCGCAGCATTCGAGCTTGTCACTGGGCATAAAACACAATACATCGACATGAAGATGGACGATTATTGGAAGACAGGGCACTTCCCTCACATAGCCGACTTACCAGCCGGCTACAATGCAAATCCAAACGATCCGAGCACCATGACGAACAGAGACAATTTTACAGGATTTTTTAATGTATTCAGACATGGCCTTGTGAAACGGGATTATGAGCTGCTGGATGAGATCCACCCCGATCGGATCAAAAGCGCGAGGGAGTGGTTTGAATGGGAGGAGAAGAAAGGCCAGGAACAAGGACTCGGCAGTCTCTGGGATAGGATTCAGCCCAAGAAAATTCGCAAGGTTCTCAAGCGCTACGAGGATTCTACGACTGGAATCCTTTAATGGGGTTCGAGTTCGACGATGCTACCTTGGTTGGCACTGGAGGCGCGCAAGCCAGTATTGACGCCCAAAGGTCCCTTACTGTGTTTGGGGCAGACAGATGCACAGTAATCCAGAGGCCGGCTAGTGGACAGCTTTCTGCTTTGATTTGATTTGAATTTTTTGGACTGATTGATTGATTGATTATTTAACGTTTATGGTGTAGCTCTAAGTTAGGCAAAAAGACGGGCTAGTTATCCTCTACGGGTGATCGTGTTGCCGTTCTGACTAGCGTGACGGGGCGCGCCCACGCTCTCACCGGGTGCTATAACAAGCATGGCTCGATCCTCGTCCTATAGCAACAGCTGCGCGCCAATCGAAACAGAACTGCTTCTTCTCAATTGGCAGGTTTTGCTGTAGCGGCATCCGTCAGCGGAGAGCTACCTGTGCTGTGTCACAGCTTTGTTGTGGCGTGAGGCTTGTTTGGCGCGTGTTTCCGCGTAACAAAGGAATTGGTACAGACGGTTTTACAAGCAGTTTGTGCTGCTTGGGCAATTTTCACGCATCTCGGTCGCCAGCTGAGAGCGCCTTCCATTCCTTAGTGTCGCTTGTTGAATAAGAAGTCAGCAAGCTTTATATAGGGTTGGAAGGATCTACCCAGGCACTTCCTTATAGCTATTCCCTTTAACTCGTAACTATAACGTGCACAATCATCCATTTCTACAGGTCAACTACAAACTTGCTATTTAGGTACGTCCCATATCATAGGGGGAGGCACAGTCACGCATTGAATGAACTATATATATTATTAATACAGCTTATTAGCTATCTAATCATATTCTCAGTTCGAGAACTCATCTTGAATTAGGAGCAAGGGGAGGTTTGTAAGAGAAAATTGTACGAAGTACTCCACTACCCATTATAACTAACCCATTTTATTAGTAGCGTCCGTATTATCATCAATCTTATCCGCATTGTCTAAATCATCCGCAATATCCTCAGGGCTCATACACAGGGGTGATCAGTAATCTAACCCAGTATACCGTCGCTCTCGGACTTGTAGTACTCTCTGCAGTATGTTCCAAAACTGATTTGTCAACAAACCGGAGATTACTCTAAAGCCCAGCCAGCCGTTGTTGCCGACTCCTTCATGTTTTTTTTTTCGCATAAATATCAGTTGATTGCCTTTCCTTTCTCCACGATACAAGCCTTCGTAAGCAATCAGCATGATTTTCAATACTATTACACGATCGGCATTGTTGCTTCTGGCCAGTGTTTCTGGATCAGTTCAACATGAAGTTGGTCTGAAAACTCCGCCTCGGCCACATGCGACCTATTTCGCCACCATGCACCTGACGTATGGCGAGTTCCTGGAAGTTGGTAGTGGTCCCCGGGGCATCCGCCTTATAACGCCTACCCTGAAGGGCAATATTACTGGCCCTGGAATTGAGGGTAATTGTATAAACACAATCGGTATGGTGACACTGCTAACCCTGCGACAGGTCAGTTCGCTGCTCCGGGTGGCGATTGGGCTATAATTGATCCGAATAGTGGCCGTTACACTATAGATGGGAGGTATCAATTCCGTACTGCAGATGGTGACTACATCTACGTGCAGGCGAGCGGTATCTCGCTACCCAGTGATGCTGAAATTCCAGCCAGGGTCTATATCAGACCTCTCTTTGAAACGGGCAGTAAGAAGTATTATTTTATGAACAACATCGTCACGGTGGGGTATGTCCAAGGGGATGGACATAATTTGACTATCGATGTTTGGCAGGCAAGTGCTATATTTCTCAGCCGAGACTCTATGCTGACAACTTATAGATTGAGTGGGATCAGTGAGGGCCGGACTGCTCGTTATCCTGGGAACTGCTATGATATTTGTACATTCGAAAGTGGCCACCTTGTCACGTGGCTACTACTCTTGCGGAGAAAAGGCCTGCAAGGTGGCCCATGGAATTATGTCCATTTACACGCTCAGCAGATACAGATTTTATGCACTGTATGCCAACATATCGTCATTGCTCTATAGTCCACATAGATAGAAAATCTTCAATTGTGCAACTATTGCACTCTATTAAATAGATTTATTCCCTGCAAGGCTTGTAATCTACCATGTACATACTGTCGCTAACTTCGATTGATCATTACGCTAGCCGTCTCTTAATAAAGCCGGTATGCGGTGTATCAAACAGCATAAAGGAGCCCAAGTCTTCGAAGCCCATGACCTGGTATAACGGAACTCCCGCGGGCGTCGCGATCAAGAAAACGTCCCTATTTTCTTCTGCTGCTTTTTTTAAGCCCCAATGAAGGAGCATCTTGCCAATTCCCCGACGCTGGTGGTCTGGATCGACACCCAAGTAATCTAGGTCTGCCTCTTGTTAGCAAACGCACCTGAATAGGTTAGAAGACGGATCTTAACTCACACCACATATGTTTGTAGCCATCCTTACCAAGAAAACTGACACAAGCCTCTGCTGTTACCCTTCGTAGAGTTTGATACGCTTCTTTATCCATCGTCTCACAAGGAATTGATTCCTGCGGCGTATTCTTGGCAACATGTCCCTCTGTTACCGGTTCCTCCCACAGAGAAAACCCAACAATCTTATTCTCCAACTCGTCGTCTGTCACCACTATGAGCACAACTCCGTCCGTGCGGGTTTTGATACCCTTGTGCGCGCGGCGCCAGGCAAGAGCCTCATCGTTGAGGCCAGAGTTTGCTCGTTGCAGGGAGGCTGGGAAGAGGTTACGTGCGATGGTATCAGTAGCAGGGTCAAAAGCTGCCGTAGCGACGCGGGCGATGCCATCTATGTCAGCCTCAGCAGCATAACGCATATTTAGAGGCATGGCTTCTTGTTCAATTAGAAAATGTTGTCAAATTGAATGAGTTGTTTCTCGACTACAGGCCTTTAAAGAAAAGCATAAATCCTGTTGGTTACTAATAAGTCCTTTACGCCTTCTAGCATGGCCACTCGAGGTGGGGATGTCCTACATATCGGACAGGTAAGTTTGGGACTCCTGCCTAGTACCGTTACAACTAGTAGGGGTTATTACCTAACCTTAAACTTACTTCTAAAGATTAAAATATATATTATAAGTAGTATAAACTCTTATAATAAATTAGAATTAATATTATAAGAATAATTTTATTAGTATCTTAGACTGGCTTCTACAAAGCGGACATTGTCTTAGAATGGGCGAATAATCTGGTTGTTGCTTGATGCCCTTTTTGCTTGGCAGCGCCGCGGGCACACCTGATAGTTATTACGTCAGCTGTCGATCGTAGCGTCCGTAGCGTCCGTAGCGTCCGTAGCGTCCGTAGCGTCCGTAGCGTCTTTGATACCCGCCAAGTCAATGCAGGCTAGAGAGGCACCCAAACTATAAGGGCGCTAAACTTAGAAACAAGCACGACCTCCCTGGCCGTCCTCACCGACATTCATTTGCAAATCCACTCAGCGGATATCCCCGTCCTATCTGTAAGTTTGTAGACGGCTACAATCTTAGACCGATGTACAAAATAAAGAAGCATAAGGGTCAACTGCTTCTGGTTACACAGAGTTGCAGACTGGGAGCTAAAGAACTTAACATAAAGAGTCAGAAGGGTTGTGTAAACGAGACGACGCTCTCAACTCCAAGTCACGTTCAACGACAGTTCTGTCTGCGAAAACCTCAGAACTCATCAGGTTCTAGGGCCAACGCAGTGCCATTCAATAATCCAATACTAGCGCAGTCTCCTGCCCCATTCAAAGATAGTTTGTTAATTGCCAACGGACTGTAATTTTTGCAATTTTAATAGGTAGAAAACTTCACGAACCCTCGAACTAGAAAAAATACCAGTATAACACAATACGTGAATTCAAACCATTGAGCTGCCGACTCGATGTCGGTTTTGTATGTTACATCACAGAAAGTGCCTCGTGAGGAAGGCGTCAAGCCTCTTCAGCCCTTCTTCCAAATATTTCGTCTGGCCAGCGTAACCCATACGTATATACCCTGTAAAATCCTCACCATTTCCGAAGCATCTCTTTCCAGGTACAAGAAAAACTCCAGCCTCGGCAATTAAATCTCGACATAATTGTTCGTCATCAACTGGAGTCCCACGCTGAGAGAATTTGATGAATGCGGTCGTGCCTGCGGTGGGCTTAAACCACGTACAAATATTTTCAAACTTCTTGACAAATTCCGTAACCAATCTGAGGTTCCGGTTCGCAATGTTGATGTTTCTCTGGAGCAAAGCCGTCCGGACTGGGCTAGAGAGGGCAAAACTTGCAATGTGGTCGTCAACTTGCGACACACTGATCGTCGTATAGTGACGCGAAGATTCAATAGATTTCATAATCGCCTTATTACTGGATGCAATCCATCCAATACGTACCCCAGCCATGGCAAACGCCTTCGACATAGAACCAGTGACGATCACCTTGTCGTATCCTAATGCTGCTGCGCATGGAGCAACATCGGGGATATTATCGAACAAGCTGTGGAATAGCGGTCGGTATACCTCATCCGATAAAAGAATAAGGTCATGGCTGCGAGCAAATTTGATAATTGCCTCTAAGCAGGATCGTGAGATTGGATTACCCAAAGGGTTGCCGGGGTTATTAATAATGATCATCTAGCTTGTTGGTTAGGTCTTGGCACCGGCCTATTCTTAAGCAGTCTTACCTTAGTATTAGGCTTGAGAAGTCCTTCGAGTTCCCGAGTATCGGGCATATACGAGTTTTCTTCTCTGAGCTTCCAGAGGGATACTTCCGCGCCAAGTGCAGATGGAACACTATAGAGCTGTTGGTAGGTTGGGTACACGCAGATGACGTGATCACCGGGGTTAATCAGAGTGTAAAGGACCGCAAAGTTTGCACCAATGGCACCTTGGGTAATAAGAACGTCTTCTGCACTCAGAGCGGCCGACTTGTCCAGAGGGTTCTCACCACACATTTCAGCGACCAACCCCCTCAATCTCTTGGAACCGTGTGGGTCGCCATAGCCAAGAGCACCAGGGAATAAGATTGGAGTGGCCGATTCTTTTAACTCTGAAAGCGCAACAAGCTCGTTGAGAGCGACTGGTGCCACACAAGTAGCTGCCAGGTCAATAATCCCGGGCATGAACAGGTGCTCGCCTATCCATTGCTCGACGTCAAACACGGGAGCGCGGACCATGACGTTGATGTCCTTTGATGAACTGAGATTGGCATTAGAAGACGCCCTTTGAACTTCTGTAGACTGGTATAGCTGGACGTCTTAGGACTTTTTATAGGTGATTGTCAATGTTCTTGCACACGTCACAATTGCGTATGTTGTGATTTGTCAGCCCATGCCTTCCCACCACCCGATTACTCCGACTATTTTACTCCGCATCCTAGGAGGAGCCTGTACTTACTTAGGTTGTTCTATATAGTAGTATTGCACGCTATTAACTATAATATAAATAGAAATAAATATAAGAAATCTCTTAATTAGTAAGCCTAAGGGAAGAATAATACCTAGTCTTAGTATTATTAATAGTATAGTAATATAATAATATATAGTTATAACATGGTTAATAAGCGAGTTGTATAGACAAACGAGTTAAACATTTTACCCTACGTATCTACCTAAATAGAAATAACTATAGAGCCTTACCGCGAGGCTTGTATCAGACGACAATAAAACTATATCTAGTCATTGGGGGTCCCGATATTATCCGGATAGACTCGACAGCAAACGCTTCATCTTTGGCTCCGCGACAGCGACGCCGGCCATCTTCATTCAACGGCCACATCAAGGGAAAACTGATTTCAATTTGTTCCGGGTCTCCCGCAATATGCCCAAAAAATCTATTTATTCATTATTGGGATATCTGATTGTCTCCACCGCATCCTCGTGGCTGGCAGCTTATTATGCCCCTATTTGTATACATGGCAATATTTGTCTTTCCTGAAGAACAGGTGGCGACCTGTATATTCCTAACACGATGGTTTTCACATATAAATATTCCGACGCTACATTTCGGTAAGCACTGGCATTCCGATCCTTCGTTGTTTATGTTGTACCATCCATCTTCTTCGGCTCTCATCATTTCTTTCGCTATGTTGATGATCAAACTATGCTTCTGCATCTGATGCTTCCCATGCTTTGTAAGCTCCATCATTCTGTTTGTCTGTTGCTCTAGAAGAAGGATGATTCTTCTTCTGAGAATAGGCTCGCGGCAGACCTTTGCCATAAAAAACAGCGATTTAGTCAGCATTGGAGCAAACGACGGCAGATCAAAGTCGGTCCGGTTTGGATCGAGAAGTGACTGTATAAGCAAAGTAGTTTGATCGAAATCAAAGAAATATTCATCCCAACAGGTCTCCAAGCCCACCAGAGGTATTTTTAGCAAGATATTGGTTAGCTTCTGGCGCACGGTTAAAATCAGAAAACGACCACGATCCGCGCTGGTACTGCACAGTAACTGTAGCGCCTGGATTCTCCTGTGCCAGCTCTGGTAATGATGAAAAAGAGGATTTCGTTGCTCACAGGCTGCTGCCAAGTCCTTCAAGCTCGGTTGTGGCGGCAGGTTCTCCATTATCGACTGCAGCGAGTTCCACAGCATCTCTAATTCGAGTGATGCGTTGGCATATGATGCAAATGGCTGACGTTGATACATTGCAAGTGCTTCATTCCAATACCAAGTTTGCCTACTGCCGGAAGTGAGAAAAGAAACTTGCCGAGACCCTTCGATTAGAGGCATGGCAAGTGGTACGGGTATCAAATCCTTCACCATCCTCTCCAGCTTAACAAAAAAAAGTAGGATATGGTGCACTGGCACGGGAGAGCCTGCCAGTGTTGCATGCTTCCAAAACTGCCAGTCGTGGATCAGTTGAATACTGTTGTGAACCACTCGAATTGCAGCTTTATGGTCATGACTCCAAAAGCAGCAACCCGAGAAAAGCATATTTGTAATAAGAACAGTGCATTTCTCACTCGTTGAGAGGGTCGGCCGGTGTGCCAGGTTGATAATTAGCTTCAGAGACAACGAATACTGCCGCAAGCCCTCAAGGTACCACTTGTCTGCTTCATGCCGTTCGGTATGCCGTTCGATATTTGATTCGCAGCCCATTTTGACTCTTCGGCAGATCGCTACATACGCATTGCATGCATGCCAGATGGGAGATAGATGGTGCGCGGCCAGCGGCAGATGAACTGACCATAGATCCTTGCTGAACTCATCACAAGCCGTTTGGACAAGCTCGGTGCGAAAGTAGGATGATAGTTCCAACTCAACCGATGTGGCATTGGCGCGAGCGGCCGAGATGCTAGCAAGCGGGTAAAGCCCTGCAGCTTCAAATTGAGGACCAAATTGACAAGGAATATGGTGTGTTGGCCAGAGAGAATAACCTTGGCATTCAACGCCCACAACCTCGCACCGACGACAGGACGGCTTTCTTTCATCGCATTTAACATGACGCCTCCTGTCGTATTAAGTTAGGTGATGAACGGGGGTAGTGTCTTGACAGGGGAGCACATTACCGACATGTTTTGCACCCTGATCGAACTCTTGGGGCCCATCGTTTTCGGCGTGGTTGTGGGGAGATGGCAAGCTGCCAAAGTTTCGCGTTATTCAGAGGGTTGGTTGAGGCCATTGTAAAGGCGTACCGGGTTCGAAGCAAATGAGAGTGCTCTAGGAAGTCGCGGGTACAGCACTGTGAAGTTGCCGCTCTATTTAAGTCCTTACTGACGATTTTTGGGGCAAATGTTGGATGCTCCTGGCTACTCTCAACTGTGCCGGTTTATTTGATGGTACTTTGTACGTACTGCGTAAGCATGTAGCACTGCAGATCGTTGCCGTAAGAGGACTCTTAAATCTTGCCGCTACGTACATCTGATGCCTAACCCCGCTCTTCCTGGTCATCATCGCTCGCGTAGCTCTCCCGTCCGGACATTTCACCCGCAAGCTTGCCGTTGCTTATTCCTTAGGCCGTATTTATTAAGGTATACAGGCTGTTAGTAGGGAACTAAATAGACGAGGAATTAAGTGTATTATATTATCTAACTAAGGTGCCTATACTAGTACTTAGTACTAGATATAGAGGGCTACAGAGGAATATTAATCTCATACTAGTTCAGCGTTCAGTGCGGCAGTCTCCCTTCATTACCGCAAAAAGGATGCATGGCTTGTGCGCATTACCTGACAGAGCATGTAGCGCCGAGGATCGAAATGGTCGTGACACAAGACAAGGATAGTCCCTGTATATCCATCGATAGGAAGCCTGCCAAATTGACCGGCCTACGACAATCGCACACCCAAGAGTCCGAGTAATCAGCTCATGTCGAAATGTTTAATAAAGCCCACACCAGTGGGCGGATGGGCACAGCCTGAATCGCCCGCAATACGCCGGCATGACGCTGGCGACCCGCCCACGTCTCCCATTTCGTTTTTTTGTAAGATTTTGAATACAGGTCGCCTTTCAGTACAAGCCACTGCTCCAGAAGGTCAAGCTGGCAACTACGAAGAGGACGGCAGCTGCCCGGATACGTTGGAGGTATCCTGTGACAACCTTGCCAAGAGACCGATAAACGCCTAAGCTAAGCCATTGGGGTACCAAGCCCACTTCCAACCATAGATCCAGCCGATCCTTGCCCCGATTACACTAGCCTAAACCCCAACTGATCATACACTTGCCGCAAAATGTTTGTTTAATGGCCCTTCTTATGGATGCGTCGCCCGCTGGCCTGCCGTGACAGCGCACATTAGGCGGCAACCTAACGAGTTAGCCAAGGGAGGTTGAGATCCAGAATGACTGCGGCAGGAAGTCGCCAGCCTTCTTGGCTCACCAATGCAGGTTACGTCCTATGCGGGACCTCCGTTGTCCGCGTATACCATCCGATACGTGTTCCACACTGGAGCCTGCAGCTGACCACCACCTTCGACGCTTCCAGCTACCATTAATAGATGGTGCGCAAAAATGTAGAAAAGGGGCGCTTTTGTGACTTCATCATCCAGACTGCAGATAGGCGGTATGGAAACTTTTCTACAGTTGGCTGATTTTGCACAGGTCGTTGTGTCTTTTCACTGTGTCGGTCACCATGTTTATGAACTTAAATTTACACTAGCTTGCAGTGATACATGTACAGAAGCGTCGCCAGGAGGACCCCTTAGATCAGACGGAGCCATAATCGTCCGGTTGTGTCAACTCACCATGTCCATGGCTTTTTCTGTCATTCCTTCTAGCTCTCCATTAGAACAAGTCGGCTTCATCTGCCCAGTGTGCCGGCTCATGCCCTGTCTCGCATGATTCATGATTATGCATCGGGTGTGGTGTGGTTGGCTGCCTTGACAAGGCAGTGCCGCCTTAGCAAGGTTCTCTTAGGTCAAATCACGGTCCTAGGAAGCACACTGAGCACCAGCCATCCATCGGTGACCTTCCTCATCAGGACGGCTCCCGTCTCCGGGGTTAAGATATGTGACGTTAAAGCCTTGAGAATCCTTGTCCTGTGTGGTCCAGCCGCAGCCTCCGGCACGGTTTATCCGTATCTATATCTAGCAGTGCTCAGAGGTACATGACGAGCTCTTTTACTGGCATCAATGTAAATATCCAATTACAAGAGGTGCGCGGCCAATGGTGTATAAAGTCGGCAAGGCCTCAATCTCGACTAGCAGCCTTCAACGTCGTCACAACTGACTGCTCCATTGCCAACATGAAAACCAGCGTCCAGCCATCTTCGGGTTTGCTCCTCGTCCTCGGCCTCGTCGGCGCCCTCTTCGCGCCCTCCGAGGCCACGGGAACCATGGGAACCTGTGCCATCAGCCACTGCTGAAAGGCAAGAGTGAGTAGGCTTCGCATTTGGCGCCTGCAGTAAGAGACTGTCGGGGGGCTGTCTCCTATCGGCATTTTTTGCAACTTCTTCCGCGGGCTGGTCGAGCAGCTCGTTACCTTCGATCCCAGCGTATCGCACGCAGATCATGTCTCGGTGGTCATCGTCTGTTTTCTGAAACGTAACGAACATCATCGGCGACAAGGGTGTGGCTGTCGAGTTTACATAGGTAATAACGGAGCTATTGTCGATACAAATCGTGGTCCCTTTCCTCGGGCGCTGATGCGCGAGAGCTGCATGGAGGTACTCCACGGCCCTCCACACCTCTACATCAAATACTTCGCCTCTGCCAATTTAATAAGGCCGGTGCAGGTGGAGTAGTTTTTTCTTCTTTTTTTTTTAAGTAATACGGTATAAGCCACACGATACTACTAAATCAAGAGATAACCAGTGACGAAGACGAGAGTTTCAGAGCAGCATCGCAGACATCAGCCACGGAAGGTGACGAAGCAGACCGTAGTTTAGGCATCATTTGCTAGCTGTGAGGTGACAAAACTACGCTCGATATCGAGCATTTTAATATAGGCTCCTGTTAAGAACAAATGTTAATTTTGTTGTAGTGACAGAACAGGTGAGACGATTGCGACTGTCCATACCTGCAGATTGCCACCTTACGCTTAATATACGGAGTGCCTGGTAGCAAGTCTCCAAGGGTGACACAGCGTCCAAGTTTGGCTCTTCCTGTGCCAGCTGTAGGAAGTGACAGGCAGCGGTATATCCCCATTGAAGCGTCAGAGGCGATACTATGCCAACGACGGTACTGCCGCGCTTAATTATTTTCTGTGCAAACTCCAAAAAGTCCACTGCTACCCTGTTTAATGTGCGCTGGCGTGTAGTGTGTAGACTATTAGGTACTTGTTGAGGCCATAGTTTATCAATTCGGTGAAGCAGCGCCATGGTGCTGGAAATAAAATTCAGTCAAAAGAGTAGGCGCTAGTATATCAGTCGTGATATTCATACCTGTAACAGACAGCGCTCTGGCAACATACTATGACCCCTCGTCGGGATCCTTCACTGAGAGTGAAGATTAGCAAGGCATTCAATGCCTTATCAAGCTGAGTGACTTGATTCTCCGAAATAGGAGCCGTGTCACGGTGTAGCGATAAGACACAATCAAGCAAATGTGTGGCTTGTGCGAGAAGCGCGAACCGACCCATGTTAATGGACCCTGATTCGCGGGCGGTCATTGCGTAGTTTGGGGCCATTACCTGCGAGCATGTTAGTGGGAAACTGTAGCAGCAAGTCTGCTCGAGTGAAATCGTACGCCGCTATCCCACGCGTCGTCGTCGCATGGCAGAAGATCGTCCGAGCCAGGTCCTTTTGTGACAATGGGAAGTGACGGCCATCCTATGCATATATAACTGCTCAAAGTTAGTGCCACATGCTACGGTTGCCCAGAGGTTGTAGATTACAGGAGCAAGAAGGCAGCAGAGCCAAATAGAGCAACGCAAGTGAAGAGTGAAAAAAAAGAAGAAAAAAATCGGTGGTACGTACCGCTCCAAAATTACGACTGCCCACCAGACTCGTCTCAGTTCCTCCACTTCTATCCACGACGAATCTGACCGTAACCAGGGAACAACTTCCCAGCCCAAGCCCATGGCAACCGCAGAGTGCGCGCAGGTGGCCACAGAGATGTAGGCGGCGGGATAAATGGCGTGGCCAATTTCATATATCGCCAGCAAAATGGATGCCTGCAGAGTAGCCACGGTAAGGGAGCCTCGCATATCTGTAGAATTGAGAAACTGAATCGTGGCCAGATAAGTAGAGGACTGTGTCGCAGCGAAGCCTGCTGAAGGTGTCAGAGAAGCCAATTTCATCGCCAAGAGAAGCAGCGCTACGTCGGCTCGATGTATCCTCGTAGCCTGTAGCGCTTCATCCATGAGCCTCCGTTGTGATATAATTGGTAACCATGTATGAAGGGTGCTGAAGAAGGCGGATGCAATTGCTCTTCTTTGTCCTAGGTCACCTATCTCCATGGCCACGTTCGACGGTACTTCAAAACCAGTCTCGGGAAGATGCATTGAATTGGCGAATCTTTCATTGTCTAGAAACAAAGGAGCTGGAAACGGCATAGCTTGCAGCGCAACAGCTCCCACAGATGTGCCTGCGGGAGTATATACACAAAACTGGCCCCTCCTTGGCCACTGGTAAGCCAATTAAACTGTCAATTCGGCGGCACAATATCATACTTATCGCAATACGTGCATGCCGGAAGTATGCGATCGCATTTGCCCTTCCTCTTCTTGCATGCTGTACATGCTTGTGGTGCTCGATCCATTCCAATCAGTCGCCGTCCAAAGTTGGTTTGGAGAGTTGAGTGCCTCAGTCTCTAATATATCCGCGAAAATATCTTGCAACTAAACAGTTTGCTAGTCTTAAATTGGATGCGGTTTACGAGTAGTAGTCTTGACCGAAATCGTTTTGGAGGCAGGTTAAGTTGGACGCTGTCGGGAGTATATTCCACCAGGGCAAAGTTGCTGACTAATTCCGACATTCGTGGAGGTGAATAGCCTAATAACGGCATACGGCACACGTGCAATGCAAGGTACTCCGTACAGTTAGCACAACGGTTTGACACTGGCTGCCATGCCAGAGCCGAGAAGCCCAGCCTCATTCGGCACATTGGACCCCGAAGAGTTAATGTGGCCGCCCTGCTCCGCTGCCACCCCCGCCGCTTGCAGCAGCCCATTCCAAAAGCGGTGCGTCATGCGTGTTGAACGAGTAACCATTCACGCCAATAAACCTTTCATAATTACTAATACTAGCTTTTTGCCTTTTTTCTTCTTCTTTATATCAAGGGCGGGTTCTTTCACCGGACTACAAATCACGCTACGAGCCGTAACCAGCTCAACGGCCTTCACCAACCATCAGCCCTCTGCCTGCTCCATTTACGAACCCAATCACCATTCTTGTCAACCCAGCGAACCGTCATGCCTCTCCCTGCCGACGAAGCCGCTGTCGCCACAGGCCAGCAGCTGTTGCAGACTGTGAAGACCATATTTGGACCACATCCGGCATTCAGACCTGGTTCGTCAAGCCCCCACGCAAACCGTACCAAGCACCAACTGCTAACATCAGTGAAGTGCATGCCAAAGGAGCCTTGCTTCAGGGTACCTTCGTTCCAACCGGCGAGGCCGCAGTTCTCTCGGCTGCGCCGCACTTCCACCGTCCGTCTACTCCCGTGCTTGCCAGGTTCTCTAGCTCTACAGGCATCCCTGATTTGCCGGACACTGATCCGCATGGCAACCCGCGTGGCCTCGCATTGCGCTTTATGCTTGAAGAATCACCTCGGCGTGTCCACACCGACATCATCACGCACTCTACCCCGTTCTTTCCTGCCAGGGACGGGCCGGACGCGGTTGGATTCTTCTCCGCCATTGCTGACGGCACTATCGCCGACTACGCGGCTTCTCACCCAGCCGCGAAGAGCTTCATCGACGCACCCAAGCCCGCGCCGGAAAGCTTTGCTACCGAAACCTTTTACGGTGTCAATGCGTTCAAGATGCGTAGCCGGGGTGGGCATGAAACAGTCATCCGTTACCGCGTTGTACCAAAGGCGGGAGCATCACACCTGGATGATGAGAAGCTGAAGATGCTCGGCCCCAACTACCTGTATGATTCGCTTCCACTGCTCCTGGCAAGTGGTTCCATCGATTTCGATGTGGTAGCCCAGTTGGCCCTACCCGGTGACGTCTCAGACGATTGTACCGTTCGTTGGCCGGAAGATCGCAAGCTCGTCACCTTGGGCACAGTCACGTTGAACACGTTGGCTGCAGACAATGCCGCCGAGCAGAAGAAGATCATTTTCGATCCCATTCCAAGGGTTGATGGTATTGAACCGTCTGCCGACCCCTTGATCGACATTCGTGCCGCCATTTACTTGACGAGCGGTCAAGAGCGCCGTGCAGCCTAAAATAACGAGTGTTGCATGAAGTTTGCTGCGTTTTGCAAATAGCTGAGTTAGTCTAGTATATTCAGTGCCATCTGGCTGTTTTAAAGGGTCTGCGGCGGCACGCGTCGGAGCACATCCGCTATGATCGCCATAATCTCTATCGCCGATTCTGCAAGGCCTTGCAACTGACACTCTTGGCGATAAAAAGGGTCTTCAAGGCGGGCTATGTCGAACCATTGCGTGAGCATTGATTGGCTAAAGACACTCGATCGGCGGCGTTTGGAGGTGGGGAAGACAAAACGAGCGTAGGGAAGCAGTTCTGTAAGCTTATGACCACATGATACGACACCGGTGTCCAAAAGCTCCGAGCCAAACTTTTCCCCGTTCGATCCAAGTCTGTGAAGAAGAAGAATGGTGTTGAGGTAAAATAGTAAACAATTATACAGTAAACGAGCTTATAAACTAGTAGAAGGGATAGTAATAGGCCAATAATTAGCTCGTCGGTATAATATACATCGTAAAGGTGAATGTACTAATACGCTATCATAGTATAGGGTTTTATTAACGGGGATTATTTTCTACTTATTGTGATGGTCGTGAAACGATGGGTCTATAAGCTTATAGAGCATCTACCTTCCTAGAATAGGAAGGTATGTCTATACGATGTGATCTAGAATGATAGATCAAGCAGATAATGTTATTTAGTGGGTAGTTTGATGCGTCGTCCTAGGCTGTTAATTAATAGGACCCCCGGCCTGTAGATTAGCGCTAATGCCGCCAATTTTAACTGTTATAGCGCACGCTATGTTTAAAAGACAGAGAGTTTGACCTTAAGCTGGTTTTGCGCAAAACGTCATAATAAGAAGTATATATATATATATGCATATATATATATTTGGCGGCGTGCCAAGTAGCTGCGGCCATCTCCCAGGCAAAGCTTCTCTAGTACGACTAACGAGAAGCATTTACAGGAAGAAAACAAATCAAATGAAAGTCAGGTGCGGAAACGAGAAGGACGGGTACGCCGCTGTCTTCCCCATAATCCCTCACCACCCGCGCGAAAGCACGTCTCAAAACCAGCAGAAGGACGTCTAGCGCTGCAGACAAGCGCCGCAAATGAACCCTTGAGCGCAATCGCGCCGCAGCCTCTAAGTGCCGCCAGCGCAAGAAGCTGTGGCAGGACGGCTTGGAAAGGAAGAAGACGGAGCTCAAGAGCCGCTACAAGGCGCTGCACACTATCAATCAGAAGATGAAGGACGGTAGCAAAAATGCAGTCATAGGCGGGGATCAGTGGCTCGCCAAGCTAGCTGGTAAGGGCCTGAGGAAGCTGGAAGTGGTCAATGGGGATATTGGAGACAGCGGCGATATTGCCGTGGACTTGACGAAATATAGCTTGGCGTGGTGGTTGGACGTCGAAGGCGAGAAGCTGTTGCTATAAGTGTCTCTGTCTACTGTATTGTTTTTTTATACCCCAGCGAGGTCATTTCTAGTTACCACAAGGTGGAATTCGAGAGACTATTATAATGTGCATTGCTACTTTATTCTTTTCTAATGTCTAAAGTTGCTCTGATCTCTATGCCGTGCCATAAATATCACTGTTAAACTCCTCTTTGAATTTTTGTCTCCCCTCCGCATCGTCCCTCACCCACACACTCACACTGCACTGCCCACACGTAAACTCGCCGAACCCATCCTCACCAATCACCACCTCTCCTTCTCCCCAGCCGAGCACGTCCGTCCAGCGCTCACCCGTATGCATCTCCCCGACGTGCATGCGCTTCGTACCTGGCCCGGCATTGCTCAGCACCACCGCCGCGCCGGCGCGCCGATCATGCGTGCCGTACCGCACCCATCCCAGACATGTTGGGTGGTCAAAGTAGTCGGCCTGCTTGCCGTACGCGTACAGCTTGCGCGCGAGCGCCAGCCGCGGGAGCACGCCCCCGCACGACGGCGGGAACGGGTGCTCGCCCTGGATACCGTACAAGTCGCCGTACCAGATGCAGGGATAGCCCTCGCCGCGGAGAAGGATGAGCGCATAGGCCAGCGGCTTGAACCAGTCGGCAATGGGCGCCTCCAGGGCCTGGTACGGCTGCGTGTCGTGGTTCATAACGAGGGTGACGGCACAGACGGGGCGGCACTGCACGAGCGAGCCGTCAAAGACTTTCCGCAAGTCGGCCGACTCCGTCTGGCTGAGGGCGCTAAAATTGTGCACGAGGGGCGCGTCAAACAGCGAAAACTTCTCGTCCATCCGGTCCAGATAGCGGTTCATGTCCTCGAGGCTGTCCTTCCAGAACTCGCCGACAAAGAACCAGCCGCGGCCGTACGTGTCGTCCATCTGCTGCACGAAGCGCTGCAGGAAGTCGGCGCTAAAGTGCTTGATGGCGTCGAAGCGCATGCCCTTGAGTGGCAGCGCCTGCGCGATCCAGTTGCCCCAGGCGAGCACGTCGGCCTGTACCTCGGGGTGGTCGTAGTCAAGGTCCGAGCCCATAAGGTAGTCGTAGTTGCCCTTTTCGTCGTCGACGTCGCCGGCCTCGGCCCACTGCCCGTCGGACTTTTCACCGACAATCTTGTAGATAGCCTGCTTTTTGTTCAAGGCGTTATAGTCGACGCCGCTAAAGTGATACCAGTGCAGCTTCTGCTGGCTGTGCTTACCCTTGCGGCCGGGGAAGTCGAAGCCGACCCAGGCGTCAATCTCGTACTGGTCGCTGACGATCTTGTTGCGGTCTTCGGCGTCGACTTCGACGGCCTGGCACTTTTCCTTGTGGTCAGCGCCGAAGCGGTGGTTCAGGACGGCGTCCCAGTAGATGCCCACGCCGGAATCGTTGGCGATCTTGCACAGCTGCTCTAGCTCTTCCCTGGTGCCCCATTTGGTGCCCACAGCGCCTTTTTGGTCAAACTCGCCGATATCGTAGAGATCGTAGATATCGTACCCGTTTCCCTCCTTGCTGGAGCTTTTGCAGCCCGGTGGCACCCAGATGTTGTCGATACCCCAAGCCTTCAGCTGCGGGACATGATCCGCGAGGCGCTTCCAGTGCTTCTGGTCTGCGGGAACGTACCACTCGAACCCCTGCATCATGGTCATGTTCTCCGGCGTTGCATCTTGTTCACTCATGATTCACAGTCAAACTCAAGTTTCCTGACTATAGACAAAGAAGTGGTGTATATCTGGTAATGTTTCTTCTAGGAGATGTCAACGGTTGGAAAGCGTCTCCAAAGTGTATATGACGACACGAAGTCGCGGCATACCCCACATGGATACAAAGTGGCTGTTAGCTGGCCAATCGCTTCGCATAAAATTGCGGAATACAGCTTCATGAGTGGTACTTCCTGCGCGCTTTCGAGCCAAGTCCGTGAAGAAGAAGAATGGTGTGTGTATGGCGGGCGCTAGGCTCCACGACCAAGATTGGTGATCCAGGCTGGTGCGGCTCAAGAGGTACTTTGGTGAGCGACATTATATAACGCGGTAGCTTGTAAAAGAGAAAAAACGAGTCTGGTGTTTCGTCTATCAGACAAAGAAAAGCAGATTTTTTTTACAATCGAATGCGAGACGATAATTACAGCTGAGTGATGTTCGACGGAGTGACTCAACGCAGGCAACGTCAGCATACTAAGGTTTCACTGGTTCCCTATAGTAACGCTATTCTGCTAAACATATTTTGCAAAAGAAAATAGGAAACTGTCTAAATCCTGAATATAGATGTATTTCGTACTTAATTTTGAAAAAAAAGTTATTTCTATGATTAATTCTGAATTATGTTTCTCAGGCGGCGTTGCCGCTGCGGGCGGGTCAACTTCGGATCGGCCCACAGCTCTTATCGGGCGGTCTGGCTTATCGCATCCCGCAGAAAAAAAAAATTCGAGGGACTCTCTTAGCGCATCAAGTCAAGCCCATATTGCCAGGCCGTACATGCAATTGCGCAAAGACAATCTCTGTCTTCGCACTTTTACATATCCGCCGCCATGAGCAATCTCAAGCGAAAGGATGCCCCTGGCGGCCATCCTCCGGCCAAATCCGCCAAGCAGTCCAAAGAGGCGAACCCCAAGACCGACAAGCCAAAGGCCGACACCCCGAAAAAAGCTGTCGTCTCTGTACTCAAAGAAGAAGAGCCTCTGTTCCCCCGAGGCGGCGCCAGCGTTCTCACGCCGCTGGAGCAGAAGCAGATTCAATTAGAGGCCAAGGCCGACGCCGCGCGCGAAGAAGAATTTTCCACCGGTGGCAAGCCCGAAAAGAAGAAGAAGCGATCGTCCGCTCTCAAGAAGGCCGACAAGAAGGCGGAAGCCAAACCTGAGGAAGAGTCTGTAAAAATTGAGAGCCTCAACTTCAAGGTATTTCAAGTCGCATGTTTACCAGAAAAACTCAATTGCTAACTTTTACAGAAACTGGTCAAAGGATCCGTCGTTCTCGGCCAAATCACACGCATCAACAATCTCGCCCTCGAGGTCGCTCTGCCCAACAATTTGACCGGCCATGTCTCAATTGTCGCCATCTCCGAGCAACTGACGAACCGACTACAAGGCGACGCCAAAGACGACGACGATGACGAGAAAGAAGACGATTCCGACGACGAAGGCGAGGACGTCGACCCCAAGTCCATCTTCGAGGTTGGCCAGTTTGTCCGCGCCTACGTTGTATCGACAGTCGACGGCGGCGCTACCGGCAAGGGCAAGCGCAAGATCGAGTTGTCGCTCCGTCCGACCGAAGCCAACACCGGCCTCACGAAAGACGACGTCGTGCCTCAGTGCACCGTCGCCGCCGCCGTCGCCAGTGTCGAGGACCACGGATGCATCATGGACCTCGGTATTGAAGGTCTCAGCGGCTTCCTGCCCAACGGCGAGATCGACGCCAAGATGAACCGCGACCGTCTGCAAGAAGGCGCCGTATTCCTGTGCCAGGTCACCGGCAAGAAGGGCAGTGGCAAGGTAGCCCAGCTCACGCTCAAGCAAGAGAAGATTGGCAACGTCAGCAACCACCCTGCCGATGCCACAACTATCAACACATTCCTCCCCGGTACCGCTGTCACAGTTCTCGTCACCGGCAACAGCAGCAGAGGCCTCGTCGGTAAAATCATGGGCCACGTCGACGCCACAGCCGATCTCATCCATTCCGGAATTGGTCCCTACAACACTGATCTCGAATCCAAGTACAAGATTGGTTCCAAGGTCAAGGCGAGAATTATCTGCAACTTCCCCACCGCAAAGAGCCCCAAGCTGGGTATCACTCTTCTGCCTCATTTGACATCTCTAACCAAGAAGCGGCCCGACGGGCCTAAGCGCTTGAGTCTGCCCCTTGAGGTACTTCCCATTGCTTCGACAGTCGAGAAGTGCACTGTGCGTCATGTTGAGACTGATATGGGCTTATTTGCCGATATTGGTATCCCTGGCCTCTGCGGCTTCATACACATTTCCCGCGTCAAGGACGGTAAAGTCGATGCACTCTACGAATCCAGCGGCCCTTACAAGGTTGGCACCACCCACAAGGGTCGTGTTGTAGGCTACAACGAAATGGACGGTGTCTTCCACCTCTCTTTCGAAAAGTCTGTTCTCGACCAGACCTATATCCGCCACGAAGATGTGCCCGTCGGCGCCGTCATGACTTGCGATATCGAAAAGCTTGTCATCAATGAAGAGGGTGTCAACGGCCTCGTGCTCAAGATTGCCGAGGGCATCACCGGTTTCGTCACTGAACGCCACCTTTCCGACGTCAAGCTGCAGCACCCCGAGAAGAAGTTCCGTCAGGGCATGAAGATCAAGGCCCGCGTACTGAGCAACGATTTGATTAAGAAGCGCATCAGACTCACTCTCAAGAAGACGCTCGTCAACTCTGAAACCCCCATCATTACAAACTACGACGACGTCAAGGTCGGCAGCCAGGCCCTCGGTACCATCATCAAGCTTGAGAGAAGCGGCGCCAGAATTCAGTTCTACGGCGATTTGCGTGGATTCCTCCCCATCTCTGAGATGAGCGAGGCCTACATCCGTGACCCTTCGGAGCACTTCCGCGTTGGCCAGGTTGTCAGCGTCCACGTTCTTGACGTCAACCCCGAGCAGAGACGCCTGGTTGTTTCCTGCAAGGACCCTGGCGCTTTCGGTCTCGAGAAACAGACTGCTTTGAAGAACCTGTCTCTTGGCGACATTGTTTCTGCCAAGGTCACACAAAAGTCTGAAGACCAGGTCTTTCTCGAGCTGGAAGGCAGCCTGCTCAAGGCTATTCTCCCTGTCAGCCACCTGACTGACAAGTCTGCGTCCAAGAACCAATTCGCGCTCAAGAAGGTGTCTGCTGGTCAGACTCTGTCCAACCTCGCCGTCATTGACAAGAACGACAGCCGCCGCTCTGTCATCCTGACACAAAAGCCCAGCCTCGTTGAAGCTGCCAAGGAGGGCAAGCTTCTAAAGACCTTTGAGCAGGCTAAGCAAGGCAAGGTGTTCGCTGGTTTTGTGAGAAACGTTACGGCTACTGCTGTCTTCGTTCAGTTTGCCGGCGCTCTCAACGCCCTGCTCCCCAAGGCCCGTCTCTCGGCCGAGGCCCAGACCAAGCCCGATTTTGGTCTGCGCAAGAACGACTCCATCGAAGTCCGCGTCGTCTCGACCATCCCCGACCTCAACCGCATTATGGTCGCCCCGGCCTCTGCGCCTGCCGATCAGGATGTCGCCGGCAAGAGTGAGAGGGCCAAGGCTGCGCCCGCTGACGGCCTGGCTTTTGGCTCCATCACCAAGGCCAAGATCACCTCCATCAAGGAGACGCAGCTCAATGTCCAGATTGTCGACTCTGAAGTCCAGGGCCGCATTGATGTTTCCAACGTCTTTGGCAGCTGGGACGACATTGCTGACCCCAAGCAACCCCTCGCTACCTTCCACAAGGGCCAGGTTCTCCGTGTCAAGGTTGTTGGTGTGCACGACGCCAAAGACCACCGTTTCCTGCCCATTTCTCACCGATCTGCGCACTCTATTCTGGAACTCACAGCGCGCCGCGCTGATCTGGATGCGGAGACGCCCAAGGAACTAACCTTTGGCTCCCTCAAGGTCGGCCAATCTCACATCGCCTTTGTCAACAACTTTACACAGCAATATCTCTGGGTCAACCTGTCTCCCTCTGTCCGTGGTCGCATTTCTGCCATGGAAGCCTCTGACGACCTTTCGCAGCTCAACGACTTGGAAGCCAACTTCCCTCCTGGCTCTGCCCTCAAGGTCCGCGTAACCTCTGTCAACGCCGACAACAGCCACCTCGATCTTTCTGCTCGCTCGTCATCTTCCAAGGACATTGTTACCTGGGACTCCATCAAGGCCAACATGGTTCTTCCTGGAAAGATTACCAAAATCAATGAGAGACAGATTCTCGTCAAGCTTAGCGAGTCTGTCTCTGGACCCGTCCATCTACCTGATATGGCCGACAACTTTGACGAAGTCAACACCACTCAGTTCCGCAAGGGTGGTATTGTGCGCGTGTCTGTCGTCGACGTTGACAAGAGCAATAAGAGACTCCGTCTGTCTATCCGTCCTTCGCGCATCATGAGCTCTACTCTGCCTGTCAAGGATAAGGAGATCAGTGAAGTCGCACAGCTCACCTCTGGTGACATTGTGCGCGGCTTTGTCAAAAATGTTGCTGAAAAGGGTCTCTTTGTTCTTTTGGGTGGCCAGGTTTCTGCTCTCGTCAAGATCTCTAACCTTTCGGACCGCTACCTGAAGGAATGGAAGGACCAGTTCCAGGTTGATCAGATGGTCAAGGGCCGCATTATTTCCATCGATAACGCTACCAAGCAAATAGAACTGAGTCTCAAGTCTTCAGTCGTTGATGAGGATTACACACCCCCGGTCACTTACAAGGACATCTCTGTTGGACAAGTGGTTACCGGCAAGGTCCGCAAAGTGGAGGAGTTTGGTGCTTTCATTCTGGTCGACAATTCCGCCAACGTCAGCGGCCTGTGCCATCGCAGCCAAATGGCTGAAAATCGTGTTCAGGACGCAACGAAACTGTACAAAGAGGGTGATGCCGTCAAGGCCAAGGTGTTGGAGGTGGATTCTGAGAAACGCAGAATTAGCTTCGGCCTGAAGCCTACCCTGTTTGAGGATGAGGACACAGATATGGACTCTGACTCTGAGCAGGGCGCTGCCCTTTTGGACGAAGACAGCGATGAAGATCTAGACGAGGGTGCTCTGCTTAAGCTCATCCAAGCCCAGATCAATAACGAAAATGACGACGATGAAGAGGATGATGAGGAGGAAGATGATGACGACGAGGACGACGAGGATGATGATGAGGAAGCCGATGACGATGAGGACTCGGAGATGGAGGACGCCCCTGCCGGCGCCGGTCTGGGTGGCGGCAAGTCTGCATGGACTGCCGATCCCTTTGCTGAATCAGGCTCCGAATCTGAAGGTGACGAGCCCAGCAAGAAATCGGACAAGACCAAGAAGCGCAAGAAGAACGAGATTGAAGTCGACAAGACTGCCGAGCTCGACACCAACGGCCCTCAGACGTCATCCGACTATGAGCGTCTGCTGCTGGGTCAGCCCGACTCGTCGGAGCTGTGGATTGCCTACATGGCTTTCCAGATGCAGGTGAGCGAGCTGCCCAAAGCGCGCGAAGTCGCCGAGCGCGCGATCCGCACCATCAATATCCGCGAGGAGACAGAGAAGCTCAACGTGTGGGTTGCCTACCTGAACTTGGAGGTTGCCTACGGCACCAAGACGACCGTCGAGGAGGTCTTCAAGCGCGCCTGCCAGTACAACGACCCGCAGGAGATCCACGAGCGCCTGGCGAGCATCTACATCCAGTCGGAGAAGCTCAAGGACGCCGAGGCGCTGTTCGAGGCCATGGTGAAGAAGTTTGGCGCCAAGGCCCCGACGGTGTGGATGAACTACGCACACTTCCTGCACGTCACCCGCGGCGAGCCGGCTCGCGCCCGCGCCCTGCTGCCGCGAGCCACGCAGCAGCTCGGCGCAGCCCACGGACAGACCATTGTCGCGCGCTTCGCGGCGCTCGAGTTCCACTCGCCGCACGGCGAGGCGGAGCGCGGCCGCACCATGTTCGCGGGCCTGCTGGACGCGTGGCCCAAGAAGGGCGACCTGTGGAAACAGCTGCTGGACCTGGAGATGGGGGCCGACGGCAGCGAGGCAGACCCGACGGCGGTGCGCGACGTGTTTGAGCGCCGCACCAAGGTGCGCGGCCTCAAGCCGCAGCAGGCGGAGAAGTGGTTCCGCCGCTGGACGGCCTTTGAAGAGAAGCTGGATCCCAAGGGCGGCAAGGGCAAGGTGACGGCCAAGGCGCACGAGTGGGCGGCTTCGTTCAAGGCGCGCAAGGAGGCGGACGCAGCGGCGGCGGCGGCGGAGGATGAGGAGATGGAAGAGTAGGAGGAAGGCATACACCGGTGTATATGAATTTTTCTTTAATTGTTTACTAGTTGGTATTTGTATTGTTTCATAGCTGCTTCATGGGTAGGAAAAGTAACGTGCTCTATGCGCTTGAATATTACCATTTTATTTCTACTCGTTGCCTTCTGTGAAGTTGTGTGAACAAGGGCACGTTAGACAGGGTGGTGTAAGACCAACAACAGCGGCTCTTTTGTGCTGCGGTTCCGCGATACGTGCCGTTCTTTTTCAACCCGAGATAAAGCCATGATAGAAATACCTGCCGTGACGCATTCTCTGTAATTAAACCGCCACCATTTCCCGTTCAAAGCGTGCTCATACGAGTCTTTGGTTAATCGTCTAGGGTACCTGTACCTGCCTAAAAGAGCAATACGGTTCGGGTGCCGTCATGTGGGGTCTGGCGGCTGGTATGTTGCCAGGCTTGTCCTCTCGTTATCTCCGGCCCTACAGTAGGCATTGAGCGAAGACTAAAGAGAAATGGCGCCTCTTGCATCTGCTATGGCGAATGCTGTCTCTTTTCTTTCATACCTGGCTATCGACGGAGACCCCAGACTCATCCAGCTTTCCGATAAGGGCATCTTGGAACGAGGGGCTGTATTATCAGGACAAGGTTCATGGCTGGCCATGGGATAACTTTTGAGTTTGCGCGGGCGTCGCAGTTGAACCGACAGGCTGACTTGACTCGGAAGATGAGCGAGGTGTGCAACCGAGCCGTTGGAACTGAGAAAGGCAGGGCCGTGGTTGGCAGCCCCAGTTGGTTGAAAGAGATGACGGCGTGAGGGTATGAAGCAAGAACGCTGTATACAATATTTGGAAAGCACAGCAGTCTTATCATTGCGATTTTCTGCTGAGCAATGCTGCGTCTGGGTCTTGCATGCATGCGGCAACGCATTTGTGGCCCTCCTGCGTGGCCTGGCAGATAAGCTTCTTGCCGACCATCGAACAAACAAATCAAACCGCGGAATATTCGGCTTATCACGAGAGCACAGTATTCATTATTGATCATTAGCTCTTTCTCGACTTTAAAAAGAAAATATGCGCTGCAAACGCGCAGTTCTGTATCATGTAAATGCGTCCATTCTCACCATGGGTCCCTGCACCCGAGCAGATCTCACCTTGAAGACCACCAATAAGTACAATCAAGACAATGGATGGCCAGATCGGGCGACCGCTCCGGTGGACTATCGGCAGAGCCCTGCTACCTACCTCGTCAACTCGGAGTATTTTCACTGAGAACGCGCTGCTGTCGGCAGATGAGCAACTCCTCCTCCACATGCAATCGCAATCTGGGTACGAACCCCGGGCTATTAATTAATAACTGAGCTCATCAGCACGACATATGGCGAACTGGGCGCACCGTCTCTCGACCATCGGGTCGTCGATCACGTCGTCGAGGCTTGCTTTGCGTCTTTGCTGGACCCGAGCACGTCACCGCCAGCAGGTCTAGCGCGGTGGATCGGACCCTCGGTCCCCGCTGCGGCCGGCGCTCCGTGAGTGGCTGGAGTGCCTTTCAGAGGGTGTCAGAGGCGCCTGCAGGGCGTTTTAGGGGGATGGGTGTGCCCTGTAGCGGACTTGGTCCCCTGTACCTGCCTGCAGGCGACGCAGGCCTCGTCCTCTGTAGCTAGCAGAAAGCTTGTTCAGTGAAGTAGGCAGGGAACAAGACGTGCGCCGGCCCGAAAAGCCGTTTTGCATCATGATTTCGGAACCAAGGGCTTTTAATAACTACATCTTACATTTTAACATCTCCTACGCATCGTGACTTTTTGTTGGGCGCATCATGGGCTGTCGAGTCTGTCGCGCACGCAAGGTAAGCAAACAGCACCCTCCCACCAGCAACCGCTACCAAAACACCACCATTTGACATGCGCACACACTAACGCTGCGGCTCTTCGGCCTCACACAGGTCAAGTGCGATGGCCGCCCCAACGGCTGCCGCAACTGCGAGCGTCTGCAGCTCGACTGCGTCGCCGACGACGGCACCGCCGCCACCGCCGCCATCAAGCGCTCATCCGCATCATCCCCCGGTGGTGCCGGCGCCGCCGTCTCGCTGAAGAAGATTCGCACCTACCGCTCCTGCAACGCCTGCCGCCTCTCCAAGACCAAGTGTGACGGCGACCGGCCCAAGTGCGGCCGCTGCGCCGTCAAGAAGGTCGACTGCGTGTATGACGGCGGCGCGGCCCCGCGCTGGACGCGCAACCTCGATCGTCCCGCCCTGTCGTCGCTCGGAAACGGCGATGCGGCGGCCGCGGAGGGCCTCCTCGCCAACGTCGAGAGGGAACGATCCGCGTTTCTGGCGGGCGAGAGACGTCTGCCGCCGCGTCAGGATGATACGCCGGCTACCTCGGACGCCGGTGGTGACGGATCGCAGAGTGGGCAAGAGGGTGGGAAACCGGACGTCTCCGTCCCAGATGGACAGTCTTGGTATGTTGCTTGGGAGGAGACGAATGCTGTTTACGCTGCAATGCTGACCTAGGTGCTTAGGCTTTTGTCACCAAGTCTACCTAGTGGCCGTAATCTTCGCCGTGTGGTCGACCAGTATTTTGCCAATTTGCATCCTCTGCGTTGCTTCGCCTTTGTTCACAAGCCCACGTTTATGCGACAGCTTGACAAGGGCCTGACGACAGACGACGAGTCTGCGCTGCTGCACATTGTTTGCGCCCACGGAGCCAAGTAAGTGCCTTGCATCGGCAATCTGCAGCCAAAACTAACAGCCTCAGATTCCATGCCCTCAGTGTGGTTGGTGATCACGCAAGCGACACCAGCCTAATATCCGCGGCGGGAAACCAGTGGGCTAAACGTGCCGAGTATCAGCTTCTCGCCAACTTTGGCAAGATTTCTGTGCAGAGATTAATGGTATGAATATTAAAATGGCCATTGATGAACCGCTGCTAACCACCGTAGACTGCCATTTTATTACACGAATTTCACTTCCGTCATGGTGAATACAGCCAGGCCCTCATGATGAGCGGCTTGGCTGTGCGCATGGCCCACGCTCTCAAGATCAACTCGGAGCACTCCCCCGACATCATGTGCGCAGATGCCGACGACGCTGCCCCTTCCGTCGTCTCCCGCGAAAGTCGCCGTCGTCTCATGTGGGCATGCTACATACTCGATGCCTGGGCTGGCAGCGGCATCGACCAGCTGACCCTGCTGCGCGAAAACGACATCAAGATCCAGCTGCCCTGCAACGAGCGAAATTTCGGCCTACGCATCCCGTGCGTCACCGAAACGCTGGGCGTCGGCCATGTGCTGCAGTTTCTGCCTCCGTCCGTGGTACCGCGCCGACCAGCCGAGAACATGGGCATCATGGCATATTACATTCGCATCGTGACTCTTTGGAAGAAGATTGTTCGGTACGCAAACTCCACCAGAGAGAAGTAATCGCAGAGTGAAAAAGAACAGGCTAACACAGCTACAGATACGTCAACCGGCTGGACTCGCGCATCGACGCCAGCCCGCCTCCGTGGCTGCCGGAATCCGACTTTGCGGCGCTGGATGCCGACCTACGACTGTGGCGCAGGGAGCTGCCGGACTTTGTTGAATACTCCGCTGAGACCATCTATGCTCGCCTGGACTCTAATCAACTGGGCGCCCTGGTCCTCCTCCACTGCACCTACCACCACAACTACCTCGAGCTGTACAAGCTGTCCATGCCGGATCTCTTCAAGCTGTCGAAGCCGCTGTCCATCCCGCCTGAGCACCAGGAGTTCTTCCAGGCCGCGCAGGCCAACTGCTACCACCACGCGCAGCAGATTGCCGACATCCTTGCCGAGGCGGCCGACCACGGCGCCCGGCTGCTCTCGGACAGTCTGCTGCCGTACTTTGTCTACGATAGCAGCCGCGTCATGCTATACTACGTGGCGCGACTGCTCGATCCCAACCGGCTCGATGCGCAGGACAAGGTGCGCGACGCCATCAACGCGGTGGAGAGCAACAATCGCGTTCTCCGCATGATGGTGGCGCTCTTTCCGATTGCGCAATCTCTCGTACGTTTCGGTCCTTGTCCCAATTCGGCACTTCATCTAAACTAACTCACCTTTTAGTCTACAACAATCGAGAGATGGCTGTTTAAGCTGAAGCAGGCGACCAATAGAGAGGATCTGCTGAACAGACTACAGTCTGAGTCGCGCGCCGACATTCCCGGCGTTGTATTGTAAGTCAACCCATGTAAATGACGCCATAACCAGCTGACTGACCTTACACAGACCTAATAGCCCGCCTAGCAGCCCGCAAGACAACACCGACCTCACACTGCCGTCCATCTCGCTGCACTCACTCGCCCGCACCGGCGTAATTGCCAGGCACACCACTGACCAGCGCTCGAGCGCGTCCACGCCGGGCATCAGCTGGAGCGCGCCCACCGTCTCCCCCGCCAGCTCGACGTCCTGGGACCACATGAGCGCCGCGCAGCAGCTCGCCGGCCTGAGCCAAGACACGACGACTTCCTTGCGGTCCGGCCTACAGCACGAGCGCCCCGTGGCCGTGCAACCCCCGATGGCGGTGCAGCGACGAGCCGCGCCCGCGGCGCCCATGTACGAAGCGCTCGACCTCGATGACCTGCAGAATTTCTTGTCCTGGGACATGTACGGGATCCGCGACATGGGTGACCCCATCACGGAAGAGGGCACGGACGACATGGTGGGCATGCAGGCGTGGGCAGGCGCGATTTGAGCGCAGCGTGGTGATTATGTCGTGCTTATTATGGCGACGATGGGCCGGCTGATGGCACCATCTGGAGAGTGGAGCCGCCCGACCGACTGGCCGAGCGACGGGCCGTCGGCGGGTCGTCGGTGATGATGATGATGATTACTTTTATTTATGAAGTATGCTTTTAAGGGAGATGGGAAAGGGTAACGAAGTGTTATTATGAATTTGCGACGAGTCTAGGGGAGGTGGTGCGTGGTGTACAACGTCTGTCAGAAGGTGCAGTGGGCATTATATGCAACAGTCTGTTGCATTTCTGCAGAGTTGTGAATTGCTTATGCATTTTTATCTGGTACTTGGCTCTTTATTATTATTTCTATTTCTATTTTGCTGTTTGAATGAGCGACGGCAGCCTGTCGCTGGATTTTACAGAACAATGGCGCAAGTTTGTACTTGGCATATCGCCGCGTATGAGCTGGCAGCCTCGATCACGACTTGACTACGACTATCAATGATGAAATAATTTGGTTTTGCTCCATACTTGGTTCTAACATTTATTTCTCTTTTCTGCTGTTATAAACTGATGGTGCATATCTGTTTCTGGTCGTCTCTGTGCTAATAGGTGGGGTTACACAATCGCCCCGCTAAAACTTTCCGTGCCTTGAACTTTTTTTTCTGCCCGCCCGCCTCGTCAATCCCATCACCATCACCACCACCAAACACCAACGCCGATCCGCTACGAGATTATACACAATATGGCGCAGGGCAACGTCAAAATGTCGGGCAAGCCGAAGGCCGCCAAGGCCGTGCACTCGAAACGCCAGGCCTCCAAAGTCACCAAGGCCGGCAGCAAGCAGTCCAAGGACACGCTCAACAAGAAGTTCACGTCGGGCCTGACGGCCAAGACGGAGGCGCTGCTGGGCGAGCGCGCGGGTCACCTGGAGCTCATCGGCAAGGGCAAGAAGGGCAAGAAGCTGACGCAAAAGGGCGGCTCCAAGAAGTTTGGTTAGCCTTTGCGGTCGAAAGTCTTTTTGTTCTGTCCCGTTTCTGCATGAGCATGGTGTTTGGGTGCATTTTCTGATTTTGTTTTACGATTGTTTTTTTTTCTCTATGTGGGAATCGTGTACTTGGATTTCGATTACTTCTGCGATTTCAATACCTCTGCCATTACCTACGCCATTTTCGACTCTAGCACTTGCTCAGATCAAACTCCCGACCCTCGGCGACGCACGTCAAAATCTCCCGCACAACCGCCGCATCCTTGTCGACCTGCACCCGCCAGTTGGAGACCGCAATGCGCACCGCCTTGCCGCCCTTCCACGACGTGCCGCTGACGTACATTTGTCGGGTCTCGTTAATTTTGGCCACGAGCGTGTCGTTGAGCGCGGCGTCCCTCGCGCGGAACAGCACCGACATGAAAATCTCATCGCCTGCATTGTTGCCCTCCGGCAGCAGCTCATAGTGCGGCGACTCGCGCAGGAACGACGCAATGGCGCGGGACAGCTGCGCCATGTTGCCGAGCATGCCGGCGAGACCCGGCCGCCCTTCGCTGAGGAGCACGGCGTACACGGGCAGCGCGCGGAAACGGCGCGAGTTCTCGAGGCCAATGTTGAGAGGCGACGGGATGGTGGCGGCACTGCCAGAGGCCAGGTACGAGGCATTGGGGTTGGTGAAGACGGCCTGCATGACGTCGGGCGACTTGCAGAAGAACATGCCGCAGTCGTACGGCTGTTGAAGAGTTAGACAGGGGATACATAAAAGTGCATGATTAGAGAAAGGGAATACATACCACGTTGAGAAGCTTGTGACCGTCAATGGTGATGCTGTCTGCGAGTTCAATGCCGTCGATGCGCTCATGCAAGAGCTTGTACTCGTCCGTCTGCGCCAACGCACGAGCAAATATTCCAAAAGCTGCTTCTTGTTAGCACCCTAAAACCATATAAATAAAGCTGCATTCGTAAAAGGTACCTCCGTCGACGTGAATCCAGGCGCCGTACTTGTCCGCCAGCGCGCGCACCCGCTTCCACTCCTCCATGCTCTGCAGCGAGTACCGGCCCGTGTTGACCTCGCCCGCGCTGATACCCAGGATCGTCGCCACGCCCTCCCTCTGCATCGCCCGCTCCGCCGCGTCAATGTCGAACCGCCACGGCTCGTCGTCGGACAGCCGCAGCTCCTTGACCGCCAGCCGGCC
This sequence comes from Paracorniculantispora psalliotae, assembly GCA_002796755.1. Lineage (NCBI taxonomy): Eukaryota > Fungi > Ascomycota > Sordariomycetes > Hypocreales > Cordycipitaceae > Paracorniculantispora > Paracorniculantispora psalliotae. The sequence goes on along the minus strand of PHFE01000067.1, from coordinate 561,745 downwards.
GAGCCCGACCACGCTCGCCGCCTTGCTCAGCGAGCTGTGGCCCATGCTCGTCAGGACCTGGATCTCCTTGACGCCCGCGGCCGCGGCCGCCGCCAGCAGCCCGACATCACCCGCCGTAACACCGCTGCCCGCGAGCTTGTGGTTCAGGACGTGCTCGCGGCCGCAGGCCAGGCCGGCAACGTTGCTCGCCGTGGCGCCCGTGGTAAACGTGCGGCCCTTCCAGCCGTGCGTCACGCCACCGTCCTCATTCAACCGCAAAACTCGCGCGAGCATCTCCAGCGCCGCGTCTTCCACCGCCGTGGCGACGGTCTGCGTCGGCAGGTGCACCTGCACGTTCTGGTCGACCGCGGAGACGACATTGTCCGCCCACTCGGCGAGGGGCAGCGTGCCGCCGGTGATGAAGCCGAAATACCGCGCCGAGGCGTTCTGGCCGGTCAGCGCGGGCACAATGTCGGCGGTGATGTGCGCGGCGACGGCGGACGCGGGCGCGCCGGCGAGGTACGACGCCGACGCGGGGTCGGGGAGCGAGGCTTCGGCGGCGTGAATGGCCTGCAGCGCGGGGAGGGTGGGCGGCGCGCCGGCGAGGGGAGCGTGGCGCTGAGCGAAGCGCTTCTCCTGCGCAGAGATGTCAAACAAGTTGTCCATTTTGATTTCTAGTTTTGGTTTTTATGTGAACAAGCGCAATTGGGCAAAAGGCGGACAGCAGACTGCGGGTTTATACGAGTCGACACGAGTCCCGGCGCCTTTCGGCTTACATGGAGGGTCTGGCTGGACACTCCACTGCGGACCGCCGACAGACCGACTCGTGAGCTTCAGAGTCGCAAAGGCTACGGATACGGTCAAAAGCAAAAGGTTCAATCTAAGAGTAAATCGAATATTGGTGTACAGAGTTGTAAATTTGCGGCCAATCACAAGCTCAGCTAGTAGAGATGCAGGAGACTGTTTTGCAATCCAACTGCATATTGTAAGACACCTGTGTAATGTGAACCATACTGGATTGAAATAACCAGACTTATTTCTTAAATTTAAAAAGATTATAATCCTTATTTTTACTTGTCTTATGCTTCTTATTCTTCTTACTTTAGTTCTTTTTCTTATTTTTCTTATTTTTCTTTTCATAATATAACACCTTTCTTCTTATTCGATAGATATTCGAATAGAGGAAATCATGTCCCGCCGCTTCGCAGCCTGATTGCGACCGCCTTGCAACCAGGAGCTGCATTTGGCTGGCTGCACCCCATGCAGTGCTCCCCCTCTGTTCTTTGCTTCGTCTCTTCTTACTTTGGAGAAGTGCACATCTTTCGACATGGAAAACGCTGCAGCAGTATTTCCAGGCTTGACTGTTCATGGCTCAATACGACAGAAGCGGTTCGCGCCCAAAGTCAGGACAGGGTGCCGCACATGCCGGTTCGTATACAACAGATGAACCCCTCCTTGGCCTCGTTCCCAAACTAACCCCGCGGTTTCTTTCTTGTCAAGCACGCGGCGTGTTAAATGTGATGAAGCCCGCCCTGAGTGTCGCCGCTGCATCAAAGCACGCATGACGTGCCGCGGTTACGAGCTGCCTTGCCCTGACGACTTTGCCAATTGGAGCAGCAGCGTGCACCTGCAGGAACATGCGCGCAACCGCCACGTCTACCAAGAGCCTCTTCCGCCAGACTGGGATTTCTTGCAAAGTATCCGTTACTGTAAGATGGTATTCCCCTGCTCCCTTCCGAAGCTGGCGCAACGCTGAATATTTGAACCAAAGTCGTGGAGGTGGTGCGGCCGACTCTGGACACCGCCGCGGGACGGAGCCACAACCCCGGCGTCCACGCCCCCGGCTACAGCCGTGACAAGTTCGTGTCGCTCGTCCTCGTGGACCGCATCTCGCGCGCGTCCAAGTCTCGCGGCTGCCTGCTGCAGCCGGGCGACGATGCTGCCTTTGCCGGGCTCTGGTCCAGCTTTGCGGATTACATGCTGCGGCTCGTGCGCCAGCTCAACGAGTACATTGCGGAAGACGCCACGCTCGAGACGCGCCGAAACGTCTTTCGCGGCATCCAACAGCTCTTGTGCTTTGACGTGTGCCTGCAAAGGCCGCTGTGGAAGGCCCACATGAGAGGCTTCCTCGCCTACGTCCAGCGGCATGGTGGCATAACGAGACTTCTTGCGGGCCCGAATCCTCCGCAGACTTTCTTTGGTGAACTCATCACGTATGTTGAACTCATATTTCTTTAGTTTCGTGAAGTGACAAACGAGTGCTCACGGCATTTTGATAGGATGTGCATCTGTTTCAACACCAGCACTCCGGTAAGGCGGCATTTTGCTGAGATATACCGTCTCACCGACAATGAGTTGAATGCCTCCTTCTCCCCCCAACCGAGCACGTTATTATGTTGTCCGCCAGGCTTCAAGATTGCCATCTTTCGTATTACGAAGCTGCGTTGGCTTCTATCTAGCCCAGGCAGTCCCATACGAGCGAGCATTCTCGGACTACACCGTGCCGTGCATGAAATATTCGATTTCCTATGTAGTTTTGACATGGATAGCTGGGCTCACGAAAAGGGAAGCAAGGACACGCCAAGTGGACCAACACTGAATAAAGCCTTTGCTGTTGCGATTCGACTGTACGGCATCTTGACGTTGCCGCCGTCTGCCACAGTTGCATGGGCAGCCTCATCGCCAGCAGCAATCTTGGCATATTCACAACGCCCCGGCCAGAGTAGTTATGAAAGCGTTCGGAGCAGGCACATGGAGGAGCTACTGGAAATACTGCGGTTTGCTGCCAAAGAATTTGAGATCCAGACCAATTTCTCGTGGCCGCTGGTTGTAGCTGGCGTTGCCGCGTCTGAGGAAGAAGACCAAGAACTCATCAGGCGTTCTTTGACGTCGATCTGGGAATGTCCAAGTACAACATTTAGCTTTATTGGAGTAGTACAGCGGCTGCAAACTTTTTGGCGCTCGGGCAGTGGAGAATGGGAAGATTGCTTCGACGAGCCGTATTACATATATACTTGAAGCATCTCCACCAATATCCAATTCACTCTTAACTTATTTTCCTTATTTTTCTTGTCTTCCTCAACTCCCTTAGTTTCCTTATTGTTTCTATTTTTAAGAGTACTCTAGTAGTTATAGTAGGTTTGATATTATTTTAAAGTATAGAGTATATACATTTGAAGTTTTAAATAGTCTCCAGCACCGTGGCTGACTGATAGAATTTTTGTGCATTCTTGTGATTTGGGGCTTGTGACTCCGCAAATCTACAACTATATACATGAAAACCACGCTCGCTACATACTGGGCATCAACTTCATACAGCAGACGGAATTGGCTCGTCGTAGCACTCTTCCCACTCCGTCTTGCTCGACATCCAAAAGATGCGAAGCTTCTCCAGCGCCGAGATGGAGGCATTGTACGTGTCGGGCGTCTTCCAGATCGCCAGCAGCGACTGCTCCACAAACTGCTTGTTCCTGTGCGTGTCGCCAGCCAGCGCGACGCCCAGTACCAGAAACGGCCAGTACAGCCAGCGCTTCAGCCTGGCCTTGTCCCAGCTCTCCCGGAGCATGCGCAGCAGCTCGTCGCGGTGCTGCCGGCGGAGGCTCTCGTACATGTTGCAGCCGGCCATCAGAGGATACGTCTTGGCCACCGTGGGCGAGGCCGCGGCGGCCCAGAACGAAATGGTGGACGGCGGCAGCGTCAGGATGCCGTACAGGCGAATGGCCACGGCGTAGATGGGGCCCATGAGCCGTGCCTGCTCCTGCAGCTCGACTCTCTTGTCGCGGAAGTGGGCATCGAGCCACGCGTCCAGGTCAAAGTGCGATATCGTGTCAAAGATTTCCTGTACCTGCAGCGCCGCGCTGGCCAGCGCCGCTGGTCTGGTGTTCCGGGCGAGCGAGGCTCGTAATCGCGAGATGTGGACTCGTGCTATGAGAAAATCTACGGGGCAGGGCTCAACCCGAGCAGGGTCAAAGGCGACCAAGACTCGAATCTCGTCGTCGGTGAAACTATCAGTACCTCTGATTTGCTGATCAGCCGGGCATGTCGTGTTCATCTGCATCGTAAATCTAGCCGTGAAATCAGCGAGTTGCTCATTCATAAGATTTATTGATGGGGAATGGGAAGCTTTGCACGCACGCCATCATGGGAGACAAGCGAGACTTTTCAGGCTTTTTCAAGGACATGATTTTAGAGGCTCCTCCCCGATGCTCGACATAGGCGAAGAATCCACGCACATGGGGTTTCCATAAGTGGAAGCTGGTCTTTAGGTCTGAAATGAGAAGCTGCAAAATAGCCAGCGTGGCAGGCGCTTCGTCTGTATACTTGGCGTCGTTTGTAAGATAGTTGTTCACAGCGCAAATGTTCTCCGCCACGGTTTGGCGATATGATGCCCAGCAGCCGTCGAAGGCGGGATCTTCCCCAGGCACGAGGATCCTGCCTCGCGCCTTGCAAGCCCTTTCGAGCTGGTCGCTGATGACCATGGACCACCAGATCTTCTGTGCGTATCTATCGCTCTTAAACACATCAAAGTCCCCAAGGCGCTCTTCTGGTGGGAGCCCCGGGAGAACGACTTGGAAAACTGTAGGGAGAGGGTGGTATGGTCAGCAAAGCGACGTGCGCCTACAATGGCAAACAAGACGACCCACGTACAATATCGCATAGTTTGTTGGAATTCCCAGTCAAAGGGCTCGCACTCGCGTGTGACATTAAATTTGCGGTAATGCTCAACCGACTGAGTACGCGCAGCGGGAGGGCTGGCTGCCGCATTCTCATGCGCGGCGTCTGGTCGCAAATAACCGGGACACACCAGGTTACTGGCTGCGCAGCGTCTGCAGGCCGGCTTTGTCTCGTCGCATTTGATTCGACGCATCCTGAGCAATCGTTAGAAAACACAATCCGATTTCTTTTCTTTTTTTTCAAGGTCGCTGTAGGCCACGGGTCACAGGGCTTACCGGCAGGTCCGGCAGCCAGTCCTGGTACGTGGCGTCCATCTCCTTTGTCGTGTTGCACCTGTCGTCATGACGAGGCCCAGAGGCGCTTCCGGGCTGCTCGAGCTTCTGGGATCATGACCGGCCTCTGGGCTTTCGATGACAAAAGTGAGTGCCATGTCGATGATGCCAGCACCACAATGTCGGCTTGTATGTGGAGAAAGCGAGTAGCTGAGTCGAAATGGTAACTCCGGCACATAAAATAAGGCGGAGAAACTAGCCCGACGCAGACTAAACAAGGCTGCGGTTCGGCGAGAACTAAAGTGGTGAATGGCGGGTATGCAACTTTTACTAGCCTGCGTAATTACGAAAGGCTGAGTCGGACGCAAATTATTTCTACAAACACTGTGTCTACAGTCGACGCACGGCTGGGCTGGGCTTGCGATCCTGACGGTTGTTCATTCGTAGTCCTTATTAGTGGATAAACAGTAACTAGAAACTATTCAACTCATGCAGGACAGCCTAGCCAAGGTTTAGAGGTGCTCTCGAAGCGAACTGAGCAAGCGGCGGCAGATTCTTCTAGCTAATATACAACAAGATAAAATTGAGTAGGCGATGCCGCTTCTACGCGAGGCATACAATGGGTCTGTCGAAACAGTCTTCCCATCCGGTCTTGCCAGATTCCCAGAACTGGTGTAATGTTTGGATCGTGATGATCAAGCACGCCGATGTATTTGGCAAATTCCAAATTGATAACAGGGATTTGTCGATGAAGTTTTGTTCGTCTGGCGCATCCTTTGCGAAGGCGACGCCAGCGACAACGAGCGGCCAGCAGAGCGCTGTTGTGCTTTTGAGAGAGTCCCAGGACTGCCGCAATAGAGCTATCAGCTCTTCTCGCTGCCACAAGCGCAAAGTCTCATAAATCTCAGTGTCTGACATGTCTGCCCGTGTACCTTCTGAGGAGCGGATCCATGAGACTACAGCGGTTTGCGGCAGTGTCAATATCCCGTACAGTCGAACCGCGACAGCGAAGATGCGCCCCACGATCGGTACGGCCTGAATATTATTTTTAAAAATTGGCTTCTCCGCCCATTGATCTGGGTCGAATAGGGTAATGTCGTTAAAAATGCGCCGGACTTCCTGCTCTGCGCTGGCTTCATCGAGAGGGCTACTAGCAGCTAAAGCTGCCCGTAATCGGGAAATGTGCACCATGGCGAGGTGAAGCGCTGTTGGAAATGTTGTAGAAGTGGTGACAGCCCCTTCAAGAATAATGGTCAACAGTTCATCTGAAAACGTATCAAACCCGTTGACCTGCCGCGTCGCGGGGCTGGTTGTGTCGGAGAGTGTGGCTACACTGTCGGATTCATGTGTATTAGCAGAGAGCCCTGCACACAGCAATAGACATGAAATGAGTTTTCCGGGGCCACACGCGAGGAACTTACCTTAGTACGTGATTCAACAGAAACAATGGCGGCTCTGGATCCTCAAGAACCAGCTCAACTCCGCCTCGGCTTTCCATATATGCAAAGAATCCTTTGATGTGCGCCTGCCAGAATGAGCGCTCAACGTAGAGATCAAGAATGAGCATCTGGTCGATGCCCCAGAGCGCTTCTTCGGATATGCCTTCCTCCGTTTCGGCGATGCACCGATTGACAACTGTCATGCCGGACGCCATGTATCGATAGTACGTCTGCCAGAGCGGCCCAAACGCCGCATTCTCACCTGGCCGTATCAGTGTGCCGCGAGACTTTGACGCCCGCGAGATTCGATCCGCTATCACCTGCGAGAGGAACCGTTCGACATGGAAATCGCTCGCGTGGAAATCGGGATGGCCTCCTGCCCGGACTTCGGCGGTTCGACCAGGGACGACGACTTCGAGGTCTGCGTGAGAGAGAAATGTTAGCAATCATCAGCGGATATATAAGGCATAAAGAACCATACACCATCGGATACCCTGCTGCATATCCCATCTCGGAGGCTCGACTTCGATGTTGACAGTGTGGTGGTGTACGCTGCCCACGAGCTGCAGCACACCAGGACTGCTGTGCGTCGAGGGCGTGTCGGGTGGTGTGACTGGTGCGTCATTGTGAGCCGCACCGGCGGAATTTCTTCGAACTCTTGGTGGCGTCGATGCTGCAAGCTCGTAGCCGCGACAAGGTTGACGACTCGATGTGCAGCGGCGACATACGGGCTTCTCTTCGTCGCACTTGACTCTGCGATGCCTACGGTCGCGTTAGCATGCCAGCTGCCTGACAAAGATGAAACCTCCTCAGGCATCAGAATGATGTCAAAAGGGACCACTCCCCGGATACGAGAAGCGGAAGAGACGGGAGGACTGCAGGCGATCGTGGCGGAGCAAAAACTACGTACCGGCATGTAAGGCAGCCCGTCCTCGTCCGCGAGGTCCAGCGCCGCTGCCGCGGCTGCCCGTTCTGAACGCGGCCCAGCGGCGCCTCGGGGCTGATGTTGTTGCCGAGGGCAGAGCTGATGCCGGGCGAAAAATCGAGCAAGATTTGGCAGGCCATGATCGAGATGATGAACTGGGATTAGTAGAAGCGGTCGGGGCTGCGAGAACGGTGACAGGCAGCAACGGCTGATGGTGGAGTCACAGCGTCCGGACGAGGCTGTGAGACGGGGTCGGTACCGGGCGGGGCCCTTTAAAAAGTACCCATGTGGGCAAATTGACGTGGCTTGACTCTTCAAACGACGGGCGCACACTAGCTACTAGCTGGACAAGACACGCTGAGGAAAGACAGTGTATCTGACGTAAAATGGGAGGCTGAATGTTGACTGCCGGGGAGAGTCATGCGTCGCTCGCTGGGGTGCGAGACAGCCGAATAATTCCATCCACGGCTCCCCCGCCTTTTAGCGAATGCCACCCAAAGCACTGTTTCTTTCTTTCATAGTTATTATTCTTTTTATATGCTTCCAGGTTGCAATGGGGTACTATGGAAAGCTCTCTCAAGGGTGCAATTCGTGCAAAGCACGTAAAATTAAGGTAAACGAGCGGCGCTGCGAGCCTGAGTGTCGACGCTACTTGCTCCTGCTGATGCACTCATAGTGCGGCCAAGAGAAGCCATCCTGTCGACAATGTACTGCGTTCCGACAGGAATGCCCTGGCTATAAAGCCGTAGAGGATGTTGTACGCCGCCGAACGTTGCAGGTGCCACGCAGGGCAGGAAGACACACCCGAACGCTGGAACACACGGTAGGTCTCTGCGAAGGCACAAGTTTTGAACATTTCGCCATCGTCTAACTAGCTCTGAAAAGCCAATCGCTCCAAGCATCCAGCTGCCTGTTGAAGAGTTAGCCTCTTGCCACTTTGTGGCCAACTATGTCCTAGTTCCGCGGCATGCCAGGACGCGAGGATATTTCGAATTTGTTCTCTCGCTCCTGCACGAAGACCAGCCAGTTCCACACTTCAAGTATGCGTTTGATGCTTGTGCATTAGCATCGCTTCACAGTCGTGGAAGGCCGGGTGAAGATATAAACAAGAGTGCGCTGGAGGCCTATACCAAGGCGCTCAGGACCACACACTCAATGCTCAAGGACCCAACGATGGCGGCACACGATGCCACGCTGGCATCCGTTCTCCTACTTGGGCACTTCGAGAATATAACTGGGAAAAGAATGGGAATAGCTGCATGGGGTTCTCATGTTGAGGGCGCAATGCAGCTGGTAAATGCCAGAGGAAGCGGCCAGCTTCTCACCAAGCGTGGTAGAGACCTTTTCATGACCGTACGAACACAAATGGTAACTATATTTACTTTAACCCCATACCAGTGCATAGACTTATTAACGCGCTTCTGTAGCTGATGTATGTTATTATAGCGGGCAAAGTGCCAACGTTTGACCTCGCATGGTGGGATGATGATGGGCTCACCCACGAACTGACTTCGCAATGTCACCGTCTCCATATTCGCACTGCAGAGGCGAGATCTGAAGTCAATGAGCGCCTGACCAATATTACGCGGACGGCTGAAAACGTTGCACTGATACAGCAGCTGATGCAAAAATGCCAAGCAATTGACCAGGAGTTTGTCGCTTGGTCAGAGTCGTTGCCCTGCCACTATTATTCGCAAGTGGTTGGCTGGCAGCAGCGCACTACATATTTTGGTAGCTCGAGGGTTGAAGCTTTCCCAGGGCGAATCGACGAATATCAGGATGTCTTGATAGCTGCATTGTGGAATATGATGCGCTGCTCGCGCCTTCTTCTGGCTTCGCTGGTTGTACGCTGCGCGGCTTGGGCAGCATGGCCGGTGGACTACCGAGCCACACATGAGTATGCAACGGCTTCAAGAGTATGTTCCGAAATCATCGCGGATATCATTGCATCTGTTCCGATGATGATTGGAAATATGTCACCGGACCCGCCTATTAAAGAGCGTGCCAAGTTGTCGGGCTACGGGTGCGGGGAAGATGGTGCAAGTAAAGGTCTGGCCGGTTACCTTTTGATCTGGCCATTGACTTGCATTCTGACACAAGATTACTTGACGGATTCCCAACGTACTTGGGTTCATGGGACGCTGCACTATATCGGATCCGAGCTTGGCGTTCGCTATGCGAACAAGCTGACACAGGTATGTTAGTCCTACCTAAGCATCTCATATTGAACGCTGCTGAATATTACGTAGCTAAATCTGCGGAGTCCATCTATGCTTATTCACCGAGACAGGAGTACGAAACTCACCGAAGAGTCCGAGGAAATGCTTGCCCATACTGCGCGTACCACGTCTCCCTTAGCAGCCTTTATGAAACTATCCAACATCAGCTAGACGCCCATTAGACATATGCCTGTATCTAATTTATTTACCACTGTTTTACCGGATTGTGTCTATCCGCAATGCGAACTGTTCATCGTTGTAAAGAAGCGTGCCGCTAGCCGATATGCATGCCCAACTCGATGCGGCCCCTAGGGCGATTTATATTAATGTTATTAAAATAGATATCTGTTCCCATAAATCCCGGCTTGGTTGGCCCGTAAATGAAGCGCCCTACCAGCCCGTCGTCCATCGGAGAGTTTCCAAAGACCCCCCCACCGCTCAAACCCTTTCCCGTTACCTTTTCTGTTCTGGCAACCGTCAGTTTTGGTATCTGAAAGGGTTTTATGCAACTGCCGAAACGATTCAGGGGCTCTACTTCCCGCGCCAAAGTGGATGCTGACACCGCTCAGGCCTTTACTTCTTGGCATCATACTCTATCCGGTATCGAACGGCCAACGCTAGTGGCTGAGGTTACAGCCTCGCGCGGAGGCAGACAGAGACAACATGGCTGGCTTGGTTCGCACCAGCTAGGCATGATCTACAGACGCATGCTCGTAGAAGCCGCCAGATCTGGGGTCACCTTTACGTCTTCTTGAAACTGGCAAGAGCGGATTAAAATAACAAGGGCCATTACTTTGTGGTGAAGTATGTCTTTCTTGCAATCATTCTACCAGTGCTCAAGTACACAATTGCTACATTCAAAATACAGACAACTGTAATAATCTTTGTCGTAAGGTTTTCTGATTTTTACGACCCGTTTTTTGGCGCGAAAAATGTCAAACACTGCGTTGCGTGAGTAGCTATCACTTGGCTATAGTTGTAGGTTTTTTGATACCAGTCACAGCCCGCAGAATGGGAAGTGGGGCCGCAGTGGAGACGTTCTTAGCGTTGATCAGGTATTTGGCCAATCGGACTCTCGGGCCAATCAGAAGCGTCAGAAGCGTGCGCGGTACGGTGCATCCCTTCTGTCTGAAAAGTCAGCTGGGATGAATGAAATGACTGTCAAGACAAGCCACATTCGGACTTGGGCAGGCCAAATTCAACGTCTATGTATTGCTAGAGACGCTTTATGTCTCATTAGACACGCTTTATGTCTCGCTAGAAATGCTTCATTTGCCGTGCACTTGGGGTGGAAAGCCACTCGCATGGTCGAAATATAAAGTAGTCGCATGCCCCCAGGGTTGCATGCATATGCACACCGTGATATATCCACTTCATTTATAATATATGATCATTTATTTACTCTGCCTTCCAATTTCGAGCCTAGATCCAACACCATGAAGCTATTCACAGCAATGTTAGGAGTAGCAACACTGGTGCGAGTCTACGCCGAAATCAGCCAAGCTGAGATGCTCAGTCGCCTACCTCTATGTGCTGTATGTGCGGCTCCACGCAATTTCTTTTGTACAAAACAATCATGTCCCAGAATTGCTAACCTTGTTCGGTAGATCGAGTGCATTGGTGAATCTGTTGTACATTCACCCTGCGACATAGCTGACCAAACATGCTTATGCTCGGACGTACGCTTTAACAGTGAGGTGACTATATGCGTCACTGCACACTGTAGTATCATCAATGCCCTGTGTAAGTCTTTGTATCAATCCTATCAATCAACATTGCTGACGAGTTGATCGAATCAAGCGACCAAGAACATTACTAGCCAGGCTTGCGGAGCAACTATCCGCAATAGATCTGGTCAATATGCTGTTTTGTCTGCGACACTAAGCATTATCACAGCGCTCGTCGTTGTCCAAAGAATCGTTTTCAAAATATATACCAAAACCGGATTTCATGCCGATGACTGGCTTATAGTACTCGTCACACTGTGTGATGTGCCTGGCACCATCATCAATCAGTACGGTCTAATACGACACGGCTTCGGCCGTGACATTTGGACATTGACTGCCGGACAGATCACCAAGTTTGTCATTTACTTCTACATCAACACTTTGATATATTTCTTCAATATCGGACTGTTAAAGCTCGCTCTGGTTCTCTTTTACCTACGCATCTTTCCGGGGACCACCGTTCGGCGGGTTTTATGGGCCACGTTTATTTGTTCGGGTCTATTCGTCCTTATATTTGTGTTCATTGTCATTTTTCAGTGCAAGCCTATCAGCTACTACTGGAATAAATGGGATAATGAGCACGAGGGACATTGTTTAAATATCAACGCCATCGGCATGTCCTATTCAGGAATCAGCATCGCTCTTGACATCTGGATGCTTGCCATTCCAATTTTACAGCTTCGACAGCTTTCACTTAGCTGGAGGAAAAAGATTGCCATCGCAGTAATGTTTTTTTTGGGAACGTTGTATGTATAGCATCTGTTGGAAGGCAGTCACCATGGAGAAACTAATAAACCCAACAGCGTCACCGTCGTTAGCATCATCCGCTTAATATGGATGGTACGGTTCAACACTAACTCTCAGAACCCAACCTGGGACTTCTTTGCCCTTTTTTGCTGGTCCAAAGTTGAGATTAACGTCGGAATCATATGTTTGTGTACGCCAACAATTCGCCTTTTGCTTAATCGGCTGTTTCCCCGCACGTTTGACTCCTCAGCGCGACGAAACTCGAGTTTCAGTGGGAATTATAGCCGACGAGGCAACTTGAAGGGGCTTCGAAACTTGAAGCACACTTCAATTCATATAAGCCGACCAATCCGTCAGGACTGGCTTGGGCGGAGCTACCTAACAACCGAGGAGTCTCTCACTAATAGCAGAGACGGGATACAGGAAGAAATACAAATGGTTTACTTTAGAAACCCAGAGAAAGGCGACTTTTATGAAATAAGTAGAAGATAAATAGCATAGCAAATAAAGCCGAATGTAATATTATTATAACATCTCAAAACGGTTACTTTAGATAGGTATTAGAGATGGTGAAGTGAATAGCTAGGAATTACCTCCAACGTCGGCCAGCCACTTTTACTAGCCTCTCCCGTCTCCTCATATCACTCCACAACATCAAACTCAATGCTTCCCCATCCCTCAAAGCTGCACATCCAGCGACCCGGTTGGTCTATCGGCATTCCATATAGATAGCTGCCTGACATGATGATTTGGCCTGGCAGAAACTCCACGTCGTACTCAGCGAGGCGGTTAACTAGCCAAGTAGTGGCCGTTAATATGTTTCCTAAGATATTAGGAAGCCGCTTAAGGTTAAGTTAGATAATTAGATAGTAAATATAAAAAAGCTTTAATACAAAAAAAAGCAAAGTAAGTGCCTTGAGGAACAAAGAGACGGAAGGTTCTTCTTCCCCTGAGGCTGAAAAATTCGTCCCTCTATGGTTATGCCGACCAATGAGAAGCTCGCTTTAGAATATTTTTTTTCCTGCTCTAGTATAGCACACTTTCCTAGCCAAGGAATTTTATGCCGCCATGTCTCGATGGTAGCTTGGCCTCGGCGAACTGTTGCTCGATCCCTCCCGTTCATGAGATGCTACGCGGTATGCACCCGGCATTGTCAGGCCGCAACTAGGTACCTTAAATTTTTCTATCGATGTTTATCTAACTAAACCTGTTGCTTTAGCTGCCTCCACTGTTTTCCGACTTATCCCTTCTAGCCTGCGCTCGGCAATCCGCCTCTCCTCCGGCACAGTGTTGCATATCAGGTCGCGTTCACGCGCCTTAACGAGCATGCTCCCATCTAGAGATCTGCAGCGTGAAAGCTGCACAGAGAGGCTATGTGGATCACACGGTGACGGGACTTTCTTACCAGCCACGTTTGTTGTCCGCGTTCCTCGCAATTCTATGGCGACCCGCTCTCAAGTTCGTGCTTGTACTTTGCAGTCTATGCAGGCAAATGCGGATACGCATGGCAGTTCCTTGCGGGTGACGTCATTCATCTGCCAAGGCCGTTTCCTTGTACTTTCAATTTGCATGCTTATTAACGTTAGTAGAATAGTACCGGCCGGCATACTGACGAAGCGGAAGTCTCCTGTTATAGCCCCTGCGCGAATGATCCTCGCCGGCGGTCCAAGATGGTATATGTACGTTTTATCCAGTATAATAGCCACAACAATATACATCGATCCATTGACCAACTTGAGCTCCTGGTTAGTGTTGTGGTTCACTACGACGGGCATGCCTGGCATAAAGAAGAATGTTGCTGGTATCGGTATTGAGCTGTCGTCGCCTTGATTTAATACTATGAAAGCCTCTTCTTGTGTTGGCTCTCCATGTTTCTATTTATGTTCAGGAACAAAAAGGCGAAATATACCAGCAGCAACAAGAGCCGCATAAGCAGGAGCAACATCATCGCCGCCACCGCCCAGGTCTCCCTGCCCTCGCTCTCCCAGCAGTATCTGCTGGGAGGTGAGCGCCGGATGGCGGAGGGCCTCGGTGCGTAGGATGGTGTCGTGGTGGAGGAGATGCCGGCCGAAGAGGAGCTCCGTATTCGTTTCATTTTTGCTATTCTTCTTATTCTTCTTATTCTTCTTATTTTTCCTATATCTTTTATTTTCTTTTTTCTCTCTAGTCACTGTATTTTTCTTTTTTTTATAATATTAGTTATAGTATCTATATTACTACTTACAAGTACTCTAGTAGAGACAGTCACACACTAATATTATTTTAATGGGTAGAGTGTAAATCTATGGTATCGTGTACCTTTTTAGCTATGCCATGCACGGCGTTGGTTCGTCAAAGCAGTCGTCCCATGCAGTTTTGCCCGACTCCCAGAAAATGCGCAACTTCTCCAAGCACAGAATCGGGCCGCATTTCGACACCGGGTTCTGCCATATACGAAGCAGCGCCTCTTCAATAAAGTTGCGGTCCTCGACGCTGCCGTCGCCAGCGAGCGACGCGCCTGCCACAACCAGGGGCCAGCTGAGCGCAAGCACGCTTCGAAACCTGCCCCGATACGGATATAGCAGCTCCAGCAGCTTTTGGCGATGAGAAACACGCACACTGTCGTAAGTTGACATGTCCGGAAGGCGTGGATAGCTGCTCGCCTCAGCCCAAGCGGCGACCGGCCGCGACGGCAAGGAAAGAATGCCGTAGAGTTGCACCGCGACTTGAAAAATTCGCGCAAAGCTGGATGCTACGACTTCCACCTCGAATTCGATCTCTTTGGCCCAGCCGTCCGCGTCAAAGGCACTGGCGTTGTCGAATTGGTCCTGTACTGCTTGGTCCAGAGCCAATTTCCTGCAAGTGCCTTCGGCGACTTGGTTGCGAAGCTGTGTGAGATTCTTCACAACTACAAGAAGCGGTGCCGGGCAAGGGAAGCCAGCCTTGACATAGAGGCTAGCAAGAAGCATCACGTCATCGTCTGTGTACTCTTCAAAGTATCGGAATTGCTGGCTGGTCGGACTAGTCGTATTCGAAGAAAGCCCGACTCTGCAGTGAGAAAAGGCGTTAGAATTTTCAGATCTGCTGCGATTCAAGTTTCCTTTTGTCAGAAAAAAAACTCACATCAACATCGGCCATTGTGTGGCAATCGTATATGGATCATTCTGTCGCATCAATGCACGGATACCACCCATGTGCTGTAGCAAAGCGATGTAGCCAAACATGTGCGGTCGCCATGCGGATGCGTCGACTGATAGATCAAACCACAGTAGCGTATATATTCGTCGAAGAACACTTTTCTTGCCGCCAGCTATTGTTCTCTCGTCCTGGAGGCCGTTGTTGAGGGTGTCAATGATGCAAACCATTTGACGCGAGTGCGTAGCCCAAGCCCCATCGATGGAAGGATCATCTGTGATCTGTCTCCCGCGTGATTTATATGTGAATGCTATGCGATGACTGCTGACATCAAGAAGGAAAATAGGGCGATTTGGGCCATGACAAGGCGGCAACTGATCAAAGTCAGCCATTAACTGCTCCTTGCAGTAAGGTAGAACACAATGGCGATCTGTTGCATGAGTATGTGAGTTTTTGGTGCTTCTAGAGTCAATTTTACGATGTGCGTTCAGAGAAACGACGTACAGTATCGTGCCGCCTCCATTAATTCCCAATCGGGTGGCTCAGGCTCAACATAGTGGCGACCGGCGGCACTGGCTCGCCTTACCAACTCGTGTGTGGTTGCTTCATCGTCCTTGGTGCTATCCTCAGAAGGACTGCGAAACACAACCGGTATCGCCAAGGGACTGGCAAAGTCGTACCCGCGGCATTCGCGGCGCCCGGTGATGCAGCGCCGGCATGCAGGTTTCTCCTCATCGCACTTGACGTGCCGAGAGCTGCGGTTCATTCAACAGCCTGCATGTCAGCGATGCGCCAATTTTCTCAAGCGATGGTGAGTCATTGTTAGGGGCATGAAGATACGAACCGGCAAGTAAGGCAGCCTGTCCTGCCTCTGGTGGCCCATCGCTTCTGACGGATGGTACCTTTCTTGGTCAACTCGGTGCCTACGCCGTCGCCGTTACTGGGGAGGATGTCATCGCCGCTGCCCGGTCCGGGCTGGACGGTGGACGTCATGAAAGGCATTGAGGCCGGGCACTCGATGCGCGGCTGCTGTTTTCTGATGCACGCCGAGATGGCCTAGCAAGAAGGCTGCCTGTGTGACAGGGTGTGAGGAGGGGCTGTTGTCGATTTTATCCACCAGTCCCTCGGTGAGGCTAACCATTACGAGCGATCCTGCGCCGAGTCGTATTTACTTGTCAGTAACTAACTCCGCTACAGAACAAGACAGACTCGAGTGGAAAAGATGTGGTATTCTAATTGAAGCATGTCTTCTTTATTTCTGTATTTATATATTTCTGTTATGATTATAGGCCTTGCTTCCGATTACAGCGCTTATCTCTCGTGTATTAGCGCTTCTGGTCGCAGCTTAATTGCAGCCACAATCTGCTCTCTCGCCAATTGGCGAATCAAATCACAATCACATGGAACAAAATACAAATGTTTAATATTTTATCCTGTATTTTTCAAGATATTTCTATTGTCTATACTGGTAATTCCTTGCCGAAATCGGCCCATCTTGTGTATCAACGTTTCCGCACGATACTCCAAAGGAAAAAATAAAAACACCATCTCCAAATTCTCAGAAAATAGTACAGATATGCTGGCAACGCCTGGTGCCGGTGCTTGGAAATTTTACTTTCGTTTCCGACCGACCCAAAGGCGGCTGCTGATGCGTTCGCTTGGAGGCGGAGGGTGTCGGGGCGTCTGGTGTCGTCCTCTCCGCCTCAAATCATTGTATAATGGGGGTAGTTGGTTGTAGTTGCGGAGACATTTACAGCTTGGCTGACTCGGTGACGGAACCAATCTTGAATCGTTCGCCGTACTTCTTCAGGACGCTCTCGCCGTGGTACTTCCAGAAGGCCTTGGTGGCATCCTTACCACCCATGCGCTGGATGACACGGGCGCCGCCGGGGTGCTCGTCGACAAAGTCTAGAGGAGAAGTCGCGTTAGCAAATCAGGAATTTGGGATTGCTCGTAGAGGCGGAGCATGCTGCCGACTTGGGGTGCGGCGGATGCCGAGGTCGCAATGGGGCCGAAGCTTGTGACGGCGATTCCCAGAGTGACGCCCCGACGCCCGACAACGGCCAGCACCCAGAGAACGGCGTCGCATCGGAGCCAGGACAATAAAACTTACTGGTCACGTCGTAGACGTCGCCCTCGATGATGAGCCAGAGACCGTCATCCTTGGTCTTGTGCTTGCTGACCTCGGCGGCGGCGAAAGTCTTGGACATTTTGGCGGGTGGGTGTATTGGTAGAGCGGAATCGTTGGAGTCTGGGTCGAGGTCGGGGAAACTGGCTGTTGTCAAAGTACGGCAAGAGTCAGATTGTGTACGATCGAAAGTGTGGAGGAGAAGAGAAAAAGGGACAAGCCGTTGTTGCCCTTATGAATAGGCTCTTGGTATGACGGAAGCACATATTAACCTCGGCTCGGCTGGCGCGCACCCCACAGCAATGATCAGTGCGACCGCACCACTATTGCCAACAGCACCCAAGGCTTTCCCACTAAAAGCTATGGACGTCATTTCTGCTGCTCTTGACCGCTGGCCTATGAAAGCGGCGCCATTGCTAAGACCCCCGGCCCAACCGGCCCTGTTGCGGGGTGGTTGCTTGAACTCTGGGGCGTCCTTGTTAGCATGTGCCGAGCTGACACCATCTCAGGCATATAGCCGTTGGTGGTGCAGGTCAATTATGTTTCTACGGTCGCTTCCCGCGGGTAATTCTCCTTGTTGGTAGAAATGTCTATATTGGCGATATATGATATTTATATGATATTTATGCGAGTTGGTCGCTCTATGGTTCTAAAGTCTAAAGATCCTCTCAATACCAACAGAATCACACTGTAAGAAAACGGAGAGCGCCGCTAAACTGCTTCGGGCGCAGGCATCTCCGGCTGTTTTTGCTTCACCGCGTAACGGAATCGGCGTGCGAATGATTCCGTTCCACCGCAGTCGCTTTTCTGACGCCTGGCAATGGCTTCCGGCAGCAGTTGCTTTAGTTTCGCAATCCTATGATCACTCTGTACGGGAAAGAGAAAATTAGCATGCGTGTTCCGCCCACAAAAGGCAACCTCGCGTCAAGACTTCACGTACTGATGGGTGCGTACTGAGTACCTCATCCATTTCTCCGCCTTGCCCCTTCATGCGCTCCCAGAAGGGGATTGCCTGGCGCGGGTCGTAGCAAGCCTCGGCCATGATCATTAAACCGATATGGTCGGCCTCGTACTCGTGCGTGCGGCTCATTGGCCACTCGTACATGAGCGACGGCAGCAGCCAGGCTCCAGTGGTCGTCCACATGGCGAACAGCGCGAGGCCGGGGAGCATGCCAACAAGGAAGAATAGCGAGCCCGTCGTTAGGTTGCCAACCCACGCCAGGGACATGCGCTCCGCTGGGTGCGATGCCGTCTCGTGCGCAATCTCGTGGCCGAGAACAGCCGCCAGCGCGTCCTCATTGCCGCACATCTTAATCAGCCCGCTGAATACAAAAACCTTGCCGCCGGGAAGAACCATCGCATTCGGTGTCGCTGTCAGTCATGGTTAGCGTCGTTTTGCTCCGTTGCTCCTCTCGCTTTGCCCATCTCTCTACGCAGGTCAACTTACGATCGTCAATAACGTAAATCTCCCATTTCAAATGTGCTAGCCCGCTCACGGGAATGAGTCGCTTCATTACACGCTTGACGATTTGCGTGCGGATATCGTCTGCTGGTAAGATAGAGCCGCCTTGCTGCTGGATCTCCTTGATGATACCCTCAGCCGCGCGTGGTTGCATCCATTCCATCAAGTCGTCAGACAGGAAGTTGAAGCGTGAGCGACCTGTCAGCGGAACGGTCTGCGAATTCCATACGTAAAAAGCCACTGCGGCCAGCATAACCGCAATCACGGCCATTTTGGCTTGAGGTCCTGTCATAGCCTCGACTGGGGTTTTATGCGGTCGTCGTCTGGCATCGGCTTCCTTTGCTGCTCTATCTTCCTGCAACACCCGCTCAATCCATTCCCCGATTGGTGGTGGCTGCCGTGGCTGTTGGGGCTTCTGAAACTCGGAAGGCCTCTCCCATGTCCCCGTCACACGCTCAGCTGGATCGTTCCTCGGTCGGCCTCGATTGCCTCCCCCGAAATTGTATTCTTGTCGGCGGCCCGCCTTCGAATCGTGGAGCCTTCTGCGCCCGCTCCGAAATGCGCATGCGAGACAAGGACCCTGGTTGATTGCTGCACCCAGCCGCGTAACGGCCGGGAGCAGGCCAGTGCGGCCTGCGCGAACCAACTGGGTAGTCGCGAGCATACTGATGTGAATCGTATTCGATGGCGCAAGCAAGTTGGCACAGGCAATGGAAGATGGCGCCCCCCGCCAAAGTTGTTGAGGAGCTCTCGAAGCGGCTTCGGACACATCGGTGACAAACAGCTTCGTCATTTTAGTGGGGCAGTGCTCTTTGCCTAATTCGGCGAAAGCGAAGCGCCGGCATACAGAGTAAACAAGACGGAAACTCGACTTACTGGTAAAAATTGAGCATCATTATCAGAGAAGAAGAAAGAATTGCTTCAGATGTGCTGTTTTCTAGAAATTGTTAGAAAATGAGGTGGCGTTGGGAGACGATAATGTGCCTGTTTGAGTTGGGCGTAGCATTCTTATATGACCACTAAGACTGCCTGTATCCCAGCGCTTCATGATATTGTGTATTTAGATTTTTGGACCGAGTTGCAAAATTCTAGATGTTAGTCTACTGAAATGAGATCTGTCATGGAATCAAAGATACCTGATGGCTAGGGTCACATTAATGCCTCAGCCCTATTGAAGTGATGCGGTTATCTATTTAATGAGAACACTTTTCAGACTTCTACTTTATACATAGTACATAGTTTCTCTGTTATTATGGTGTAATTTCACTGAAATAGTTGGCAACAAAAACTAATGTCAACTCTATTCAGAATTTTCCAAGACACTCCCACCTCCCTAGCCCACAATCTGCTTCAAGATGTGGCCCTGGAGCATCTCTGGGTCACCCGTAGCGTCCACGACGACAACGTTGTCTTTTGGGCGGCAGGGATTCTCAATCCACCTCTTGAAGAGGGTTCGGGGGCCTTCATCTACAGGCGCCCTGTTTGCTAGAGCACCAGAAGGGGGGCGGTCAACACCTGTTCGCTGGCTTGTCATCGGCTCTCGGGCGCGCTGCCGCTTGTCCAGCAGGTCGACGTCTGCGACTTTGCATTCGACGTACCAGTAGTTGTACCCGTACTGTTTGGCAAGTTCAGCTCCCTGATCGAGAACCTCAGGAAACTTGCAGGTGCTGTCGATAATGACGCTGAGGCCTTGCTTCATCATGTCCTGAGCGAGCGTCCACTGCAGGTTGTAGGCATGTTTCGCCGCCTGGTCGAACGGGAGACTGGCTTCAAGAAACGCAGACCGAAGTACATCGTGATCAATGACCACGCCATGAATGGCACTTCTAAGCAGTCTTGCCATGGTACTCTTGCCAGAGCCTGGAGCTCCAGACATCTGGATGAATAGCTTGTGTGACGTCTGTTGCGGGGGCATCTTGCGGGGGCACCTTGACAAGTGACTTGTCATGAATAAACTCTCAGCAGTCACCACCAGTAATTGGGTAATATATCTCCAAGTTGGCGAGCGGTAGAGAGACATGCGCAGAGAGGCTGAAGTTTGAAGTCTGGGGAAGGTAGGCTAGTCAAGGCTGGTGCAGATTCAGCGTCGAAGGGCTGATGATGGCAGTGCTGATCGAAGCGGCTGACATGTCCAAAGGAAAAAAGGCCCAAGACTGGAGTTGAACCCAATATCGGTTTTGTGTCTACCTGCCTGGTTTTGACGATGCCGGCTAGTGGTGTGAGGTAGCGGTATAGATGTGGTATCTGCACTACAACAACGAGGGGCCCAGGAGGTGGTGCGAAAAAATAGAGAGAGAGACTCATATTTCAGAGAGCTGTGGCCTCAATTTCGGTCCCTTTGTGGCGTTTTTGGTACGGGGGCACCAGAGGAGGTACAATCGTCCAGGTACCTCCGGTGGACGAAGGATTGAGCGACGAGGATAGTCTGCATCATACGTGCTCCGTCTTTATGGAAAAACACGTTCGACACTGTTTCTGCAGTAATTCAGTCAACTTGAATGCTTTTATGCATCGAGGAGAGGCAGGAATACTTATTCTCTCCTATTTCTTGAGATTTGCGTCGTCTAAGAATCTTGGCGTTCATATACAGTACGCCACGGAACTCATTGACTGGGAACGCCAAGTCTTATGAGTGCCATTAATATGCTTAGAAATGAAGAGAGAATCGTCATAACGCACTTTTTACATCATATGGCTAGCTTCTCGCCGACATGCGGTCGTTGTTCTCGAGCAACGCGTTTCGTTTCCGCGGACGCTTCAGCCCTGTTTGGACTTATTTTTGACAATGTGATGGCAATAAGCGTAGAGTACTGAATGGAAATGATGATGCAATTCTGAATCACAGCGTTTGAAACTGTGCACGCCTCTCGTATTTCCAATTCATATTTTGATCTATAACACTAACAGAACCAAATGCCAGGTCTCAACCACAGGAAAAGTACGGGCATTTGCAGATATTCGTGACAACGCTTTGCTATGCATATTTAACATAAGAAAACCCAATATTTCAGTACGATACTTCATATTCACATACAGAGCCTTCCTCTATGTTTCGTCGTATCGATTCGACCATCAGCCGCTTCATTCGTCCGGGAGTGGCTTCCGTCCCCAGACCACCCAGATGGGCATGTATGCATGGATCCGTGGATCAGAAAGCTCTCGTCGAACATCGACCAGTGCAACCTATGACATCGTTAGCAGGAGACATGGAATAGGTCAGCGTAAATCCGTACCTCAACCTGCTCGGGGGTTCTGTTGTAGGCACGGTTAAACATGCTAAAAGAGAATCCAGCCAGCCCAGACATAAAGTTCCTCTCCCACATACGACCAATGTCCTTGAGTCGCTCATCTTTAGCCCATCCGTTGGTAGGCATCTTGAAGATTTGCTCTTGCACATCCACAAATCCAACTCGCTCGTAGACTTCTCGAAGCTTGTGCGCCATGACGGTTGGGCGGTCGCAAATGTCACCGGCAACAGCCATGTCGTGGAACCATCGCACCAGGGCCGAATTCTGGGGCAGAGTATCGTCATCGCAGCTAATGACGCTGTCATACTCTTGTGACTCAAACCACCCTCCCGGTTGTAAATTTTCAAACGCCTGCTTCGCGATCTGTTCTTCAAACGATTGCCAGCAGGCCGACGTCACTCGTGTATGGATATAGTCGTATTTTTGAGAAAACTCCCAGGGTTCGGATCTAGGAAATAGTTGCTCAGTTCGGTCATCCATTTTGCTCTAGAGCCCAATCGCGGGTTTTTCTTTATTCCAGATAGAATCCAACTTACGAGTCCTCAACATAGAAAGATACGTTCGGTGGAACATCCTCTGGTTGAATAGGAGACAGATCTGTTGCCACAATCTGGGATTGTGGAAACTCGTCACCCATCTGGATAGCCCAATCTCCCGTACCGGTTGCTACATCGAGCACCAGACGTGGAGGATTCTCGGCAGATAACGGTGCAAAGTATAGCTTTCCGCCAAAAAGACGTGTCATGGCGTTAAACTGTAGAAATAGACGTTCTTGTTCGATTGGGTCGTTGGGGAACGCGTATGCTGCAGGGAGTTAGTTTGGCTCTTCTAACCCTTCTTATATTCCATGGCTTGAATCTGGTATTTTATACATACATCCAGCTCTGTACGCATGGTACGTTCTACCAAATTCCTCAGGAAAGTTTCTGATGCTCTCGGAGAGTGACCATGACGATTCGACCCTGTGAAGGTGTTAGTTTTCAGCAAACGATGCCTTTCCGGATCAGTACGTACATGTCTTCAACTGCTGGCTGTTTAAACCTTGTTAGACTGGCTAACCAGGGAATTCCCCTCCTCAATAGATACTTACGTCTGGTTCGATTTCGGCAGATGGTAACGAATAGTTGAACGAAAATTCGTACTGATTCAAATCTCCAGGGTTACCATGACCACTGCCTTGGCCTTGTCCTTGAGGATTCGAACCCGTCATACTGCCTGAACTGTTCTCGATATGTTTTCCTGCCCCTTCTGTAGCTTTTCTACTACTGCCAGGAATCGATCACGTCGTTCTGCGCCAGGATCCTTGCCGGTCGGCTTCTAGGCTGTTGAAGACAAGTATCCGATAGCTTTCTCGCTTTAGCAATCCACGTCGCCTTCTGTCAGTCTCTTTCTGTTGGAAAAAGATATGCGTGGAGCAAAATCGGTGTGCTGAAGGGGCTTGGTGTCGAAGTCTGGTGTGTTCGCAAAGCATCCAATACAAAACTGAGGATAATAGAAGGATACCCGAGTCGGGTTTTTGTATATCAAACGAAGCCAAGAAAAAGTCGATGATCGATAGCCGGGTGGTCACCGGATAGTTTCAGGCTCCAGTCGAAATGCACGCACAAGAAGGGATGGCAAGCTGGGAGGCTCTGTGGCGACAGAGTTGGCTTATACAGCAATAGCCAAGACGTGGCAGGTCCCACAAGTACGGTCCACCTCCAGAGGAAGAGCTTTGCGGCCCTAATGCAAGTCTCTACTTGTGAAATTCGTGTTAACGTGCACGTGTGGGCGTGGAATGAAGAGCATGTGCACTTATGGAAACATGAGGGCGAGTGTGAGAGATCCAGTCCAAGAGACAAAGCACACAAGGACTTTGGCGTAAAGAAATATGTAAATAAGACGATGCCAAGTTGGTGCCACGGCACCTGCGCCGCAGGCACTGCCCGGGTTCTGGGGAAATGGTTCAGCATCAAGTCTAAGGCCGAGTGGTTAGCTTAGCGGGTAGGTTCCAGCCCACCGGGTCTTCCGTCCGCCGTCTTAATTGCAGTGGGCGCGGCCTGCATGGGGAGGGTCCCTATCAAGGGGTTATGCTGTCGCTCCAACCAGCCTGGTGGGTTTACAAGGGACAGGGGTGGGAAGAGACATGGTAGTTTTCCCCCTTCTCTCTTTCCTTCATGGCAAGGTCCCAGGCAACAGAGCCTTGGTCCCGGGAATCTGGGTCGAAGGTGAGTCACCTCGGCCGCCAGTTTTACCCGTCGCGCAGTTTTCTGAGACTGGAATGGCCCCGATGGCTATCGGATTCGCAGCTCGAATAGCGCAAGTGCAAATCAGATTTTAGGCTAACCAATACAATTTAAGTTTTTTGCGGAATGAGCTATGGGCCTTAGTAAAGCCGCCCTTCAATGCACAAAAGACGGGCTAAAAATTGTGCAGTGTGCAACATGCGGCAGTCTGATGTTGACCAAATTTGGACGGCGTTCTTGGACAACCGGGGCTAACTGATCCTGCCGCAAGCTAACAGGCTGCCTGGCTGTCTTGTCGAGCACCTGCAGGACACTAATGCGAGGCTAGGTGGCTGATTTGTTTCCCGGCATAAAATAATAAGGGTTAAGAATGGTAACTAACTGAGGTGACCGCCTCAGCCTTTACCTGGGTATATTACCGGTACAGCACAAATAAAAATCACACCAGCTTCCGGCAATGACCCTGTAGCTTGAGCAGGGATCACGTCTATCAAGAGGGGTATTCGCCCCAAGACTCTTCTAGCCCCCCTATGTGTCTTTATCTGGCTCACGCAATGCGACCTGTTTTATTTTTATTTGCTTTTGCAGGCGCGTAGCTGAACAAATTAACAGGTCAGGATTGTATTCGTCAAAAGAAAGGTTGGAGGGACGCGATGCAATGCTGCCAAAGGCAAGGCTGCTTCTCCAGAAACTGGACCCAAAAGCAATGCCCCTCCTTCAGCCAACGACGCACCCTGACCTGAGCTAGCAAGCCCTGGTCTTTGGAAAACTGGCGCGATTCGCGCTTGACCAGAAAAATACAATATGGTTCGAAAAGGGGACTGGATTCGAGACGACCGATATTCCTAGTTGAGAATGTCGTTTCGCCCACGTAAAAGCCTACATAAGCCTGTTGTGGGGGGAAGACAACTTGTCTCCAAGGGGGTTAGACTGTCCGTCACAGTCGCAGACTGGATCTCCTTTTTTTGGCGTTTGTCTGTTTTGTTTGGCTGTTTCTTGTCAACCGTAAGACGGGTAGCCCATCGAGCTAGTATCGGTCCGGCGAAAATGCAGTATTCGTGCAGAAGGGAAGGCGACAAGACCCAAAAATCTCTGTTAGTGAAAGAGAGCGAGAAGTGAACCAATCCTGTATACTAATCAAAATGCCGGGTCTAGCGCTGTTCACCGGAAAAAAATGGTCCGCTGGAGTGATTAGCAGCTCGTCCCATGTCTCAGACACGTAAGGGTTGTCTATGTCTTTGGATTTATTTTCGCCCAAGGCAAACAATGCCGAGAGACGCGTCTGATCAAACTGAGCTCGTGCATTTTCACAAGATGCTGGTCTCCTATCAGTTCTCAACTCTTTCTACTCGCAAGGTATTACTAGTCCTACTAATAACAGTCGAACATACCACTACCACACATTACTTATACTCCAGTGGCATCACTGCAGCGAAACGCTCAGGGCCACCATATTCCATTCTGCAAGTGTGGAAACAAGCCACCGCAACTATATTTGGATGTTCCCGCCGAGCTCTCTTCGTGTCTCAATTTCTCTCATATCATAGCTCCCCGATCACCTCTGCTATTCTGCGCTCGCCATTTCCGGAGTTGGCTCGCAGGCTAGATTGTTTTTAGCGAGACATTTGCCAGTGGAGACAAAGTTTTGGCCTTCCCGCTCTGGCGGCGACAAGGGGGGACGCGGGACCCGAATATCTGGGCAGCCGAACCCGACTGTCTGGTTACGCAGTGCATTTTTGGCACATGGGAGGGCGGGAAGCACTGACCCTCCTCCACGGCGGAAGCAGGGGGTTTTCAAGGGGGCTTTTCTTTGTGCAACTATCTCAACCCTGAAGAAGACATCGAAATGCTACACAAGTTTCGCTATTTAACAACCCTGTTTTGCTTTGCTTACGCGTAGCATTACAGCTGCAGGACTGTATTGATTCCGCTAGGGTCACAAGCAGGCTCAACAACAGAGCCTTGTCAAGACATAAGGGATCCCCACACAGAAGCGGACCAGTTCTGAGAATTTCCGTCCCTGTAATTTGCGCAAGAGCCTGTGGCTGCAGTGTCGAGTCAAGGATTAATAACGAGTTAGGAAGATATTGACCGGCGATCACAAAACTGTTTCTTTTTCCTATTATGTAGTCACATGTTGGGCATAGCGATGGCCCGTCGCGTGAACATCTGCCGGGCCTGTCATGGTTGAGACAGCGAAAGCGAGAACTCGATTGCACATTTAGCGATGGGATAGATGTGCGGCACTCACTGCCTGTGCTCAGCAGCTACCAGGTTCGGGTTTCTCATTGATGTATGGGCCAGGTGAGAGCCCACAGAGCCAAGCCGGACCAGTGGGATGTCCTGCATCCACCGATTCTGCCACCATGCCATGGCGCGAGTGGACTGGTCGCGATTCTCGGCATTTTCACCCAGGTGTTTCACAGTGAGCAAAAGGACAGAATTCATGGATGAGCTTTTGCCGAGTTTCTGGCTCAGCTCGTTTCCGCCACGAGCCTGTGATCGCGATATCCAAGCCTTCTGCCCCCTCCTCCCCTTGGCCTCGCATGCTGCCTTGTATAGCACATACCCGCCGTCCTTGGCCTCGTGGGATGAGCGAGCGGGCCTTTTGGCGTTGTGTCTGGCTCTCAAACCCGCCAGGCCGGCGAGAGCAGTCCACTGGCACTCCAATTGCTACTGTAGCATGGGTTCTCGGGAGCATCGTCAGCTAATTATGTGGTCCTGCTAGTGATTAGTGCACTTGCATAAATAAATGGATGCTTGCTAAACTCGGAGAGGAGAAGCGGTTCGTAATTTTCATTGCCACGTTGCTGTGATATTCTGTCATAAAAATATGATAGGCTCTCGTTTCAGCCTGGGCGCTCCATGCCTGCTTCTCTAGAATCCGCTTGAGGCCATATGCTCAGCAGCTCTGGTATACCCTGGCGGCTTTCGACGGGAAGATGATATTCTTTGGACAAATATCATGCCCTCAATTCGCAATTCTGCTGAATCTATGATATCTCGTCCGACTGGAACCTGATAGCAGAGCTGGGGCTTGACGCGTGGCTTAGCATCTTCCACTAGGCAAGACATTCCAAACAGCCTGTTAGCATGACAGTTGTGATATTTTAGAACAACGCAGACTTGCGGCTGTTGGATGATGGTTGAAAAATTCAAATGCTACTGGCCATTTCTTCAAAGTGTCCGTCTGCCACTACAGATACACACGCCTACACACGCCTACAATAGTGGGTGATGCGTAAAACAGATGAGGTTGCACTACTCAATACTCTACAATTCTTCTCACAGCGCAGCATTTTGTGTAGTCCAGTACAAACTACAACGACGTCAGGGGTCGGCAGTCAGGCCCTTACTACCTGCATCAAGCGGGGGAGACACACAAGCTTCTGGACAACAATGGCCATAAAAAGATGACGGCTAGGTCGGCAATTGTAAACGGGTTGCAAACACCAGAAATGGAGATTCTTTTCCCTGCTTGTCATAGCGAGAGTTGTGGATTGTTATCCTTTCTAGTGGTGTTCAGTGAGTTGGCACCGCCGCCACCACCGCCATCAAGCCAGAAGAGGCGCGTCCGAGTGGTGCAGCAACCCAGAGCGGCGGTGGTGGGCTGACCGGAGTGGTGGCGGAGATTTTATGTCCTGCTTGTCATAACGAGGGTTGTTAATTTCTATCACTCCAGTGGTGTCCGGTGAATTGGCTACCTGTGACAACCCAGGGCACCAGGTCCAACCACGCAGCCGCAGAGAGCAAAAGGATCGAGTTATGGTAGCCATCGAGGCCAAACGCCCATAGAATCCACTGTACTCTCAAGGTCCATGACACTATCATAGCAGATACTGTGTGGTTACAGCCGCTCCTTGGGTACGTGCTTGACCCCGCAGCTTGTCGCAGGCACATCGGCAATACTGCACAACAATTTATAATGATGCCTTTGTTATGCAGCCGTATATTGACATCTAAACGAGATAACACTTTACTCTGCTGTTAACTCTCATCCATCGCCCCGGCAGCAGTAACCATGATGGAAGCAGCCTAGTGGTATCAAAATAACAGAGTAGAGCCAAGCCCGGCAAAGCAAACATCAGAACAAATATTAGAACCAAGGCGGTGTCGAATAGCATCTGGGTATAAAGTCCAACTTTTTCAATTGTTAAACCAAGTAAATTTCTCATTTCTTCTCTTCCCCTCTTCTCTTCTATCCTCTTTCTCTCTCTCTGTCTTTATCATCTACTCAAACACCATCTAATACAAAGAAAATAAGCGTGGGGGGTAATATACTAAAAAAACGATAACCGTTAAAAAAAACAAAGGCCATGCAAAAACGAAACCGGCCAAGGTATAAAACAAATATAATAAAAAAAGAGTAATGGTCCACCAAACACAAAACACACTTTGTTTTTGTATAAAAAGAGCAAAATTAGTTCCGTTCACGTCATTAAATCAGCACTTTGAGAGACGTGTAGTATATCCCTCTCTATCCCAGCCTTTGTTTTTGTTTTTGTTTTTGTTAATTAATAGTCGCTTCCGGGAGGAGGACTCGCGAAGCCGCTGCCAGGCAGGCTCTCGCCGGCCGACATGTAGGTCTGGTCGATGCGAAAGATCCAGTCCATCTTGTCGCGCTCGCTGCGCGCCGCAAACAGCCACGTGTTGTCGGTGCCGTAAATGGCAAACACGCCCGCCTGCATGCGTTCGCTTAACCGTTGCAAGCCAGGACCGCCGCCGCCGCCATTCGCGTTGCCGTTGTTGCCGCCGCCGCTGCCGCTGCCGGTCCAGATGGTGGAGATGACGCGGCCGGATGCCGTGCGGCGGTGGCCGGGGGTAAAGTCGGCGCCGCCGTTCTGGCCCGGCGCCGTGTCGTAGTCGTCGGGTCCGTTGAGCAGAGCGAGCACGCCGGGCTGGCTGTCGACGCGCGAGTTGCGCAGGCTGACGAGCGCCACCTCGTCGCCGTCCGACGCGGAGTGGATGTGGAGGTAGGGACGGCGCAGCTCGACGAATCGCTTCACCCAGCGTGTGGAGTCGCTGTTGGGCACGAGCAGGTAGCCGCCCTTGAGCACCTTGGGGTTCTTGGGTACGCGGACGACGGTGGTGATGAGACTGGGTAGCTCCGGGGGCTCCGAGGTCACGCCGTTTGTGGGAGGTGCCGTGTTGGCAGGGCTGAGGATCTTGGCCAGGGGGTCGGGGTACTTCACCCACAACGATAGACACTTCTCCAACAGTTCTGTTTGGGGCTCGTCGTACTCGGGCTTCTCCACGGGCTCGGACTGCAAGTCCTCGACCTTGACAGTCTCGTCTCCATCGGCTTCCGTCTCAGCACCCGCCTCGTCCTCGCCGAGGTTCATGTTGGCTTCCAACTCCTCTTCAAGGGACGGCGCTTGCGACGTATCAGGGGTGTCATGCAGCAAGTCATCGTCATTGGGCAAGACGGGCTTTAGGATTTCAGGTTCTGGCTCCGGTTCTGACTCTTCTTTCTGTGGTTGCCCGCTTGCATCTATGCCAAGCACGTGCAGTACCATGTGAACAGCGCCAATCTCGGCAATGCGCCTTCTCTTCTTCCGCGCCAGAATAAAGTCACTGACAAGGGACACGCCTCGTGGGTTCCAGCTATCGAGGTTTTCTTCGCCCTTGACGTAGTCATGCCGGCTGTTCATTCTCCACAGATCGCCCACTCGCTTAATCGGTGCAGGTCGCATCGTGATGGTGAAGATGCCAGTTGAGGAGCGGATGAAGCGCATGTTTTGCCAGAGCGAGGAGAACATTGATGTTTGGCGGACAAAGGTTCGTGAAAGTACCTGTAGACAGACCTTTTGTGAGAATTTCATGGGCTCGGCCAACTTCTCGGAGCTGATTTCCCAACTAATGCTCATCTGGACCTTGTACTTTTCCGCGGTGACGCGGTCCAGCAGCAGCGAATTGTGCAGACTCGAGTCCCACTGCGCAAAGACGGTGATGCTGCGAGTGCCGTTGGGATTTTGGCGGAAGATGGGGTGAGAAACTAGTCGTAATTGGATATCGGGTTCGTTCGCGCCCATATCCGGCGTCTTACCGCCAGAGTCGACGAGGCGAATCTTGCCAACGCGCACAGCTGTCACGTCACCCCAAGGAAGAGCGTCGCCAGAGCTGTGGGCGATGTTGATGGCGATCCTTCTCTGCAAACCTTGGTGAAGCTGGAAAGTACCAGTGTCGAGTTCGCTAACTTGGGTGACTTCCACAGGTGCATATTCTCCCATTTCATTCAGCTCCAGAATTTGAACCCTCGACAGCATGTCATGCTTTTCTTGGGTAAAGAACTGAGCCTCGTTAATGCGACTAGCCTTAGCGCCGTCGCGTGGCGGTGCTGCGTCTCTCATATCATCCCAGCTAAGGAGTTTATCGAGATGCATGGGTTGAACTTTGGCAAAGATGGACGCTCTCAACATGACATCTTGAGGCGCGAATAAGGAGACGCTCATGTTGTGAACGCTCTCAAAGCGGATAGGGCCTTCATCAAAGTCGGTAATCATTTGTGTCGTGGTGACGCCATCCTCTTCAGAAATACCGGGGATGAAGAGCTGAGCGTGAACATCAGTACCTTCGCGTTCGGCGAAACCAATGAATTCGTGCATGACAACATTGAACTTGAGAGTGTTTGTAGGAGCTCGGGCGTGGGACGGCTCTAGCGACAGCTTCACCATACCAATAGCGTGCGAAGTGTATGGCGAGAGCACATCCAGAGAAAAGTCTTGCACTCGACTCTCAAAAACTGCCTTGAGCGGCACATCTACCTCGCCAACCAGCGTGTACGAGGGCATGCAGTGCTCGATGAATGGGTTGTCTAGACTCAAATGCTGCGCGTATTCAGGTTGGTCGAGATATTGGTGCATTTGGCGCATTTGGCGGACGCGATCGTGCAGCTTCTCCAGACTCCAGAGGCGAACAACGTTGTTTCGGTAGTCGATGACTCTGATACCAATGCACGGCTTGGGTGTCTCCTCAAGAGCGACATCTTCTCCTTCGCTAGTAAGGCCGTTGAGAACCATATCGTAAGATGAGCACATGACGTGGCCAACATCAACCACAGTAAATTGGAAAACGACACTCTCATCAAGTTCGTTGCCCATGATTTGAGCTTCCTTCAGAATCGCGGCATTCTGGAGCACCGTCTCCGCCATTTTGACGTAGTGGCGATCTCTCCAAATGTCGATCACCTTCTTGGCACGCTCCAATTCTTCATCGGACAGCTTGGGGTTTGCCTTGGGTCGCTTCAGCGGGTCCATCTTGTCGATCTTCTCCTCGAATTGCTTTCGTTGAATCTTGAGCTGCTTTTCCATGTCATCCTTGAGCTCTTGGAGAGCCGCCTCCATCTTGGCCTTCTCCTTCTTGATCTCCTCCACTTCGACGTTGGCAGCCTCAGCATTCTTGAGCTGATCTTGAAATTCTTCTTTTTGCTTTTCAAGCTGGCTCTGAAGTTCTTCACGGACCTCTCTTAGCTTGTCGTCTGCTTCACCCTGCTTGGGGGTGGAAGGCATGGTCAAGGCTGTGTCGAGAGAAAAGTTGTCAATGGTGCCGGTCGACATGTATTTTTCGCGCATCTGATAGGATGTGACGGATTCGGTGTCTTCGCCATCCTCACGGCCGTTGACACGCTCGGCACGCGCGCGCTGAACTTCTTCAAACAAGGCATTGAGTTCTTCGTCTTTCAGGCTAGTAAAGTTTGTTTGGTCAGATCCCAGAATGGCACCCGCAGCTTCTCGGCGTGCCGCAGACCAGTCAGAATCTCGATTGTTACGCTGAGATGGTGATTCGGGCCTTGACAAGTCGCCAAAATCAGATACCCTGCTCCACGCGCGCTCATGCCCCGCGCGACCTCCCGGCGTAGGGCTCGGTGACGTCCTCTCCCAAGCTTGGATCTGACTGGCAGTTACGGATTGTCGCAAGAGACTGTTGCCGACTTCGGCACGCTCAGCTCTAGCCTCCATGGGATGGTTGAATCGAAAGATGTGAAAGTCGCCGAGAATGACTCTGTAACCGGAATGCAGTTGGGTAGGTTCGGTGATGCGCTTGCCGTTGACCATGACAGAGGCACCTTCGCTGGGAATAATTGTAACTACTCCCTCGGCGCCGTTTTCGAATGAGCAGTGGTCGTGGAGGATTCGGGTTCCGTTTAGTCGAATATTGGCTTGGTGATCGGCGTTGGTGTCCACGTTTCCGACAGTCGTGGTGCCCGGTTTGAGGTTGTAGACCAAGCATTCGGCGAGCAATGGATCGTCTGACAAATTGACCAAATGGGGCATTTTCTTTGGCGTATGCAGACCAATAAAGCCCTTTTCAATGCTGATACCAAGTTCTTCCAGGGCAGCTTCTCTTTCTTTGTGGATTTCTTCCGTCTTTTGCAGCTTCTGCTCCCATGTTTGGTTGAGATCGGTAAGTAGCTTTTCACTTTGACTGAGCTGCTCGGCAATTTCCGCCTTGGATACTTTCTTGACTGAGCCATCAGCGCCCGTGATGCTGACCATTTGCTTCTCGAGCGGCGTGCTGTCGTCGTAAATTTCGTCTGCGGGTATTGGAGCGCTGCCGGCTGGGAGAGGCCCTCCGCCCAATTTGCTCCGTAACAGAGCAAGCTCTTCCTTGAGCTCTCTGATCATGCGCGCGTTGGCATCTTCGTTGACAACGGCGTGGTTCTTGATGCGCTTGGCAGAGTCGGCGTAACGGAGGGTACTGAGGGTTTCGTCATAGTTGATGTCGGCAGGACTGATGGCTGCAATCATTGCAGTCATACTGTTACCACCCAGCGAATCTTTCAGAAGCCATGTCAAGACGGAATCACGGTAGGGTACTTGTGAAGCACCCTTTTTCTTCTTTCCGCCTGTCGACAGATCGGCCAGCGCAGCAATGACACGACCGAGGGTAGACAGAGATCGGTTGATTTCAGCACCTTCCTTTAGACGTGCACCAGTGGCACCAGTAGAGGTAGCTCGTTCGGAACCAGCCAAATCGACGAGGGAAATCTTGGCCACCTTTTCCATTTCCATTTTTGTCTCGGCGTCGTACTTTTTCTGTGTCAGCATGAGGGTAAAGACGGCGTGCGATCGACTCGAGGTTTCGTTCATGTTGGTGGCGGCGACGGTACGGGCCTTGTTACCCTCGTCCATGAGGTTTTCGATTTCCTGGAAGCTGCCGACGACGAGCTTGGCGAGATCTTCGACGTAGGGACCGGTGGACGGGTGCTCTCGGACTTTGAGGTTTCCTTTTGTCGAGGGGTTGAGCAAATCGCGTACGCGCTCGTTGTAAATTTCGAGGTATGAGACTTCGACGGTACACTTTGTCGTCGCGTCGGCCTGAATCTCGTCTATGCGGCTAAACATGTCCTGACAAATGTTGGGGATGATGCCGACCTCCTTGCCATAACCCATCATAGAATAGGACTTTCCAGAGCCGGTCTGGCCGTAGGCAAAGATACAGTTGTTGTAGCCTTGGAAGGCATTGTCGAGCAGGGGCTTGCCGAGATCGTCAAACAGATGCGACTGCGCAGCGTACGTGGAGTCGTTCTTGTCAAAGGACCAGTAGGACCTGTCAAAGGCGAAGCTCTTGGGACCCTCGGCCTTTGCACTCTTGCCACCATGACCGTCCGGGGTGCTGAGGACGGTCTGGTTGTCTTTCATTTCGACGATACATTTTGAGCCGCGGTCAATCTCTCTGCTGTTGAAGGGACGGACTCGGACCACGACCTTGATGTTGCCACCGCCTGCGGGCGCCATGGCTGCGGGAGTGCGGCTGGGGACCGAGCGTGGTCCCCCTTAGAGAGTATAAGGTCTTCGATGGGCAGGATGCGTCGCGATCGTCGTCGCTCGTCGATAGGGGTGTCGTGCGGGCGTTTGTGGGTTTGCGCGCTCCTGGCAGGCGTGGGTTGGGGGTAGCTGGTGCGCGGTGATGGCCAGCTCAGAGATCAGGGTCCATCAAGACACGCAGAGGCCAGCCTCGGTGATGACAGTCGCCGGCAATGAGGTTTTGACTTTTTCGACGAATTTTCGGAGAGCGCGCGGTGAGACTGTCGAGGTCGAGCTTTGGAGATTGCAGAGGGGCGGCTGTTCCCTTTTCCCGTCCGGGTATCAATGGAGCAGCTCTCGGTGTCGGTGAGGTGCCGTCGCGAAAGTAGAAAAGGAGCGGCGGGCAGGAAAATGAAAAGTTGCCCCAGAGATGCGCCAACGCTATGCGGGATCTGAAGGCGCGGTATGCCGTGTGGTCGTTCAAGTCGTGGTTGTTCCTGAGGGGGGGTTGAGGGTGGTGAGCAGCTTGCAAGGGAAACAGGAGTCGGGACGGAGACGCGAGTCGCGGTGCGGCGCTGCCAAGTGTGTCCTTCGGCGGACATTGACGTACTGCACGGTGACGGAAGGCCTTGGAAGGACGACGTAGCGTAAAGGGGACGCTAAACTGGAAGCGATAGGGCGTCCGGTACCTGCATTTCGGTGACGTTGGTGTAAAAGCCCTGTATTTACAGGGGATAAGAGGCACTAAGTGGTGAGAATTGCCCTGTAAACTTGCGCTAAACGGTCCACATGCCCTGTAATTCAGCAACCGTGCCCAGGGTTCACGTGGAGCCGGCAATGCCCCGCAGATTAGCCGCATATGACAGCGGGTAGCTGCATCATTCAACCATGACCAGCATGAACAATGTTAAGCAGCGTCAGCAGCCATCTCATGATGATGACGATGGTCTTTGTTTCTATTGACTCGACAGATCTTATTGACCGCCGAGTTCAGTTCTCCGTCACTGCATCTACTACCCGTCCCTCCATGCATCACCGTCCTCTCCACTTGCATCCACAGACTCGCCGTCTTCTGCAACACGAACCATGTTTCACCCGTCACCCATCGATCCAGAAAATACATTAGCAGGAAAAAAGCTATGCGCATGAGGACTCTAATAATACACAACCCCAGGACATAACAGAATAGCGCCGAAAAAAAAGTTGCGACGCTGACTCGCTCCTCCGAAACGGCCGTGCCCACGCAAACGGTGCATCATCAACGATCTCCCCTTCCCCCCGTCGCGACCGACAGACACAGCTTCGCCATTCATCGCGTCGCCTCGTGCGCGTCGTCCAGCGCAGCTTCATACTCTTGTATATTCAGCGGCCCGGCCGGCCAGACCATCAGCGCCTGCACGTCAGCCGCGCCCGCCCGCACGCCCTTGACGTACCCAATCACGTTGACCCATTCGCCGGTGCGCGTTGCCTCGGACGCCAGCGTCTCCAGCAGCAGCTCGACATTGACCGTCGCGACGACGTTTGTGCCGCGCGGGTGCAGGTGGCCCAGCGTGATGCACGCCGTGCTCGTGGAATACGCCGTGACGCTTTGCCCTTGCGTGTTAGCTAGCGCCGGCCATCATCATCTCTGCAATCGTGCCACGTACCAGCCAAGGAACCGCACCTTGTCGCCAATCTTACGACTGGGCAACGAAGACAGCAGGCATAATTCCGAAGGCAGCGGTCCTCTGCTCATGCCTCGTTTTTGGTTGTGACGATGAAGATGAGAACGGCACTGATGTGATTGCAAACGTACGTATTCAGTAGCTCGTAAGGCCGCCGCTGGCCGACCACAGCCCACCAATCCTGTTCCGCCACCAAAAATGCCCCTCTCTTGGTTACCCTAAACACCAACGTCATAATTCGTTATTCCCTCCAACGGTCGCAACCACATCTTTCACGCATCAGCATCTAGAAATAGTCGTAAAAATGGGCTCCGAATCGCCGCAATTCGTTTACAAGATCTTACCCGAGGCCCCGGAAGAGCCGTTTCCCGCCCTGCTGCCCTTGTCCGAGCTGGATGCGAATGACGGCTTTGTCCACCTAAGCACGGCTTCTCAGGTACATAACATCTCCAACATACCCATCGTTAAACCCAGAAGGGGGTATGGTTGAATGCACCGGTGCCTAACAATGGTCAGGTCCCGAAGACGGCAGATTTATTCTTCACCCAGCACACCAAGCTGTGGGTGGTTAAACTTGAGCTTGCCAAGCTGCCTGGCCCCGTCAAGTTTGAGGATGGCTTCCCTCACTTGTACGGCAATTTTGGCGGCCGGGATGTCGACTCGACCTCGCGTTTCGAACGGAACGAAGGGCAGTCGTGGGCCGATAGCATGAGCACCTCGTCTTGGCTGGAATAACTGATATGACTCGACTCATGCGTTGGCTACTAACCCTAGACATATAGACGAGCGCGATATTGCTTTCCTAGAATTTTACTTTATTTAGGTTATAGCCCACTACATATTTTTTTTCTGCAGGTGTGACTATATGCCGATGTCTCCCAGTCGCTCCAGACTTGTTCCATTGACTATTCCTAAACCTTGAGGTCCTTTTCGACCATACCACGGCAGATGGGGTGGTAGAAATCCTTGTTCTTGGCAAACGTCTCGAGGGCCAGGTCGCGGTTGATGTCGTTGAGGGCACGGAACAGCGGACGCACAAACTTCATGCGGCCGACGCGGCCCAGAAGCTCGGCCACGCCGTACACGCACGTCGGGTCGTTGGCCTCGAGCGCGATGCGGTAGTAGGCCGCGAGCACCTCGACGTTCTTGGACGAGATGAAGTCGTACACGGCGCCCAGCTTCTGTGCGCGCTCCGCCGACAGGCTCTTCTGGACCTGGATCTCGCCCAGTAGGACCTGGATCTGGTTGGCCGTCAGGCCTGAAATGTCCTTGGGACTGGGCTCAAATGACTACACCGGGCACGATTAGTAAAAAGAAAATCCAAAGCAAAAACGGAGAAAAAAAGAGAGGAAAGGAGAGAAGAAAAGAAGAAGACTCACGCTGTCCTTCCACTTATCAGCCAGATCATAGCACTGCTTGGCAAGCGTCGTGTCAAACTCGGGCTTGGGTGGCAGGCCCGGCGAGTGCAGCCTGCCCTCCCAGTCAATCGTCGTGATCCGCTGCTTCAGGTCCTCGTCGCCCAGGCCGTTGAAGAAGTTCATGAACGTGTCCTTGAACTCCCACGAGTCGAGCGACTTGCCCGCCCAGGTGGTAAAGTAGTGCGGGATGAACTTGTCAAAGTTCTCGCGGCCGACCAGGCGGTCCAGGTAGTACAGGAAGTGGAAGCCCTTCTCGTAGGCCACGGTGCTGTAGACGTCCTCGGGGTCCACGTTCTTGTGGCTGATGATGAGCTTGGTGTACTCGTGGTCTCTGCCGAACTGGGCCACGGCGTCCTCTGCATTCACGTTAGCGCTTGTCTTCGAGCTCTCTTCATCACGCGGAAGAAGTCATACCAAGGGCTTTCCAGCCAATGATGGAGGAAAAGTCGAATTCGGCCTCGCCGTGAAGACCAGCGACGATACGGCGTTCCAGGTAGACGGTCCAGCCTTCGTTCAGCCAGCTGTTGTGCATTAGCTTACGCTCGAGAAATACATCAGCGGAAGTGAGGTGCTTACAAGTGCTCCCAACTGGCATTGGAGACGAGATTGCCACTCCAGCTGTGGGCAAGCTCGTGAGCGATAACATCGACGTTTTGGCGATCACCACTGATAATAGTGGGCGTAGCAAAGGTGTAAATGGGGTTTTCCATGCCTGCAGATTCATTAGTCAAATTCCCATCAGCCCGGCTTCGCTATGCATACCTCCGTAAGGGAAACTGGGGGGTAGGACAAGAACATTGTACTCGCCCCAGCGGTAAGGGAAGATGAGCTTCTCCGCGACCTCGAGGAACTTGTCCATGTCGCGCTCCAGCTCCCACTTGCAGCCCTCGACCTCCTCGGGTCCGCTGGCCACCCAGCTGCGGGCACCGATCGCGGCGGTGCGAATATCACCGGACGCGACGGCGAAGAGGTACGACGGGATGGGCACCTTTTGCTCAAACTCGTACACCTTCTCGACGCCCGGCGTGGGCGTGTGGTCGCCGCTGGCCACGCCGCTGGCGACTGTGGGCAGCACCGACGTCAGTTTGAAGTGGAACGTCGACTTGACGTCCGGGGTGTCCTGGCAGGGGAAGATGCTGCGGCAGTTGATGGCCTGGCACTGCGAGAACATGTACGGGTGCTTGCCGTTGGCCGTCTGCGCGGGCGTCAGCCACTGCAGGGCTGTGCACTTGTCCGTCGTCTCGACATCGAGCGTCAGCTCGACCGTGTCGCCCTTGGCCACGCCGGCCACGTCGGGCAGCGTGACGTGCAGCGGCGCGCCGAGAGGGTCGGCGTGCGGCTTGAGCTCCCACGCCGCGTCGCCGCCGCCGCCGCCCACCCGGGCCCCGGCCACCTTGACAAAGCGCGTGTCCAGCACCACCTCGGGGCTGGCCTGCTCCGCCTGGTTCTCCAGGCGCAGCGTCACGGAGCCCTGCAGACGCTTGTTCTCAAAGTCAATTTTAAAGTCCACGGCCGTGTGGCGCGTGCGCCAGAGGCCGTAGTTGGAGAGGGTAGTGGGATCGCGCTGCGCCGCCATGGTTGCTGCTGTCGCTGTCGCTGATGTACGTTGGAAGCTGGATGAAGAGAAACTCCGAGTGGCCGTGATGCTGATCCGGGTTGTTGTTCCAGGGGCAGTGAAGCGGAGGAGAGTGCTGATGAGTCTCGATCCGCCGTTGGCAGCTGCTGTCCACGACATCAGAAGTTGGGGTAGCTGCAGCAGTACGGCGGAGCGCCAATGCCGTCACGAGCCTTGCCCGCTTTCACACAACCCAATGAAAAAAAATTGATCCAGTCGTGCATAGCACGGCTAACAACGGAGTTGTAGTGGTTCGTTGGTAAGCTTTAATATGGAGCGTGGTTCTTCGAGCGGGGACAAGCCACCCGCCGTGGAAACAGGGTTTTTGGTGTGGTGAACGCGGGACACCAGCACGAGGAGGCTGCCGAATGAGGCAATACCTCCATCAACTGTGGCGCTTGGGGAAGGCTGGTGTGTACGGCGCTATTGAGGCCACTGAATAAGTGCTTCAAATTACGACAGTATCTGTTAGGGGAAGAATGCAACCTTGTCTCGAGTCAAGCTCCCTGGCAACAAGCCGTGAGCGGAAGCTGAAATGAAACTGTGTAAATGAATTGTCTGATTCTCGTATTTGCCTACGAATCAATATTTTCAACCGTGTATCCTGTCGCTGCAAACTTGAACCAGGAAGCAGCTCATTTGCATGCCTCATGTCTGTAACAGTTAACCTCTTTCGTAGGCCACGTTCGCCATGATTCGGCCCTTACCAAAGTAAACCTAGTAATTTCTGACTCTTCGGCTTCGAACATGTTCCTGAACCAATAACTGCACCTCGGATATCATCATGTCCCCATCGCCCGACGCCACAACGTGGACTAGAAGTGTTCCAATTCTTCCTTATCGACATGCTTCTCAATATTTGGCTGCTTCTAATTTCCTTCTAGGCGTGTTCACGCAGTCTCCTGCATAACATGGCTTGCATCTCTGTGCCTGTCCG
The DNA here is from genome assembly GCA_002796755.1 of Paracorniculantispora psalliotae. Lineage (NCBI taxonomy): Eukaryota > Fungi > Ascomycota > Sordariomycetes > Hypocreales > Cordycipitaceae > Paracorniculantispora > Paracorniculantispora psalliotae. The sequence continues at coordinate 522,206 of PHFE01000067.1, read as the reverse complement.
CCCGGAGCAGGCTACACGTTCGTCGCAGGTCAAACTGCGCCACAAGCCCGCCATCCACAGCACTAATACTGCAAAGGCATCAAAACAGAGAAGCCACAAAATTTTGGAAAATTTTCTTACACAGCCAAGGAATGAAAGACGACGCCATCTCGACCACTGGCCACCCCCTCCTTCCGAAACCCGCACCGAGCAGCCCGGTGTTACAGTGGACTGCACCCTGGCCTAGCGCTTCTGAAACCACGCCAGCACAGAGCCACACCTCACCTAGAAACGAGAGATGCGCACATGGGATGGATGTGTATCAGTTGTGGCGCCTGTCAATTGACCCTGTAGAGGGCCTGCGCCCACCTGGCTGTCCCAGAACGCCAGAACAAGTAACTCGAGAGTTCGTATTCCTTCTCAGAACAGCACTGAAGCCGTTGATCCCGCTTCTTTCCCCAACTAATTGTGGCGGCGAAAAGATGCACCTATAACAGGCCTATTATTGTGTTAGCCGCAACGGAAATAGCCGTTTCGCCAACCTTCTCGCTGTACTTTCTCACCAAGGCTGAACACCGTAGATGCGATCGTCCGGCCGAAAAGAATTCCCACACACACACATTTCTATCGCATTAGTTGTTTCGTTTCCCACACCGCGACGTTGGGTGTCGCATTCGGTCGAGGCTAGACTGCGTAGCGCATAGCGCGGGTTTCACCACTCGTCCAGCCTGACAGCCACTATTGCCGCCTCTTTACGAATGCCGTGAAAGAGGGCATGGTCGGTCGATGATACCGAGAGTGCGTCACTTAGACCAAAACTAAGTCTGGTGACCACGTCGGACATGATTCCGCCAAACCTTGCTGCACACCACACTGCCTCGTGGCACCATGCCGGACCCTCCCCCACAGACCACACTACTCTACTCCGCGATCTGCACATCAAATGTCAAATGTCGAATATCAAATCGGAACAGTTAAGGAACAGTAAGTTATGGCGCCTTGAGCTTTTGCGCGACTGCCGTCTTTGAATGTGAGACGACCAGGCTTAGAGTTCCGCATTGCAGCGATGGAAGCTGATCGCGCCTCTGTGCGCGGTGAGCTATGTCACGCCACAAACAAACTGTATCAGCATGCAGGGCAATTTTCGTACCGGATTCTGGTAGAGTTCGATACAATTGGCTCAAAACTATTTACGTTCCGCCGCGAGCCGTTGTTGTTCCCGTTGTTGTACCTTCTATGAAAAGTGTGCTCAACACATAACGGCAGCAAAATGCCAGGGTTGTGATATTAGACTTGGACAATTTACTCACAGGATAGATAACAGTCATAAATTCACGTGAGAGTATTTAAGCAGATAATTTGGAAACAAAATGACAATATTCGTTAAAAACACCAGCGTTTTACAAACAAAGCGCATTGGTGCATCAAACGCCATTCCACTAAGTCGCCAAACTGGGAATCTGTCCGACCGAAACAAGCTAATTCTCAGAGCCTTAAAGTATAATTTTATACTGTAATTGACGATATACTCTTGTATAGGAAGCTGAAAGGACACACTAACGGCATCTCTGATCGCCACGTATACTGGCCGTGCTCTTGGGCGATGCAGCCGCGCACGCATGGTCATCGAGATTGTGGGCGCGGATACTGTGTATCTTGGTGCATTTCAGTGGCACCTGGTTTCCGATTATTAAGAGTTTGCAATGCAAATGTCGAGAACCAGCATCGCCGCCAGGTGCATGACGACGCGGCACATGCGGCGGTGCTCCTACCACGTCGAACATCTGTGATACAAACGTGCCTGTTCGCAATCGAGAAAAACCACAAATATGTGCTTGGCCGCTGTATATCGTCAGTTTTACGACAACATTCCTTTATTCTGCGTCAAGATTGCTGTAGCAACAGGCTCTCGAGCAGCTGTATCTTGGCATTAACAGAAAATGGGAGAGCTCATTAATTTTGAATATTCCCCCAAGAACAGAGAGTTGCATGTCCTACAGAGAATTTGGGTCTATTTTACAAACATACACTGGCTGCGTCGCTGATCGTAGCGAATACCTCTTGCCATCGTGTTCTTCTTCTACGTATTTCTTTTTGCCAAATTCTCGCACAATGTGCGCTCGGATGTGATAAACATAGTACGAAATTAGAATCACAATATGCAACGTTTCGTGATAACCGGAGCTCCTCGAACATGGCTACTGACCGGCTACTGAACAGCCTTGTGGCCATAGCCATACTCCATGAGCGGAACTGACGGCACGAGCGTCCCAATTGAGTCAAGACCCTTTACTGGCATTTATACGAAAAACCATTGCATCTGATTGTCTGTGAGCGTTCAAACCCTTGCGGAAGGCTCCGGGCGTCGAGGGAATAACGGGCCTCTCCATCTCTGGGACAAGGGCTAGGCGTGGCACGGTCTTTCCCAACCACCCCTCTTCCTGTCAAACATGACATGCCGGAGACGACGAACTGTAGTATCAAGAGCTCTAGGCTGCGAGAAATATATTAAAATTCAAGACAGCAACGAACAAAAGCAAAACAAACTCTCGCGGGGTCAATACGTCGGCCGTGGGTTAATAGCGTCCCGTCACACGGCTCCGAAGACCCTGGAGCGGCACGTTTTGGTGACCGTTTATGGCTGCATGTTGCCCCAGAAATACTAATTTGTGACAATTTGAGACTGTCTGTTCGCGAGCCGGTTGGCATTTGCCGGCATAGATTGCTTTGGGACGCATCGTGGTCGCCATACCTGGGCGAGGAGCCCAACAGAACAGATGCGGAGCAAACGCTGTGAGCTACAGATACCTGGAGCTTATGAGAATCGGATTCATTCAGAAAAACAACTCTTTCTCATCCAAGTTGTTCCGTTTCACAGCATCAAGATCCTGGTCCCCTGTGGGGCGGCAAGATGCATGACAGCGCCACCATAAACCAGACCAGGGCCCTTACTCGCCGCGAAAGTAGGCCGCAGAGCGATGAAAAGTTTGCCGCAGAGTATTTCATGATTGGGCTAAAGTAGAATTCCTGACGCTCGCAAGGAGAAATGCTTTTTTTTTAATGTAACAAAAAACAACAGTTGACCGATACAAGAAAAGTGACCCCTGGTGATCCGTGTCTGACAGTTGGAACCCCCCCTCCTCTACGTCTAACAGGGTACGGCAAATGCACAGGCCTCTCGCTTGGTAGCGAAATCGCAGCCGTCAAGAGCAAAACGGAGGGATTAGCGTGGCAGGGATCGAGTGGCATCCTCTCTGGTGCCCGTCTACAGTGCTCGCGCTGAAACCAGCGTCTGAACCTTGGAGGAAGAGCCAGCATTGCGGTCTCGCCAAGCTTTGGGGGGGGAAACCGGGAATGGAGCCGGTAAACCCCCTCCACGGTCTCCGTCGGCGAAACAGGCAGTGAATATCATAACAGACGTGTTATAGCAACGGAAATAGATTGATCGAGAGGGAAACGCTGTCCGACGGGAATGAGCTGCAGCGACAGTCGCTCAGCTGATGGCGCAATGAATCGTGAGACATATAACACTAATACACGGCACTTGTCTTGCCGCGACCACGAGTAAGAAGAGTGCGTCGACAATACTGGCTCACTGCCAGTCTGCCAGAAAAAGGGAAAAAGTGGTTTCGCATTTAAGATGCATTGATGCAGAGCAATTGTGCGAGATCACGCTCGTATAGCGTAGTTGACGGACCAGGGTTGCCATGGTCAGGAAACAGACTTGCATACCGTCATCGGCGCTACTGACATAGTCTGGTTTGAAAAGCTCAGCACGGGGTTTCTTTCTTCTGCGATCCATTGTATGTATTGCTTTGCATAAAGCAAACCCCGCGAACAGCTACGGACTGTACACCGAAGCCAGAGCCTGCCGTACTCGCCCTTGTTCCTTTTTGTGATAGATTAAAAATGTGACCTGTCGGCGCCGCAGCCGCACGGAGCCCATGACGTCGATATGGGCTTATAATTATATTGTGTAGGATTATAGCAAATCTTTTTGCCGCGACACTCAGATTGTCTAGTGATATTTTTGGAAACAAACGGCGTCAAAGCGTGCGATAGTAATAAGACTCTACCTGCGGCCCGTTGACAGCCAAGATCACCCACCGGCTATCATTTGCCAAAGGCAGGCAGTGATAGGAGCGCTGCCAAAAGAAATGGCAATGTGACCACAAATAAAAGCCCCTATATGAGCCTGTTGCCCTATTTGCCTGCTGTTTCAATGCATCTCAGATAACGGGGGCCTGTTACGGAACGTTGATCCATGTACAGGCCCCCATCTAAAGAAAAAAGGCGCGATGGCAGGGCTCCCCACCGCCGTTGTCATCACAGAATGCTTGCCGGGAGGTGCCATCGGCTGGATAAGTTCATCGCGATGAAAGCGAACAATGCTCCCGCCAAGTACCGGTTCTGTCTTTCTTCGCCTGAACTGGAAGGTGCTTATTCAATAAATTGCAAGGTCGACTTTCTCTGGACCCTTGTTGCAGTTCATGGGAGTGGGCGAGACACTCCGATACAGCACCACGCAAGTGTCCGAGCACCCCAAAAGGGTGGATGCCCAGCCAGAGTTTTACTGGCACAAGACGTGAGAATATGTGTGCGCACTGACGCAGGGCTGAGGAGTAATTTGGCAGGCGACCACGAGCTCTCGATAACTGTTCTCTATGGTGCAGTGACACGGAAGAAGCCAAGGTTGCGCTGTTAGCATCACTGGGAATAATAAATGGCCACGAACTAGACTAATAAGTGACACAAGAGCACCATCCAACTTGCCTCTTTCGGCGCATACCCACAACGGAGTCCAAAATCTGCGCGGCTCAGTCGCGGGTTTTGAACGCAGATTGGAAGTTTACTGCGAATAGTGACGCATTAAGATTCGTCCCAGCTTTGCATTCATTTCCCAACTAGGCTGCAGTTAAATTGCTGTTCACGACTAGACTTTGGTTGGCTACATTACACCGTAGCATTGAATATTAAGGCTCAGGTGGCTAATAATTCAAGCCAGTGACCCATGGGCACCCAGTGCGCTATAAACCAGTCATACGAAGCAGGCCTATTCCAGGCACAGTCGCTGTCAACACTACATGTAAAGGACATAGGGTCAAAGATTTATTCACCAACGCGCCTTCATCGCCAAGCTACTGGGCAATTGAAGGGGTCAGGAAAGCCACTCGTGCAGATTCACAACAAGTTGTCGACCGCTTTTCGGCTGCAGTGTCGGCAAACCTTTGTACGTCACATCTACTGTGAGTTTATGCTCAACAGATTTTTTCTGGAGAAATCAAGATGCATTACAGTATACGCGATTCAGGAGATCTTACGTCAAAATATCCGCTCGTTTATGCGAGAATGTCAGCAAACTTCCCTCATTGGTGATGCACTGACGGAGCAGGGCCCAGGGTCGGAGAACCATGAATCGTTTCTGCGAGTTGAGAACCGCAAATCTCCGAGTGCTGAGTCCCAGATGCGGTTGTTCAGCCTCCGGGGTACATGGACTGAGACGCTTCCATTCGCATCTGGTTGGACCAAATGTGGGATATTACACATAGACTGGCCTACGACAAGCATCTGAATGTCACGACGGCGACGCCAAGCTTTCTGGGCTCGACAACGACCACGGGAAGCATGGAGGGGCCTAAGGAGACTAGACAGGACAGCATAGCCTTTCTGGCATCTTGTCAAAAAGGAAAAAGGTTCTGGAACAATAAACAGTAGCCGGGCGCGCCGGGTATGCCCAGCTAGCCAAGAGCGGTCACTGGTGGGATTCCCGAGCGTTGTGCAGGCTTGGTAGGACTCATATTGGTGTCTGCACGCACGGCCGCGCTGCCCACACCAGGCCAATTTATTATGCCGGCGTGCATGCGGGCTACCAGGTTTAATGAAAGACACCCGCCATGAAGGATAATTTGGTATGGTCTAATAAAATCTCGCAACTGGTGTTAGCTGGGCAAAGACAGAGGCGTGCGGTGAGAGGCGGCACCTTCGCTGCTGGAACATAAGGCTTGGCACTGTATGTGGCGTTCAGCCGCGACAGTCCAGAGTCAGGACAGGATGGAAAATGCCTGTCCATGATTTAAATTCTTTTTCCGGCGCTTCTATCGGCCAGAATGCGAAATTGGCGAGACGTCGCGCGTTGTGTTGAAGTCATATTTGGTGTACAGTAACATTATATTGGTTTCGAGCGCTACATCATTGCGAAATTGATCGCCATTGGCAGCCGCTTATTCACAATGTAGTAAGAGCTTAAACCGGAAACCCTCATCAGATCCATAGGCAAATTTGCAGTTGTCATCCATATTGGGGAGCAACCCGTACCTTGCGTTCTCCTTGCGTGGGCATTGCATACTGTCGCATGCCGCATTGGCTTGCAGGTACGAGCAGCGCACACTGCTGCACATTTTCTTCTCCCACTTCCTCTTCTCTCACCTCTTCACCGTCAGAGGGCAAAACTGGCGTCAACTGTGCTCAGGCACAGGCCGCTGTAGATTAATAGCTAGCGTCGCTGCTAGTGCCAAAATCGCGGCCCTAATAGCCTTGGAGGGCAAGCCACGGAGACGGCCCCTACGCCGCTACGACACGCCGGAGCGACGCCCTGGCCCGCCACCGTCACGCAGCACACGCCCCCAGCTGCTCTCTGCACGCCGTGGCGGTGCCGATTGACCTGTGCCCCCGAGTGCTGGCGGCGCTCGCTGTCGCTGGTGTGCTCCGGCCTCTCTCTCCCCTCCCTCTCAGTGTCCGGGTCGCACTCCCACCCCCTCCCCTCCACCATCGTCGCCCCTCCTTGTGCTGGGCTAGTCCATGTTCCTACATCGCGAGAGGAACCGCTGTCTGACTGTTACGCCTCCGCATGCACGTTGTGTTTCTGCTCCATTCCCTTTTGGAACCTGTTCTCCGTGTCTCGCCTGGGTTTATCGAGGAAGAAAGAGGCAAGGAGGGGCGCCGCCGCCCCTCCTCCTCCATGTCCAGACCTGGATTGACTCAAAACTGTCTACCCGCCGCCACTCGTCTCCGTATACTGGCTGTGTAGAGCCTGTTGGGACACCCCTGCCCTCCCATGCCTTTTGGGTGCTGTCGTTGGCCCCGTCTCAGATGGAAGCGTCACAATTGCACTCTTGATACCAGTCGTGGGCCTACACACTGTCCCCTTGGCATCCGTGTGTCCCAGCCATGCCTCGCCCGTCAAGCAACTGCAGAGTGGACTCTTGTCCACCCCCCCTGCCCCTCGCTATGGCCGGCTGCAAGCGATGAGCTCCCCAACCTTGCTAGCCTTGACCCTGGTTCGCCTTGTCTCTGAGACGCTTCCACACTCCAGCACTCCACGGACTCCATAGCCACGCTCTGAGCAAGTCCCATGGCCATGGTCCGCGCTCCACTGCCCTTCTCTTCTGCTGGTGGTATATATCATAAACGGGCGGCTCTCGTGAAACCTATTTACCTCTCGGTCACATATACCTCTGCGTCTCTATTTAACAGTGGAAATTTGTTGTTCTTCTTGTACCAAACAACAAACAAACTACTTACTCGAACAATATCACTGTGCTCCCAATACTCTTACAAACCGTCGTGAGCATAGAGGTTGTCCCTACACGGTCGACATGGCTCATATTGCCACTTGCATGGCTCCATCCGAGTCTACTTCTATCACCAAGCCTCTATCACCTACTCGTGCCATGTTTTGTGTGAGGATAGGAGGTTCTTTATCTTACAGAAACGTAACTAACACGCACTGCAGTCCTCTTCACCACCGAAGCACTCGGCCAAGTCCTTTGCTGCCCTCAAGGCGGCGCAGGCCGAACAGCCACAGAGATATCAACTGTTTCCCAGAGACAAGCCTCTACCCACTCCCAACACAGTTAACACAAGCAAGGCTTTACCAATTCTTCAGCCTCAGCCCTCTGAGACCAATGGCAAGACTTCTCCTTTGTCAGGAATTAGAATTCGCTTCAATCAGAATAATTTGGTCCGACGGCGCAAGGTGAGCGTCCCTGAACTTGGGCCCATGACAACTGTGCAAGAGATTTCCATGGATTCACGTACGTATTGCAAGCATTTTCGAGGGCGCCTCCAATGCGTTTTCTGACCCTTCGCAGCCACGATACCCGGTCGGCCACCTCTGCATGAGAGATCCTCGAGTGCCCCCGGCGACACAAGCAAATTGTGTGGAGCTATTGATCATATCCTGAAGGCTGGTGTTCAAACAAGTGACTTGACAAAGGCTATTGAGGATGCCTTTGAGATCACAAGCATCAAGCCACGATCACCATCACCTCGCAAGCTAGCACCGCTAGTAATTCCTCCAACTTCTGCCCCGATGCCTAGACTGCAGTCCAAGCATTCTAGTAGTCAACTACGATCAGGCAATACCCCCCCGACAGAATCCTCTCGGTCTGGTAGATTCGAAATGGGTACTCCCAGCATCGGCCGCTTGACACCAGCATCCACTCCAGATTTATCCAATCCTCGGTCCGCAACCGGAACAGAAGCTACCTCATCGTCTCTCCCAACACCAATTTCCGCATCACTTGTCGACCATAGGGCTTCGCCTCGAAGCTGGGAAGGCTCTAGCACCTGCAGCGATGATGGCAGCCGCAATCAATCTACTTTGGGCCACAGACGAGGAGGGTCCGAATCATCAAGCATCATGGACCGCGGAAGACCAGCAAAGCGAACTGAAAAACCCAGCAAACCAAGTGATGCTAAGAACACCAAGAGTTCGGAGCGACGCGCATTTGAAGAGTTACCAATTGGATATAAGCCCTGCGACGCGATGAGAAAGCTCAATGCCAACGACGTCATGGCACTTCACAAACAAGCCCTGGGACAAGCCGAAAGATTCGAGGTCCTCAAAGTTGAAGACGTTGATGCTCTTTCCAAGGTGCGATATACACACTACCATTTCTGTTGGACACCTTACTAACTATTCATAGGAGCTTCGTCAACTCGACGACAGAACTGAGTATCTGCGGCGCACTTACAGCTCACTCAGAGCTGGGCGGCGCAATCTTCACTCGCGCATTTGCCAATACCTCCGCTCACCCCGGGTGGCCAAATTCAGCCACGAATCCATGCTCAAGCAGGAGGAGGCACTTGCCGAACTGGACGCCTCCATTGACGACTGGGTCACCAAGCTGGAACAGGCTGAAAACCGCCGCACCCGAGTCCGCCAGAAGCTGCTGGAGCATGTCGCCGCCGCGGCCATTATGCCATTTCCCGATGGCAGCGCTGTGGCGTCGCCATATCAGACGCAAAGTACACCGTGCCCGGGCATCCGGGATGTATCCACCCCGCCCAGAAGTCCGACAAAGCAGATTGCCACCTCGCCACGCGCTGGCAGCAACTCGCCGCCCCCGCAGCGCGTGGTGGCCCAAGTGCCGAGCACCATCCTCGAGCAGCCCATTATCGAGGAGCAGGCCGCGGCCGGCCAAGACGTCAGTCGCTCGGCAAGCATCGCGACTATGAAGGGCCGCACGGGCGTCGAGAGCATACGAGTATATGCGGGCGACGATCTGTATGCGCTGCTGGCGGACGTGGAGGATGAAATCTCCCGTCTTGGTGCGAGCCAGGAGGAGATGCCCCCAATGCCGCAGCCACTCAAGGAACATGCACGCAAGCGCAGCCAGGAGAGGCTGAATGGAGACATTCCGAGCTCGACTGGTGCGGCCTCCGCCGCATCACAGCTGGTGGTGGATGCGGGCACGGCACCACTTGCGTCGCCCCCTGCGCCCAAGAAGGACACGAGCCAAGAAGCATCTGTGCTTCTCACCAGCGCAGTGTTTAAGCCTTGAGTGACAATATGAAAAGTGGGCAATTTTAGTTGATGATAATGATGTTGCTATTTTGATGCTGCTGCGATGGAAGCGATAACGTTTACTATATTGGAGGCGGCTTACAGTCCTTTAGATACCCCATTAGTTATTTTACTCTCATTTTAATGTCTTGCACGTTTATTTCTTAATACTAGTAACTTTCCGTTCAACCATTATTTAAATGAACTCTTTGCAACACTTGCTAGCGTGGTCATATTACAGTATCTTACATAGTCCAGCACCTCGAATGACAGTTGTAGCCATCAGTGTATCATTATAAACCGCAGGCAGGGGGGTCCCGATCAGGCGGTTTGGGAGTGAGGATCTGGTAAAACAGCTACCCAGAGAGGCTAGGTTTGAAGATGTGTAGCGTGGCACTTGCCGAACGAAACCACTTTCGTCAAGTATAATCCTTGGCAGACAGAGAGGCCGCGCTGGCGAAATTCGCGTTGAATAGTTCACACCTCACCGGAAAGCATTATTGACGATATATTACTAGCATGTCAAAAAAAAAATTGGCAGCGTAGAAAGGTGCGGGTTGGAAAACAATCCTCAATGGACGCATGCAGTCATTGGATTGGTCGGTCCAGCTTCACCTGAAACGCGAGATGCACCTGCGAGGCATGCATGACTAGTATGGTTTCTAGCACCACACTCGTGTGCAGTGACAGTAGGCTTCCACGCCCCATCAAAGATTATGACGAGATGGAAATGCTAAGAAACGGTGACGCAGAAGAGACGACACATGCTGAAGAGGATGATAATTGTTCAAGAGGGGCATTGATGACATGCAATGCGGCATTGCAGCAGGCAAGCAAGCAGTTGCTGCAGATATGATCAGACTTCAAAAGTGCGGAATGCGACCTATAGAACCGAGTTTAGAACAATTCAATTATTCTTTTCTGCAGCCCTGCCAGAGAACTGTTGGTACTCATGAAAAGCCTTATTTGTGCCCGCTTGTCATTGTCTCATTTCGAACGGACGTTATACGCCCAAAGTTAAACTATCAATACGTTTTTTCCCTGGTTCTTTTCCCATATTAGCTGGCGGCCTTCCCGCACCGTCCCAAAGCGTTCACGCATCATGTCCTTGGTGCCCACCCACTTTCGCCAATCAAGACTAGGAAATAAGGCCCAAGCTTATCAGCTAGGTTAGCATAGGCTGCCGTTCATTGTACGGCAATCTATCCATGTAGATGTGCACCGCTCAAGCCCATGTGATTCAAGTTGGATTTTAATAGAGCATGGGTTTGCGCCTAGCTACTGCACCACAAAGGGGTGGGCATTTCCACCCATCCACACCGATTTCGCAGGCATCGCCACGTTTTTTCTCCATGGGGCAGGGACGTTGCGTCGATGATACCCCGCGCGCAAAACCGTAAGAGGGCAATGTATGCGAATTTGGTGCGTGAGAGAATGACACACTTTCACAGCACAGCCCTTTTCGGGTAGCGTGGCAGATCCCGGCGTGCGCTGCTCAACGCCGACGTGCATACAGCATGCATGCCTGCATGCGTGTCGTATCAAGGGCGGCGCAGGTACTCTGACGTTCTACAGCGAACGAGTAAAGTAGGAAGCACCACTGTGGATAAACGATTCCTCCCTAGAACCACTGGATATGCAGCCATTGCTGCTGAAATGGTGACCAGGTGATGCCGCATTGACACTGATGGACACGCCCCAGTCAGTGCCGTGCAGGCCCGCTGGCTAGCAGCGTCGCAGCGTGGCTCGATGCCGCAACTTTCGCAAACCACACTATTAATATACCCCTGCACTAACACAACCCACCCCTTGGGTTTCCTCTGCAAAGTTGCCCGACTTACACCGACAGGCTGGGCACCACAGGATGAACAGTGCACGCTGGCGGAGAAAAGAGCAAGAATTGGGTGTGATTTCTTAGCAGACTTTCTCAAGAAGCAAAGCCAGACTAAACTACACATGGGAACGAAGGTTGGGTCGCAGTGAAGAAGCAGATGAACGAGCAACCAACGTAGGGTGATGAAACCGCCTGGGCTGGTGTCCGGTTTTCAGTAATCGCCTTGTACTTGAATTTCTTTGCCGTTATGCTTTGCTTCAGTTGAGCTGTTTGAGTCTGCTCTAGATGACGGCAGATGCTGCTGAAGGCCCTTGAATGCACACGCCACACTGGGCTGGCCTAGCAAGATCCTCGAGAAATATTGTTTGGGGTAGTAGCTGATGCAAACATCAATGCCCCTGCAGTATCCTGGGTCGTAATAGCCTACTCAGCATCCTCCCAGGTGCGGCCAAATAATGACGCCGAGTGGTGATGGTGCCACCGATGCCTCCCGTGCGGCCTTTTCGGCCTCGTGGTAGAAACTTTGCAGAATCCGTCACCGAATAGGCCAGCGAGGGAAGGAATATATTGATCCACTAAACATTTCGCGTTTGGGAGTCGCGACCTCTCCCAAACCGTGTAAGCGTTTCAACGTCATGTACCGGTAGTAAGCCCAAGCTGCGCCGCGAGAATGCATGGCGATCAGCCACTCACGTATCGTCAATTCTCAGCTGGGTGTCCCTCTTCTCATTTATTTGCATAGCTACGGGAAAATGACAGTATTGCTTATAGACATGTTTCAACGCCGCACTTTCTGTTTTAATTGCGGAAAAATTAGCTTGCGCCTCATGCGACTGCCCAACTGTAGGGCTGCAACAGGGGGTGGGATCTTCAGTCTTGGCCTGTCGCGCCACGAAGTTTTGCGGGGTAATACACAGTACACCAGTGTGATTTCAATCTGTTGACAGACAGGTCTGAATTCTCAATTTCCACTTTCTGCAAAAATGTGTCTCAGCTGCGTCCTGATGTCGGACATTTACCGAGTTCATCTGCACACGCCACGCCGACTCCGCATTTCACAATAAACGGGTATCAACGGTATTGTTTTCAGCAGATGAAATGCACGCGCTTTCAATAATCTAGTTTGCGGAACATGGAACAAGATTGTGTATTGAGGTTCTATTTGGTCTGATATGACCATGCCTCGTGAGATCTTCATAGCCGTTGCGCAGCCCGCCGAGACCGTTGCCAATTCAGCTTCAACAGGGCAAATTGGGCGGGCCGCTGCGGCGCGGCCGACTTCACTTCCGGCTCGGTAATCTATTTTATACATTCCTTGTCTATATCAGGTCGTCTTCTTGTCTAGCCTTATTCTCAAGTCGGTGGCGTCGGTGTCGTACGATGGGGAGCTGGTCTCGGCCCGTCGCATGCCCATCAGTCAAACCCTGGCGAGAAGCCCCCGTGCAGACGTTGCTCTCTCTCCTCTGACATGAACGCTGTGGCCGTTGTACATGCGCGGCATTCAAGTCTGTCGTAGCTTTGCAGTAGTGTCGGCGAAAATTGTGATACCGCTCTGCAGGACCGGAGTCGGTGCCCTATGCCCGGCAAGGTTCGTCCGAACAGCGCATAGAGATCAACCGCCGTCGGAATTCGCATTTCATGTACTAGGAATCAATAGTAAAAGAACAAGGCAGAGAAGATGAGATGAAAGTATTTATATTGATGCTCGTCTGTGACTCGCATGTAACATGAGATTACAACCAGTATTAAGTAGAAAAGAATTTTAATAAAAAAAACCAAAGTAATGATAGTGTTGATGTAGCTTCAGCTGTAAAGTCGACAGGTTCCAGACTTCATCGCGGCCAGCCTACCATGATGCCTATACCAAATCCTCTCGACATGTTCTCGCTCCGTACTCCATTCCCTTGATGCTGCTTGTGAAACAGGGTCGTTACATGGCCTTGCGCGATTACAGCTCCCACACCCCGTCTGAGGCTGGCGGGTTGCTTCGCGGTATGCAAGGCCGTCATATGCAGAAAAAGACAATTAATGAATGTATGCCATCGCTAGTTCGTTTTGTCGTTATGAAGCCACACTGCGTCCTGACCCAGACTCCCGTGGCCATGGCCAATGGATCGACTGGCCACTTGCAATCAGTGGATTGTGGTGTCAGTGAGTGAGCACCTTGACAGCCTGCAAGATGAGACCGAAAATGAGGCCCCGCGCCACTTCCTCGATTTGAAGACAGTCAAAGACGCGGCCCAGAGCTTCACCGGTCGCAGCCTGGCCCATGACACCCATGAGGGCAGTCGGAACACCGCTTTGGATCAGCAGCTTGCGCGCCTTGGCAGCTAGCTGCTCCTTTTCTTCGACAGTCATTTCCGCCGGCCAAGCGGCACGTTCCTCCTCTGTGGGCATGCTGTTCTCGCGTACTTTGCGAAGTTGCTCCGCGATGCCCGAGTCGGCAGTGTAGGCGTCAAGCACAGACGACTGGATCAGCGCCTGCACAGTGAGCAAGGACGGATTCCCAGGACGCAGCAGGAAAGACTTGGCAGCAGTGAGCAGCGTGCGACGGATGTTCCATGCCGATGAAAGCGTGTACATCTCGTTGATCACAGCAAAGAGAAGCTCTACGGCAACCCTTGTTTCGCCCTCGCTCAGTTTCGAGTGCGCCTTGATTGGCCGAACGACAGCCTTCTTGCCATTCGTCGCAGAACCTTGTGTGGAGCCTATGGAAGGCTGTGACATGTGTCCGATGGAGTGGTTTTTGCTGTGAGCCATCTCATTCATGGCAACCACATCACCGTTCATCTCGTAATCGTCTGCCATCTCATCCGGAGGAGGTGGTAGCTTGACATACTCCAAGCTGATTGTTGAGGGCGATCGAAGTGGTGGTGCCAGGCTTGAAGCTCTGCTGTGTTCTCGGCTGGGTCGAGCACTGACGGAAGCAGATGCAGTAGAGTCCAGACGTTCAGAGCGCCCTACACGAACTCCATCACCTTCGTTGTCGCTCTGAAAGTTGAGGCTAGGTCTGCGTTCCATCATGGGCATTTTACCCGGCTGCGTCGAGACGACAGATGACCGTTGACTGTCGATACTGGCACGCTCTGATCTAGCAGGCGAGGTTTTGAGAGTGTCGGTTCTGGCCGGCGTTGTGAGTGAGTGTCGTTTACTGGGTGTCAGATCAATGGACATGCTTGACGCCTTCTTGCCGATGCCAGGAAAGTTTCCAAACACGCCAGTAACGCCGCCGACAAGGGTCTTGCCTCCCTCCATTGCTCCTTTTGGCGCAATAGCGAGAACATCAAGCATGTTTTTGCCAACGGACTCCCAGGCAAACGACTTGCTGTTGCCATGTGTATGACCCTGTGACTTTTCGAGGAATCGCTTCATGCCTTCACTCTCTGCTAGAGATTGGTACCAGCAAGCATCACGCAAATAACGCTCCAGCTCGCCACGTAGCGATTCCCTGCTGTGAATTTTCCAGCTAGGCAGCTCTTTGTGGAGCTCCGTGAACGCCGTTGCGCCAGAAACTGTCGCGATTCTTCGTAGGATCTCGTGAAGTGTCTCGAAATCAGAATATCTTCTCACAATCATCCAACCTGGGTATCCAGCTGAGGATGGCTCGACTTGGATCAAATAGTCCCAGTTTGGCTTGTTGCGGATTTTGGCCGTGTCACCAGGATCGTCGTGCAGCGTAAACGAAGCGTTGTGAAGCGTCAAGGGGGCCTTCTTGGGTGCGTCGTCTTCCAACTGTTCGGGCTCTGAAGAAACTATTTGGTCAAAGTTGGTGAACTGCTGGCTGTCTCTGCTCCCAGGCTTTGGCGAAGAAGATTTTTGGCTTGAAGTGTCCATGGTAGAGCGAGGGGTGACTGGTGTAAAAGTCGGCTCACTGGTGCCATCAACAGATGTGCCAAAAGGAGAGGAGCGGCCTTGTGTAAGAGGAGGGGTAGAGTGCTGTCCGTTCGTGCCAGTGGTGCGGTTCGAGGCAGCTTCGTCGGTTGAGAATGGGTCCATGCTCTGCTTAGATAGAGTAGAGGGGTCGTTTGTCATCGATCGTCGGCTGTCTTCTTCCGTCACACCACTCATGCGCTTCATTTCTTCAATCGCTACCTCGACTTCTTCGTCGGCTTTGCTCAGTCGTTTTCTATGTGCTTGGATCTCTTTTCTTCGGCCTCGCTCGTATTCGCCAGACGAGCGACTTGGGGGCTTTGCGATGCCGATGTTTCCAACATTCCCGTCGATGTCTGCAAAAATGTTATTGGCAGTATCACGAGCTCTCTGCATGCCAACATCGATGGCCTGGTTGATATCAGGCTCTCCGGCCTCTAACAAGTAGACGATCCAGCCGTTGATCCATTCGGGCTTGCTGCAAGTTTGTAGCAAGCTTTCCAATACTGTATTTGCCAGGACTTCTCTCAGTAGAGCGCGGGCGGGATCGCAATTGTAGGCGCTGGGTTCCATGAATGATAACAAGTCGTCTGCTACCATCTTGAACTTGGCGGCTTGCTGTTTTTGGTTCAGCAGGTTCGCAAGGCGCGAATCGGGGTTTGAAGCGAGATATGTATAGACGGCATCGACGGCAGTCATGTTGGACTCGGCAGGAACGTCGGCGAAAGCAGCGGCAAGCTCGGACATGAACGCGATGGCGATAGAAGAGGAATTGGTAAGGAGATCGAGAAACGAGTCGGCGGGTCGCTTTCTAGCCATGCGATTCGAAACGGATAGGATATATGAAGTGAGTGTCTTGCGGCAAGCAAGAGGGAATGAGTGGTCGGTCGGAATGATGGGGCAGTACCACCACTTGACGTAGTCTTTTATTATCGTATCGACGAGGCCGCCGAGTGCCTCGCGGGTTTCCGGTCGGAAATCGTCGAAGCCCTTGAAGATGACCTGGTCTTCCTTTTCTTCCTCGACCTTCTCTTCAGCCGCTTTGACGGCCTGGAGGTCGACCCAAATGCGTTCCAGCGCATCTGGGCCCTTTTCGCCGCGCACCGTCCTGGCAATGTCAGGGTTACGACCTTCCCAGACAACAAATGCGGCGGCGCCTCCGACAGCGCCGATAATTAGCAAGCCAAACTGGCCGAGGATCGCATATGTGACGCCAGCAAAGCCGACAGCGATGCCTGCCAAGGTGGCGGGGGACGCTTTGGAGAGAAAGTTCATGATCTTGGTCAACATGACGGACTCCTTGGCGCCGGGTTTTGACGGCGCGGGAATGTCACCCTGCGTCTGCTCTGCTATAGCTTCCGTGGCGGTATCTGACTTTTCGGTTTGCGACAGAAGCGGCTCGCTATCATGGGCTTGTGCGACGCTGGCGTCGGTGGCGGCAGGATGTGCGCCATCGCGAGGAGGGGCTTCGAGACCCTGCGCAGGCTCGGCGTCGTCGGCCATTGAAGTACGTCACGTCGTCGTAATGCGCTTTACGGCTTGCGGGTCGGGCGGAAAGGAAAAAGAGCTGGTCGAAACGCAACAGCCTCGTGTATATGGCACATCAAGAAGGACTGGAAACGTCGCCACAAGCGAGGAGAGAAAAGGCTGAGACGATGCGATGCAATGGGGTTGACCAGAAACATGCCCACAGATATCCCTTGCCAAAAGTTTTGGAGCTCGCTGCGTAATCCCAATTTTAGATTGCTTGAGCTGGGGAGAACCTTCAGGGGGGAAAAACAGTGGAGGCACTGCCAATCAACGTTTAAATCGAACCACCCCTGACACTAGTTGTGTGCCGGCCCGTATCTTGGCCTGGTCCATAAAAAGAGGCTCAGTAACATGCAGGAAAATCGCAGCCAAGAGGAGACTCGAACGAAAATCTGGCGATGATAATGATGGACGGGGCTGATCCCAACGATAATGTAAACGGAATAACCATGATTACGTAGCTGATCTCTCCGTTTGCTTGCCGGCCCGGCAGGAGAGCTTGCCAGCTGGCAAACGTATCGTCACGTGCGCTGGCGTCGTCGTTGCGTTTGCCCAGCGCAGACCCATTTAGTGCGGCGCGTTTGCAAGGCATTCAGCGCGTCTCACATTCTGCTGCTAACGGTTCACCATTGCCATCACATCGGCCCTGCATTAGCTCGATCTAGACTTTTTCGCGTTTTCATCTGAGCCAAGTTCGATTAAAAGGCCCTTTTTCCGAATTTCATCACCTTTTTGCATTTTTTGCAGCATCCGACAGACATGGGAAACAAGAGACGCGCCAGTGTCGCCGAGGCGTCCGACGGTAGCGACATCGAGGTGGCGCACAAGGTTGCCAAGAAGAGCAAAAGCAATGCAAGCGTGATTTCGCCTGCCGGCAAGGACGATGAGGGCAATCCCTTCTGGGACGTGAGTATTTCTCTTCCCATTCTGATTCAAGGCATGACGGCTAATAGTTTCCTGCAGCTGTCCAACAAACGCCGAGTTGGCATCTCTCAGTTCAAGAACATGTGCTTTGTTAACATCAGAGAGTTTTACGAAAAGGACGGCAAAATGATGCCCGGCAAGAAGGTAAGTCCGAGAATGCATCAACGTGCGTATCCCCTCGCTAACCCGCTCAGGGCATCGCGCTGTCAGTGGAGCAGTATGTCGCTTTGGCCAAGCTAATGCCCGCTATCAACGGCAAGCTCCGCGAACTCGGGCAGCTCGCGGACACCGCAGATGAGGCCGAGGAGAGCACGGCAGCCATTGTGAAGAAGCCCAAGAAGGAAAAGTCGGACAAGGCAAACATCGAGGCCACGAGCGACGAGGACGAGGGCTAGCGAACCTTGCCCACCATGCACGAGAGCAAGCCTGCTATGCCATTCGCTGCGACCAAGAAGAGCAAAAAGGAGAAGAAACGCTCCAAGAAATCTCAGACCGCCTAGGGGTTTTGTTGCAGCATGTATTCCGTGGCACATGAACATGGAGAAGCAACGGACACAGGGACAGGGCCAGGTTTTCGCTTTTCAACAAGATGTCTGTAATGTTAGACGAGACATATGTTTTTGTACATTTGAATGAATATCGCCCTTTTAGTTTCACGAGGCGAATAAAAAGTAAGAATGAGGAAATGCTACCTGCGATGAGGGATACCCCGCGGCGCTAGCTTAGCAAACATTGTCAAACTCTGTGCCGTGCGTGTCTCTTCAAGTGTGCGCTGCTGCAATTTGCATGTCAGGAGAATGGGATTCGGCCTCCGAGATGCGAGGACCGATTCTCCCTCATTACCTTCGATCCCCGATCTCGCGATGCCCTCAACGGCGGTCGCCGAGCAGGATTCAGACCCTTACACGACTCAGCCTGCCGTCAGCCACACTTTTTCCTCCGGATCAAACCTTTCGTGGCGATCAGCCACTCTCTTCATACCGCTTCATTACAGATATTGCGACAACGATCGGGTTTTTCCCTGGGAATCTGGCGAGGCTGGGCTGTGGCACGCACGCACGCCTACGTGGCCTCGGCCGTGGCAAACATGATTCCACCGTACAACCGTGTCGCGCGAGGTTTTTTATCTTGTCTTCGTGGAGGGGGGAAGGGGGCACGGGCGAGACGCTTTTACAGTGCGGCTGTTATGTAAGACGCTTCTTTTTGTTATAGCGGAAAGTCCAGAACACCATACCACTTTGCCGTTGCTGCTCGCGAGATGCAGGATTCGTGCATGCCGGCCACTTTCTGACACAGCATGCGGCACCGACGAATTATCGGGCTTGAAACTTTGCAACGCTAGCCCGTAGTACTCTTAGCTGCTTTGCTGATTGTTGTATAACAATTGAGCATATGACAGCTCAGAAAAGGGCTTTTCAAGGCTGGCATCTCATGTGTCGCTTCGAGTGTTCCAGACGACCTGACCCGTCTGATCACAAAACCGGAGAATGATGCGCAAGATTCATCAGGGTTTGGTATTGATTAATTAATTAATAGATTTCAAGCATGCGTAACGGCCCCAGTCCGTATTTCTTTGATTCTTCGCATAATAATCGAGTTCCCGTTCGCGCCTGCGGCACCGGACCCCGTCCGAACGGACGGGCCGCTTCGGGATGTCCTGCTTTTCACAGCTACTGTGACGGGAAGTGCGTCCTTTGTTCGACGCTTGCCACAGACCCAGGAAGTCTCTGGACATGACACGGTTAGCAGTTGACGGGGTAGCACGGTCCCCGTAGATCAGGGTAGGTCTCTTGACGGTACCCTGGGGTGTTACCTGCGGCACAGGGTCCAGCCTAGGTCGAGGCCCGTCATT
The DNA here is from genome assembly GCA_002796755.1 of Paracorniculantispora psalliotae. Classification (NCBI taxonomy): domain Eukaryota; kingdom Fungi; phylum Ascomycota; class Sordariomycetes; order Hypocreales; family Cordycipitaceae; genus Paracorniculantispora; species Paracorniculantispora psalliotae. Next base: position 502,430 of record PHFE01000067.1, on the reverse strand, counting down.
GGACCCCAGGCCCTGCCTTGATGGGTTGGACAGCATAGAATCTCGATAAAGTGGTCTGATGAAATGGTCTGATCAGTGCTGCCAAGGGTGTGAAGGATGAAAACTGGATATGAGATGAACAGAAACGCGGAGCGTACACCAGACTCGGTACGGTTCGTTTCTGTGGCAAGTTCCGGGGTCACCTGCCTTGTAACATACTTGCGGTTTTGAAAAAGTATTTTAGAACGCGATGTCTCTATCTGAATTCGATTTGAACAAGAGCAGCACAAGACTCATCTACTTACATACCTTACACTCAACTACCTACTCTCTTCTTTGCTCTTTTCTTCTCAATCTTCACTTACACAATGCCCTCGTTTGTCCCCAGCGCCGCTAGCCTTCGTGGCGGCGGCCAGTCGGCAGCCCGGCTCATGCTGAGCGCCAAGCGCCGCGCTACCACAGGAGCAGCCAGCACGATGCCCCCGGGGTTTGCCGCCACCGTCGGCCGACTAGACACGTTCTGCCTGCCGGAGCGCATCACGGGGTCTGCAGCGGATCGGTCGATGGCGCGGGCCATGATTGAGGCGTGGCGGCGCGACGGCATCTTCCAGGTGTCCATGTCGGCGGCGCAGCAGCGCATCTACGCGCAGGCCAACGCGGCCAGCCGGCGCTTCTTCCGGCGCAGCAGCGCCGACAAGCACCGGTGTGTGGACAGCAACAGCTACGCCGGGTACGTGGCGTCGGGCGAGGAGATGACGGACGGCGTGGCCGACTATTCAGAGATTTTCACGGTGACGAAGGACTTGCAGGAGGAGGACCCGCGCGTGGCCGGGCAGTGGCCGTGCCACGGGCCGTGCCCGTGGCCCGACGACGACATGAAGACCAACATGACGGCGTACATGGCGGACCTGGGACGCAGCGGTGAGCAGCTGCTGGAGATGGTTGAGCTGGGGCTCCACGTGCCACAAGGGTCGCTAAAGCGGTATACCGAGGACGGATGGCATCATATGCGTGTGCTCCGGTATGTTTGAACACAGGAAAGGGAATCCGGTTTTTGTTTTTTGAGTCTAACAAGATGACGCGCAGCTTCCCGCATCGAGATCGTACCAACGGCAAAGGCAAAAAGGGACGTGGTATTGGATCTCACACAGACTACGGGCTGCTCGTCATGGCGGCGCAGGATTCCGTTGGTGGTATGTCCAATCTATCCAAACCTGGGTGACGGAGTGCAGGCTATACTAACTTTGTGTTTTTATGATAGGTCTTTTTGTGAGGCCGCCACAGCAGGGCGAGCAACACGCCAACTGGGAAAAGAGCGCCGCCGGCCTGCGGGAAGATGAATCGGGCTGGGTTTACGTGCCACCGGTGCCGGGTGTCTTTACGGTGTTTCCAGGTACGCGAGCGGGAAAAGATGAAACCTGTCACGAGAAAGGGGCGGTGAGCTAACAATGCAATTGTAGGCGATATGATGCAGTACATGACCGGCAGCTACCTGACGTCGACGCCGCACAAGGTCGGCCTCAACACGAGCGAGCGTTTCGCGTTTGCATACTTCCACGAGCCCAACTTTGCGTCGGTCGTTAGGCCTCTGCGCGGATACGACAACAACACAAGCACCGGCAAGGCCACCGACGGCGGCATCCATTACGGGACGCACTTTACGAATATGTGCCTGCGCAACTATCCGGACCGCGTGACGACGCAGAAGCTGCTGGGGGAAGACCGCTGCACGATGCTGTCGCTGCCGGAGCTGCGGCGGGGCGACGGCCGCGCGGAGCCGAAGACGACGGCCGATGCGGCGATGCGAGATGGCAGCGCGCACTACCCGGCACCGAGCGTAGAAATGGGCGTGGCGTAAACGCTGAGGGGGGCGGAGGACGGATGAACTAACGCTGCGAGGTACATAATGACGTCTCTGAGCAATGGCATGCTCTGTTACTTTTTTTTTGTTACTTTTCTGAAGGCTATACCAGGAGTTGGGTGGAAAAGATGCCCGCGAAGCCGTATTGTGTGGATGCGAAGAGAAACGCTCACCTAGGTCGCGATTAGATATGCATCGAATTGATTTGTCACGTACGATTAAGAAAACTGTCGCAAAACAAAGGACGATAATAGGCTAGACGGCAGGATGTCTCATTGCACCCATTGAGATTATCCGAGCTGTGTCGATGCTGCGCTGACGGAACTTGATCTGTCCGATTGGTGACATCCGCGACGGCCCGGCAAGCAGCGGCGTATGCGTATGCGTATTCGCAAAGAAAAATTTCGGAGCCCCTATCTGCAGGTTCCTTGGAGGGGCAGTGTGAACCGGCTTCTCATCCCCCCAAGCCACATTTCACACCGCATAGGCCCTATGAACCCCTGCTAGGAGGCCCTGAAATCGACGCTTGGCCTCTTTTTCCTTTTTTTTCTTCGGTCTTTTCGGGTGGGGGGAGAAGGGACGAAGGAATTGATCGTGGGATACATTGTGATGCTAGTATCCTGCCGTGTCTAAGTGCACAAATGTATGAGAGCGGCGAAACTTCGGTTAATAGAAAGCGGGTACCCGCAGTACACAGCCCAACAGCGTTTGCATCACCAACAAGCTGCACCAAGGGGAATATGCCTGCATGCAGCTTGCAGCAGAGGCGCAGACATGATGCCATATAAAAACCACCAGCTCGCTCTAAACATGAATTGAACAATAGCAGCCACAGCGTACGAGGCAATATACTTCCTTCAATTTTTCTTTTTAATTATCGCGCCTCTCCTCGGGTCCCGCAATTACATCTCGCCAGGGGATCATCCACCTTGACTGGCTCGCCTCGGGTCTGCTTCTCCATCAGTCCATCCCCAAGTACCCAAGGTACCTAACCATTCTGTTTTCCCTTTTGCATACCGCCTTCAACACCACGGACGAGATTCCGACCATTCTTTTCTCTCCTTCATTCTCTGTCATTGCTTCTTGTTTGCCTTCCTCACGACTAGCTGGATTGACTTTTTTACCGTATGTACCAATCTCCGATCCCGCTACTGTCCATTTTTTTTTTTTTTTGCCATCTGCCGCACACGCCCACACTCCCTCCCATTGGCGCGCGTTGGGTTGCTTGCTATTGTTCTCGACTGATCAAAGGACAGGAAAAAAAGCCACAGGCCAGCCATCAAACGGCATTCAACTGCCCACCGAGTCGACGTCGAATCGACAAATCACACATCAGCATAGCATAGCTGCATTGCTGCCGCGGTCTGACGCTACGAGAAACCACACGACCCTGCTAGCGACGCTACGTCAGGTAAGCCCAATACCGAACCCAGACGCTGGCGGTCTCTCTGCCCACCCCGGATCCCACGATCCCCTCATTCTTTGTCTTTCTGCTCTATAATTCCCTCAAAACTCTCTTTCCGATGCGCGCACCGCACCGCCCGTCTCTTCCCCAATGGACAACCGCCCAGCTCGCCCGCACATACTTACACCCCGCCTAGGACCCATCTCCGAAGCCCCCCGCCCTCGCCAATGTCGTAAACCGAGCCGCCGAGTCACCTTTTCAGATACCGTCGAGATGAACTTTTTGCCGACTCGATTCCGCGGCGAGACGCCCGCCGGGCCCGCCAAGGCCGCACCCCCGACCTGGGCCGGCAAGACCATCACCCCCTTCCTGCACCTCCTCGGCCGCCTCGCCGGCTCCCACCCCATCCACACCATCGTCCTCGTCGCCGTCCTCGCCAGCTCCTCCTACATTGGCCTCATCCAGGAGAGCCTCGTCGAGCGCTCCGCCACCGTCAGCAAGGCCGACTGGTCCTCCCTCGCCGAGGGCAGCCGCGACCTCCTCGCCAGCCCCGACACCGCCTGGCGCTGGCAGAGCGTCGAGGCCGGCGCCAAGACCACCAGCCAGTCGGACCACCTCGCTCTCTTGACTTTCGTCTTTCCCGACACCCTCTCCGCCGACTCGACCGATGTCGCGCCCCTCGCCCACGTCGTCCCGACCCCGCAGAACCTCTCCATCACCGAACTGCCCGCCACCGAGAACCCCTTCACCACCTACACCCAGGACAGCATCCTCGCCTACTCGGTCCCCTACGACCAGGCTCGCGAGTTCCTCACCGCCGCCCAGGAGATCCCCTCCGAGAACGCCGAGTCCGTACTCACCCGCCATGGCCGCGAGGAGAAGATGTGGATCATGAAGGCCGCCAGGGTGCACACCCGCAACACCTTTGTCGAGTGGGTGCGCAACGGTTGGACCGAGTTCATCGACCTGCTCAAAAACGCCGAGACCCTCGACATTGTCATCATGGTCCTCGGCTACCTCTCCATGCACCTGACCTTTGTCTCTCTCTTCCTCTCCATGCGCCGCATGGGCTCCAACCTCTGGCTCGGCATGAGCACCCTCTTTGCCTCGTGCTTTGCCTTTGTGTTTGGTCTCGCCGTCACCACCAAGCTCGGTGTCCCCATCAGCGTCATTTTGTTGTCCGAGGGCCTGCCCTTCCTCGTCGTCACTATTGGTTTCGAAAAGAACATCGTCCTCACCCGCGCCGTCCTCAACCACGCCATCGAGGGTCGCCGCAACCAGTCGCAGCAGTCTGCCAAGGGCAAGGGCAAGTCCCAGACCCAGGACGCCATCCAGACCGCCATCTACGCCGCCATCAAGGACAAGGGCTACGAGATTATCCGCGACTACGCCATTGAGATTACCATTCTCGTCCTCGGCGCTGCCTCGGGCGTCCAGGGCGGTCTCCAGCAGTTCTGCTTCCTCGCCGCCTGGATCCTCTTCTTCGACTGTCTCCTGCTCTTCACCTTTTACACCGCCATTCTCAGCATCAAGCTCGAGATCAACCGCATTAAGCGCCACTTTGAGATGCGCCAAGCTCTCGAGGCTGATGGTGTCAGCCGCCGCGTCGCCGAGAATGTCGCCTCCAGCAATGACTGGCCCAACGGTGACGCCAAGGCCTCCAAGGACAAGGCTCTTTTCGGCCGCGGCATGAAGAGCAGCAGCGTGCCCACCTTCAAGGTCCTGATGATCTCCGGTTTCGTTCTCATCAACGTTGTCAACATCTGCACCATTCCCTTCCGCAGCGGCAGCTCCTTTGCTACCCTCCGCTCCTGGGCCGGCGGTCTCGGTGGTGTCGTGTCCACCCCTCCCGTCGACCCCTTCAAGGTGGCGGCCAACGGTCTTGATGTCATTCTCGCCGCCGCCAAGTCTCGCGGCCAGGCTGTTCTTGTTTCCGTCCTCACCCCCATCAAGTACGAGCTTGAGTACCCTTCGGTCCACTATGCCCTGCCCGCTGCCATTGCCGACGCCACCGTCCACGGATCTCAGGCCAGCCACTTTGAGAGCTACGGCATGGGTGGCCGTGTCGTCGGTGGTCTTCTGAAGAGCCTCGAGGACCCCATCCTGTCCAAGTGGATTGTCGTTGCCCTCGCCCTCAGTGTCGGTCTTAATGGCTACCTGTTCAACATTGCCCGTTGGGGTTTCAACGAGCCCGGCATTTCCGAGTCGTCTGAGCACCACATTGACCGCAAGGAGCTTGCCCGCGCCCAGCGCTTCAACGAGACCGAGCCCAGCTCCATCCCTCTCGGACAATACGTCGCCCCTACTCCTCTGCCTACCGAACCCGCCACTCCCGCTCTCACCGACGATGAAGGTGATGGCCTGGCCATGACCAAGTCGAAGCCCGCCTCCACCCCTTCCGCCAACCGCAGCAACGCCGAGCTCGACCAGCTGCTGCTGGAGAAGCGCGTTCCCGAAATGACGGACGAGGAGGTTGTCTCCATGTCTATGCGCGGCAAGATTCCCGGTTATGCTCTTGAAAAGACTCTTGGCGACTTTACCCGCGCCGTCAAGGTCCGCCGCAGCATTATCGCCCGCACCAAGGCCACCTCTCACATCACCCACACCCTCGAGCGCTCCAAGCTGCCCTACCAGAACTACGACTGGGAGCGCGTCTTTGGTGCTTGCTGCGAGAACGTTGTCGGTTACATGCCCCTCCCTGTCGGTGTTGCTGGTCCTCTCGTCATCGACGGCCAGAGCTACTTTATCCCCATGGCTACTACCGAAGGTGTTTTGGTCGCCAGTGCTAGCAGAGGCTGCAAGGCCATCAACTCTGGTGGCGGTGCTATTACTGTCCTGACCGGCGACGGCATGACCCGTGGTCCCTGCGTCAGCTTCGAGACTCTGGAGCGTGCTGGTGCGGCCAAGCTGTGGCTTGACTCCGAGGAGGGCCAGAACGTCATGAAGAAGGCTTTCAACTCGACCTCTCGCTTCGCCCGCCTGCAGAACATGAAGACGGCCATGGCCGGCACCAACCTGTACATTCGTTTCCGCACCACCACCGGTGACGCCATGGGCATGAACATGATTTCCAAGGGTGTCGAGCACGCCCTCAACGTCATGTCCACCGACGGTGGCTTCGACGACATGGTCATTGTCTCCGTCTCGGGCAACTACTGCATGGACAAGAAGCCTGCCGCCATCAACTGGATCGAGGGCCGCGGCAAGAGCGTCGTGGCCGAGGCCATCATCCCCGGCGACGTCGTCAAGAGCGTGCTCAAGTGCGACGTCGACACCCTCGTCGAGCTCAACATTAGCAAGAACCTGATTGGATCCGCCATGGCCGGCGCCATGGGCGGCTTCAACGCGCACGCAGCCAACATTGTCGCCGCCATCTTCCTCGCCACGGGCCAGGACCCGGCGCAGGTCGTCGAGAGCTCCAACTGCATCACCATCATGAAGAACCTCAACGGCGCGCTGCAAATCTCCGTCTCCATGCCCTCGCTGGAGGTCGGCACCCTTGGCGGCGGCACCATCCTCGAGCCCCAGAGCGCCATGCTCGACCTGCTCGGCGTCCGTGGCTCGCACCCCACCAACCCAGGCGACAACGCCCGCCGCCTCGCTCGCATCATTGCCGCCTCCGTCCTCGCCGGCGAGCTCTCCCTCTGCAGCGCCCTCGCCGCGGGTCATCTCGTCCGCGCCCACATGCAGCACAACCGCAGCGCGGCGCCCTCGCGGACGACGACCCCCGCACCTCCCGCCACGCCTGTTTCGTTGGCCATGACGAATGGTCTTGAAAAGGCGAATGGTAAGAGCTCTGCCGCGCAGCAGCGCTCCAAGCGGTAATCAAAAATATTGAAAAAAAAAGCCCAAAAAAAAAGAAAAGAAAGAAGGAAAGAGAAAATAGTCATGATACCAAATGGGGACTGGATTGGCGATTTTCTTGCTCTGGGGAAAGAGACGCGAGACTACCATACAATTAGATGATATATAACACGGTACATATAGTCCTACTCCCTCGTTCGGTTTATAGAGCTCTGCATAAGCATATGCTATTAATATTCATTTTATACATTTATTCTACCTTGACCAGACCGTGACAACATGCTCTCGTATATAGTAATCTGTAGATGCTATTCTTACTTTACACTCTTGTCAGTCATGATGCCCGCGACGCAAACAGGCCCTTTACGACAACGCCCTGACCTTGTCCACCTCTGCTGATGTAGAGAAGACCACATCGATGCCCTTACTCTTCAGATCCGCCACTACATCGTCCCATTTCTCCGGAAACACCGCCTTTGTCGCATCCCCCAGCACCACCGTCCTGAACCCCAGCGCCGCCGCATGTTCCGCCGTCGCACTCACGCAATAATCCAGCGCCAGGCCCACCACGTACACATCCGTCACGCCCTGCTCCCGCAGCACGCCCGCCAATCCGCTATCGCACTCCCCAAACGGGTCGTGAAACGCCGAGTACATTTCCCGATCTTCCCGTTGTCCTTTATCCACCACGCGGTCTACACGGCTCAGATCCAGCTCGGGGATGAGTTGCGCGCCGGGCGTGTCTGCGACGCAGTGCGTCGGCCAGAGAGTCGTCGTGTAGGTGCGCTGCGACGGTGTGTGGGTGATGGTGTGCGAGGAGGTGAATGGTGCGGCGCCGGGGTGGTTGGCGGCGAAAGAGACGTGCGACGGGGGATGCCAGTCGCGGGTGGCGATTTTGAGTGTAAAGGGGAGAGTGAGGAGGGTGTTGATGAGAGGCGCGATGCTGCGGCCGTCTTGCACGGCGAGAGCGCCGTTCTGAGAAGGATTTAGTGAGGACGACTTGCGGAAGAAGCAGGGGCTTACAGGGGGGCAGAAGTCTTCTTGGAGATCGACGACGATGAGAGCGGGTTTAAACGCCATGGCGGAGCGGTGAGGATGCAATGCGAAGACGGACGGGAGAGTTGATACTTGGTGTTGTGGTGATGTGATGAGATGTGGTTAGGCTGAAGCTGGGTGAATACCCACTCCGCTGTTGTACAGCAAAGTATCACGGGATATTGAGACGGCTCAGTGCAGCCCGATACCGCACTCAGTCGGCCGACTTTCATTCAGAAGATTTCCCATTTACAATTTAATTAGAAATTACTTGCATTTTTTTTCATTTGGGGAAAGTTACTGCACCGCGTTTGCTTGCCTGCATGCCGCCCGGGCGCAAGTTTGCGACGCGCAGTGGCGGAGAGCTGTGATGGAAAAAGTCGCAACACTGTGCCGCGAGAAGCAGAAAGGCAAAGTAGCTTGGGCTGCATGTAGCACGGCCTACTTGGCGGGCGCATATAGTGCTGAAGTCGCACAAATGAAAGATCAGTCACGGAAAGAAAGACCAATCACACAGTAACGTGACTTATACTGGCCATCACCACTTACAACGACTTGCGCATCAATGGCTTTGGTGTCCAAGTTGTTCTTCGAGGCTAAAAGTAAACATGAATCAACAGTCGAATATCGGTTGATAAGTATTTTCTATACAGAGCGCCCGTCAGCTAGAGGTATTGCGACTATAAACAAAACTGACGGGACAACCTTATGAGCAGCGGCCAGCCGCCGGGACCAGCACATCGCGGGCGGCAAGCCTGTATTACTTTGTAGAACGTGACAAAAGATGTCAAGGCCATGAGTATTTGGAAAACAACAAAAAACCTGTCTATAAAGGATGGCGTGAAGCTCTACTTTCAAAAAGCTTCATTCTTCTTCCCCATAATCACTTTCGACAACTCAATCGCACAAAAAGCAACCATGCTTACCCTCAAGAACGCCCTGCTCCTCGCTTTCGCCAGCCTCGGGAGCGCGCAAGTCTGGGTACCACCTCCTTGCAAGCCCTCCGCGCATGACTGCGACTTTGAGAGCGGCATAATCTGGGTTTGCGACGGAAACAAGAACTGGCAGCTGTCCGCCGACTGCGGCGGCGGGGGCTGCTGCCAGAGTAACGCTTGGAACGACGCCCACTGCATCTGCTAAATGATAAGAAATGGCTTCGATGCTTTTACAGGTTTTGGTAAGTTTGCACCCCAGTCTACTGAACCCGTTCACAGCGCCGCGCTAATATGTACTCTACAAGCTGGGTGGAGTCGGACTTTTCAGGGCAATCATGTCGCTAAACTTGATAGATATATAAGAAGATAGCATCCAAATACATTGACAGTTTCGATTATACACAAATAAGCAATGCAGAGACTAAAGAAAAAAAAAAAGACGGGTCCACCGTGAGAGATGTTGTGACAACCCACCACAAAGCGCCACAGAAAACTTTGTGGATCAGGAAAAATTCGACAAAAATGCAAAAAAATTGAACCCCCGAGCTCTCAATCATTTTCATATAGGAATAGCCCGATGCGGGGGTCGAACCCGCAGCCTTGAGATGGTGACCTCTTGTTATAAGAGTCTCACGCTCTACCGATTGAGCTAACCAGGCAAGGTAAATGAGTTCTGATGAACTCGCCCGGTGTTCGTTGAGTTCCTCGTGCGTTATTTTGTATTAAACACCCATCGCAAGGTTGTGCGTTGCTTGTGTGGTTAGTTGCGAAAGTGTTTGCACCACACACGCCACATACGATGAAGATACATTAAAATTACGACTTCCGATATTATTTAAACTCAATTGAACACAAAAGAAATGAAAAATACTCACTAACACAAGCTTTGAAGGCAGTGGACGTTCGCGATGCTTCGGACCCTCAGAGTTGCATAAGGCTGAGATGGCGGAGCCAATACACCAATTAGCTTGCTTCCGAATGTTTTATCTAATGCCCATACCAAAAATCTTTTCAACGGAATAATTTGTAACCGCATTTCCTTTATGGTGGGTGTGGCGTGGCAATTGGCGCAAACAGCCTTTCGAACTCGGCGCCACAGTAACTTACGCGATGCCGGAGACTTACAACACCACATGCTGTACGCACAATGACCAGGTCGATTGGCGTCTTGCGCCACCAACAACTTTATCAACGCCCTTCAAGAGTAAAATATGCGGGTTTTGATTCTTCAATCCGTAGAGCAGATAAATACAGCCCTTCCCCAACTTTTCCATGTCAACCCTTCCAACCCATCCATCAACCGTCAACCACCAACCACCAACCTCCAAACATCTATCAGTCAACGTGCAACAGTTACAATACGCCTTTTCACAACCGCTATTGCTTCAATCAAACTAGCATTTGCATTCAGCATCCGTTTAACTTTGCATCATAAAAACTCTTCACACAAGCATCCATCCACAATGGCCATCAACCGCATCAAGAAGAGCGTTGCCTCTCGCATCGCCGGCTCTTCATCCAAGACCATTCCTGTTCGCCTGTACCAGTGGGCTCAGAATCACATCGAAACTCTTTCCAATTCCAAGAGCAATACCAGCAGCGAAGATATCACTCCCCGGTCTTCCAGCCCAGAGACTGGCGCCGAGGTCGAGTCGTCCAGCTCCTCCCTGCCCATGCTGGAGCTCGCCTTCGAGGCGACCAAGATCAACACCGGCAGCTGCCTCAAAAAGCCGGAACAAAGCCGCGGCCAGAACCGCGATCGCCGCCGCCGCCGCCCCGCCAAGCACGCCTGCTTCGCCTACAAGGACACCCTCGTCACCTGCATGGAAACCGGCATGCGCCTCATCCCCCCGGAGGAAAAGACCGACCAGGACTACCAGGCGTTCTTCCAGCGCAGCAGCGACAAATTCGCCAAGCGCAAGGCTGAGAAGAAGGCCCGCCGCCTCGCGCGTGAGGCGGCCAACATTGCCCGCGCCGAAGACTCCTCCTCGGACGAGGACAGCGACGAGGAGGAGCTCAGCTTCCCCGCCGACGACGAAAAGGAAAAGGAGGTCATCGATCCCAGCGACGTCGAGGCCAAGACGCTCAAGGACCGCATCGATGCAGCCGAGCGCGCCTGCGAGGCCCTCACCATCAACACCATTGCCTGCGGCGGCCTCGACTTTGCGCTGTACGTGACGCGCACCAAAAGCATGCTGGACGAGCTAGAAAAGACGGCCCTATACTACCGCAAAATCGCCAAGGTTGCCAGCTACCGCGGCGAAGAGCGCCGCTACGCCCGCTGCGGCATCACAGCCAAGACGACACTCGAGTCGAACGTGTACAGCGACTTCAACACGGCCATGTCAGGTCATCGCGCCCCGGTGGTGCCTCAAAAGAAGGCCGCCGCCGCCGCCACCGTCGTCGTCGTGCCTCCTCCGGCAAGCGGGGGAAATAAACCGGAGACTGAAAACAAGAAGCCTGAAAATAAGCAGCCCGAGACCAGCGTGGTCGAGGTCACGACAGAAGTCGAGAACAAATAAACCAAACCTGCTGAATCGGACCTAAACACAGGACCCGTGAATATTACGAAAGAAGGAAGTGTATTACTAAGTGTTTTTGATAAGGGACTACAAATTATTTATGTTGGAAAGATGGAGTTGAAAGGAGTGTACTTGTATGGATTGCTGGGACGAGTGTATTTGTAAAATTCTGCATGGCGACAGGAAATTAGGAGCAGGTGAAACAACTGGAGGGAAAGCCAAAGAAGGGAAAAATACAAAAATATCAAAAAAAGGAATAAAACAACGACGAGTAGAAAGATAGCGATAAGGAAACGAATTTGTTCAAAAGTCGACTTCATGACTGCAGTAAAATACCTTATACACCCACCCGTATCATCTGCAACTCACAATCAATATTGATAAATGCGAAAATTTTCATCAAACCACCATTTCGCGACGAAACATGACCATTCAGTGACAAATTTCTTCATGGGCGGTGCAACGCCACCAAGAGCGCCACAGCGACACAGGATGAACGTGATAGCACTGCTCTGGCAGCCTGATCTCGGATTTTGCTGAAGAGTTATATAGAACAGTGCAGACCTCATCAAACGTCATCACATATACAAAAAAGAAGACCCGTAAACTCCTGGGATCATCGAATTAGGCAATATGGAATCTAATAATGAGAGCCGCGGCGGCAGACAGGCGCTCATCGACGCGCGTCTTCGTGCTGAAGAGGCAGCCAAGAATGACGAATACGTGGAAAACGATACAGTCAGTTGCCACTCTAAATCTAGTTTCCAAGCTTATCGTCGCAATACTGCCAGAAATAGAGTCTGACGGTTATTACAGCAAGAAGCCAAGGCTGGGCTCGTCTCGTATCACATCCTCCGCGAGGTCAACGGCTTCGACCAGATGCACCATGTCCTCGCCTCCGTCAGCCTCGCTCCCGGAGCCGTCGCGCACCGCATCGTGCTTCACTACTGGGCGGCGCACCGTGCGCCCGTTGTAATTCCCACCGCGCTGGCCATGAACCATCTGGAGCTCCTGCACGGGCGCCAGGCGCTCGGTTCCGTGTGGGTGCCGCCCGCGGCGGCTGCGTCGCCGGACGCGCTCGGCACGCACTTCTACGGTTTAGGGAGTGCCGTTACCTCGAGCAACGAGGTGGAGGACAAATCGGCGGCGGAATACGAAGCGGGCGTTATGGAGCGGATTGGGAAAGCCGTGCAGGCTGCGACGGCTACCGCGGGAGACGACATGGTGCCGTTTGCGCTGTATCGGTTTCCAGTCTGGGGCAGGAGTGAAGAGTATCTCTTGCTGAGTGAGTCGAAACTGCAGCTGTGGAACTGGAAAAAGCCCGAGAGTCCGTATCGCAGAGAGGGGACCTGGACAGAGGATCTGCATGACATGCTGAGCAGTCTGGAAATGACTGTCGGCGGGAATTTGAGACTCTTCTTACGGGGAGCGAATCTTCCGGCGGACGCTGCAGCCGAGACTACGCAGTAACATTAAAGCATGGCAAGATGCGCCTGTGACGCATGTGAGAATAGTTTTATAACCCATATCTTCCATTGCATTGATATATATCTGGTTTCGGGGGCTTTCCCGGCGAATGAACAAGTGAAGCATGATTTGTACGTACTGGAAGTGGCCAGTGGAGGCTTGATCCCCATGCAGGGTATGAATTGTCGGACTGCAATCGTTACGCAGCGGGCATAATAATTTTTTTTTTTTTGCTGATAGTAGGCGACGGTCACAAACCTTGCTGTCGCGGATCCGCGCAGAGCCTTCGACAGGCTGTTCAGGCTTCAAGGCTAAGTATGGGCAAATGCGTGCTTGCTACCCTGTCAGTGGCCCATATCCGGCGATGTGATGTGGGCGTTTGATCGCAACAAATGCGACTGCATTACTTTGCATTCCGGACGTCGCGAAAACCAGCGACATTGAATCCAGTGTCACGTATACGGCTTACCGCTGCGGATCGCGCCGCAGCGGGCAGTGCAGCGTATCATGCGAGACATGGCAGACGGAGCAGATGGCCACTTGGCACTGCGGACAGCTAAACTCAAACTCTGCGCTGGGCGCGGCGCCGTCCTTGGGCTCGTCGACGCGGTAGACTTGCTCGCAGCTGGAGGTGGGACAGTATCGGTACTGCCGGGCGTTGGCGCCCACAAACGTCGCAAACATGCGCTCAAAGACTCGCTCGAGCGCGACCGACGACAGCCGTTCCTGGATGGCCGCGAGGCCCAGCACCGCCCGGCACTGGCCGGCGTCGCCGTAGCACACGACGGCGGGCATGCGCGCGGGCGTGGCCGCGCACGAGAGGCACATGTCCTCGAAGCACGTTCCGCAGTAGAGGTGGCGACAGTCGGTCACGACGGGATGCTCGGCCTCGAAGCCGCAGAGGTGGCACTCGTGGGGCGCGACGCTGCTCGCCGCCGCGCGCAGCTGTTTGCGGTTGTGGTAGAGGTCCTGGGCGACCTGCAGGTCGACCTCGCTCCCGCTGACGACGAGCCGGCGCGGCTCGGAGGCGACGTCGAGCGCAATCTTGTCGCGCCCGACGACGCCGCCAATGTGCCGGTAGCCGCCACGCAGCAGCCAGGGGAGCGCGTCCGCGTCGACGCGGATGTAGAACTCGAGGCGCGGGTCGAGGCTGCACAGCTTGAGGATCTGCCGCTGCGCCGTCTCGAAGACGTGCTCCGGGCCGATCAGCCGGAGCGTGCGCTGCTGGCGGTCGCACAGCACGATCACGCCGAGACGTCGCTCGAGCGCGCGCATCTGGTTGTACGCCCACGCGTTGGTCGCGAGAGAGGCGGACCAGATCGCCTCGCCGTCCTCGATGAGCAGCGTGCCCGCCATGATGGCCTCAAAGGTCTGCTGCGCCTCGGCGACGTGCTCGCGTTGTTGGCCCTCAAAGGTGATGCTGCGAAAGCCCTGGACGGGCGCAGAAACGGTCACGCTGACGTGGTTGCTGCGCCAGTCGGAGTACGCAGCCTCCATGTCCAGGGCTGCCGCCGTGTAGACGTGGTCCGGGAACCGCATCCGAACTGTAAAAACCTGTTGCACGGTAAGCAAGCCATCGGCGAAAAAGGGGAGAGGATTGTAGTTGAGTTTGGCCGCCCCGGTCGCATCGGCGGCATCCACGAATCGAGCAGTCACCTTGTACCGTCGACCTTGACCTTCCGTCGACGTGATGGAGGACAACTCCAGCGGGCCCTTGTCCATCAGCATTTTGATGATGTCAGCTACCGCCACTTCCATCGGAATGCTGTAGGATACCTTGCCAAGCTGCACATTAAATGGGGTGTATTTCTTGTCGATGTGTTCCACGATTTCTGCTCGACTGGCAGTGGCAGGCACATTGTCCAGCTTCAGTTTCCACGTGGATGCATTTGGTCCGTCGTTGGCCTTGGGGAAGCTAGGGATTACTCGAATACCGTTGACAGTATAGTCACCCCGTGAGAATCTGCTCTTCACAATGGAAACGGCACGAAACGTCCCAAAGTTGAGCATGGCCATTCGTTTCGGCTTGTGCCACGAGCAGTTGATCTTGTTGCTTGTGATGTCGCCGATTCTGGCTGCGCGGTAATTCGACGGAATCACTTCAAGGGCATTGTACTCAACTGTGTCGTCGCTTTTCAACTTCCCGATCAAGGTATTGGCAAATTCTGGATTGTCCATGGTCACATCCGCCACTTTCTCCCCAGTCAAGATGGTCTGAAGATGAATTTTGGCTTCAGGTACATGGACATCGAGAACACGCTCGAGGCTTTTGGCGATGGTGGCCTTGGTGCAATCTCTGGGAAGAGTAAAAAGCCGGACACTCGAATACACCTTGGTCATTGCAATTGCCGCAACCGTTGCTCCAGGGCCAAAAGTGACATAGACTCCTTTGAGGTGACGCACCCACCCGTCTTCCACGAAACCATCCTGCGTCGCCTGTTAACAAGACCGGCATACTTTCCACCTGTCCGGCTGAACTCTGTAAGTACCTCTTCTGGGACGATGGGCTCTTCCACCTCGGTGTACCTGGGAAACGTCTGAAGACTGGGGGTCGGGGTGCGGTAGGGTGAGGGGTGGTCAATCGACAAGGAAGAAGCTTTAGGCATGATTGAGCGGGAACAATAGGGTGAGGGCTGAAGAAAGTGAGCTCTTGATAGGCTTTCTGTGCGAGCAGCATGTACGTAGTTGCAGTCTCCTCCGCGTGCGCAGCGTCCGAATCCTTGCCTGAAGAAGATGCACTCGACTCCGCGGGAGCCAAAAGGTGGTGGCAGATCCATTTTAAATAAAGACTTTTTAAATGAAACCTTTTGTATGGGTCTCTTCTACGGAACAACATTGTGACCAGCGGCTGCTAAGCGCTCTAATATAGTAAAACAATATGGCCTCGTGTGACCACTGGTCTACCGTTGTTCACTGATACAATGATACAAGGCTTGTTTCTGACGCGGCAGGAGCTGCAAACGAATCAATTATTTCTGTGTGTAATCTAGTTGAAGAGACAGAGGAACGCAGAGTTTAGTGCTTCGGTGAGGCAATGTGCAACGTCGAGTCACCAGTGCGACGAACGAAATAGTTCCGATGGTGTGGAGCGGCGGCGGCATCGTATTGAAGCATATGAGAGATTCGACCTAGGATCTTGCTGTGGGACGCTGAGAGACACGAGTGAGTGTTTGTTGATCTCGGTTGATCTGGCGATTGGGGGAAAATTGCTGCTGGATGCTGACGTCTGTCGTCGCACGGTACAGAACCTGGTGCAACCGTGATTGTGTTCGAGGATAGGTGGAAGTCTCGGATAGCAACTGACTGTGTAAACAAGAGAAATCCAAGTAAATAGAGGACATATCATACGACGCCATGACTCAGGAACAATAATAGCAATAGTATCCTGGTGGTGATAGTTGAGTGGTAGACAGCTGGCGGCTCGCGGAAGCTATAAGCGCGACCCATGTTGGTTTGAACAGGGGAGCAGCCGCGACAAGTGACAAGCAGTTATGTTGACATTTGGAAAATTTATTTTGAATTATCCATCACCTATTCACTGACAATATTTCCTCCACAATTTCGAAACGTGTTAGCGCACAGTACCACGTATGGCAACGGACGTGAGCGCATTGTATCAGCCGTGGAGTGACATTGCATTGGTTCGCTCTCTGACAGACAAAGCTTCCATGTTATGTTTATTTATCAATATAGTCAATCAGTCAACACGGCTTTGACCACAGGTTATCGGAGCCGAGGCCGGACGGGCCTGTCGTACGCCAGTGAGGAATGTCCCGCAGAGCCGCCGTTGATCCCAGGCCGGAGAAATTCTCCAAAGATAGCCATGCAGTTTTACTCACAGTCGGAATCCTATAACTTGCGTCATGAACCTCGCGTCTCGCGCACAGCACGTCCCGCGGCCGTTGCCAGTCTCCGCGGGATTGGGCCGTGCCACCGTCATGCTGGCTCCGATTTACAGGGCCTCGGCGAAAAAATACAGGGGTCAGGGCCCCATTTTCAGCGCCCAAGCTGCAATTTACAGGGCATCTACTCGCTAGAGATTGGCCTGCCCCCACTGTAAATCTACACTGGGCCGCTACTAAAACCATGACATCCTAGGCGAGATCGGTGCTGAAGCGGGCCTCCCCATCCTTGCGCTGCGTCCGGCTTCGTCGGAACGACGTCATCATAGCTAGCTTTGCCTAGTAGCTTCACAAGCTCTCCCCATTCGTCCAAGAATTCCCTGCTTATCAGTGGCTGGGCCTTCAATTTTTCTCTTGACTTTAGCTTCGCGTTAAAGACCCAATTTCTCCCGCCATCACCACTCTGCGCCTCTTTTCCTCTCCTCAATTGACGTACCGCAGGCGAACTGTCGACTCTCCCCTCTTCCTCCCTGTCCAGCCACCGCTTTACTTTGCCGCCCGCTTCAATTCACCCACATTGCGTCGCGACGATACACTGCATCTGTCAAGATGGCCAGCAAGACTCCCGACTTTACCGCGCCTGACTACGTCAAGTTCTTCAGCGCCGGTGCGCTGGCCGCGACTCTCACCCATGGCGTACGCATTCCCTCTCGCTCAATTGATGTCGTTCATGTCTGCTAACCGTCCGCCCCGCAGGCCGCCACGCCAATCGACGTCGTCAAGACGCGCATACAGGTCGATGACTCCCTCAAGGGCTACAACATGATCCGCGCCGGCCGCAGCATTGTCGCCAAGGAGGGCGCCTCGGCGCTGCTCACCGGCTTCGGCCCCACGGCCGTCGGTTACCTCGTCCAGGGCGGTGGTAAATTCATGGGTTACGAGTTCTTCAAGAAGAAGTACATTGACCTCGTCGGCGGTCCCGAAAAGGCCGTCCCGCACCGCACGGCGATTTACCTCGGCGCCAGTGCCACGGCCGAATTTTTCGCCGACATCCTGCTGTGCCCGCTCGAGGCCACCCGTATCCGTCTGGTCTCGCAGCGCGGCTACGCCAACGGCCTTACCTCGGGCTTCATGCGCATGGCCCGCGAGGAGGGCTTCCGCGGCTTCTACTCGGGCTTCGTACCTCTGCTGTTCAAGCAGATCCCGTACGCCGTCGGTCAGTTCACGGTCCACGAGGCCGTCAACGAGCTCATCTTCCGCACCATCGGCACCGAGCGCAAGGAGAAGCTCACCCAGCTTCAGAGCACCGGTATCGAGCTGACCTCGGGTATCGCGGCCGGTGTTGCCGCCGCCGTCCTCTCGCACCCTGCCGATACCCTGCTCTCTGCCATGAACAAGGGAGCCGGTGACCCCAAGCAGGGTGCCACCAGCCGTATGTTCCAGCTCGCAAAGGAGTTTGGACCTGTTCGTCTGCTCACGACCGGTTTGGCGCCCCGTGTTGTCATGACCTGCGGTCTGGTCTCTGGCCAGTTCGTCATCTACGCTCAATGCAAGGCCCTCACCGGCGCGCCGCCCGGCATTGAGATTCACAAGGAGGCTTCTCTATAATTTTGTTAACGAATAATTTGGGTCATTTACTATGTTTGGCGTTTTTTGTGTAAAAGTGGCTGACGGGGGAGCATTGATATTCAAGACAAAGGATTTTGTGCGAATGCATGTCGTCGAAAACTGGCATTAGAGCTAAATCTATTTACTTCATAGACCAGACAAGATATTCCTTTGAACTCATACATATTTTCAGTTACCGGATGCATGCTGCATCCTCTGCAGTGTGCCCATGTGCGAGAATCTCTTGAACGTCAGTCCCGTAGACGCAGCAAACGACAACCTTGAACAGATGGAAACCCTGGATATTTCTTTGTCGCAAACTTCATTTGTTATATAGAAAGAATAAATGTATTGAAATTAGTTCCAATCACCAACTCCGTGGACCTCGCGCCATTTTTGCCGAAGTACGTTTCATCACCGCACGCGACTCTCGTGTCTGTCGCTCCATGAGTTGCACCGTTGGCGCCTAGCCCCGAGCCAATATGGCCTCTTCTACGCAATTCTAACCTCAATTGCGTGGTTTCAAGTCGAATTCATTTCTGTTTGCATATTGCCGGCGACGTACGCACGAAATGAAGCATCCAACACGACGCAATGGTACACGTCATGCCGCGGAGCTGGCTGCGCAGAGCAGCCACGTGCCATGAATTGAGGGATGCAGTGGCTCATCTCATCTGTTTCGGCGCGGTGAGAGCTGCGAAAACAACCTAGTGATTATAGCATGCTGATGGAGAGTTAACATGATTGTCACATTTGCGAGATGCTCCAGCCGGCGTGTAGGTCTAACTGAGAAATTGCCAGGATTGAAATTGCGCAAAAAGGAGCAATAATAGACAACAACTGACGAGAGAACTGGACTAAGTAGAGCAAGTTAGATTTTAAAAAAATTAGCTGCCATGCATTGATCTAAGTGAAGATGGCAAGAGCATAATCGCCTCGCAGACGCAGTGTCGCGGTCACCACCATCCGCGACTTCAGTTAGGTTATTGCACAGGACAAATCTTCGCTGATTCGGGAGACCTGCTATTATTTCATGCCCATTGGGCTTTAATAACGCGATTCTTGAGTGTCGAGTAATGGCATTTGTCACGCGTTCTTGTACTGGGAACAACGCCACAGTCCAGACTTGGACTAACGGGCAGGGAAACCAACTTTCCTCTCGTCGCTCAACTCTGCAGGATATCAGCTTTAAATAATGACTTCACATGTGAGAATATCTACCATTATAAACGATGCACTATTAGGAACTATGATTTGACTTGCGGCTGACTTCCTGAGCGGCTCCTGTAACAAGCCTTGTTGCTACCCTGCTGCTCGTGGTCAAGGGCATACTGCTGTGGGATGCAAAGAATCGAACGGAGATATGAGATCTGGACCCCGTGCAGAAGAATATACGATAGCGTTTGGACTTGATGCATCGATATAGTAGCTTTGAATAGTTCATGCACACTTTTCGTGCAACGGCTCTCTGGTAGCCATGTTAACCTCACCTGTTCGCCTTCTCAAAGGTCATAAATACCGAGCATGGAATAGCGTTTACAGCTCTTGACAGACAAACAAATAGAAGTTACAAAATCCAACTCGAATACAACGGGTTTATGCAAAACCATAGCCCAGTGATTTCTGAATATTGATGATCGGGGCAGAGGCTCACACTTACAGACAACCCACACGCCGCTCGGGCTGTCTGTATCACTGCATTTAATAAGCCCTCTCAGCCTCACCTGCAAAGTCGCACTCGCATTCTCGCACGATTCATGCCACGAGCAAACATGCACACAAAAAGAAATACAAGGCTACCTCAGCTACGGTCTGCAAGCAACAACTGACGAGGCTCTCGGCTCGCATCCGAATGCGGGTGAAGGTAGCTGCCAAATCGTCACTGAACGGCCGAAAACCTGGCAGCATGCTAGTCGCTTTTTTATGTACATGGGTATTGCATCCCTCGTGGCGCTCTAAAAGCAATAGTGGCATCGCAGATGCGTCACGAAACGGCAACGAGAAAATAACAACCCGTTGGGAGATGCATTAATGCCGGCTCCTTTCCTCCGCCGCCCATTGCAACTGCGGAGGCTGGTTTTCGCATGTTGATCCGGTGCGGTCGGTGGCTGCATACAATACGCCGCATCATCGATAAGCAGGTCTTTCCTCGAGGCACTCCATTAAACATGGCACAGACACTCGACCACTTCAGCGTCCAACAAGGCTTGCAAGTCGTTTCAAATTGCTGCTGTGCTTTTCAGCGAGCCGAAAATCAGAAATTTCTGGTGCACCACTCACACCAATGTGAATCAGGCAGCGCCCGACGCTAGCAGACCAGGCAGGTGATAGGCCCGGATTGAGGAGGAACCGCGACGGGCGCTTGTATGTATTTGCGACGGCAGCACGCTGCTGTCAGAGTATCATCCGTGTCACGACCGTCGTTCATAAGTGCTAGCAATATTGCAGTGACACCCGGCAGGAGCTGAACAGCTGCTGATGCAGTGGTCCAGTCCCAACACTGCAGCTGGGCTGCATACGAGCCGCTGTACTCGGGTAGACTGCTTCAGAATTGCTTGACCTTTGCCATAGCCAACAAGGACGCGCGGATGTTGATCCGCCATGTAATTTGATGCAAAGTCGATCGTTTCACATGAGCTTCAACGCCCAACACAGTAAGATACAACGTTTCTCTCGGCATCACGGAGCTGGATATTGTGAACCAGACAACAGACAAATCCCCGAGGTGGGTGAAGCCCCGCCATTCGTTCAGCGCCACCAAGCCAACCCGGAGTGGGTGGGAACATGGCTTACAAGCGTGTCCGGCGCCCACCCCAAAAGCAGCACTAATGATTCTGTTGGCTGCGTGGCTGCTAGCTGGAGGCGGTCGACCGCCGTAGCTGCTCGTGACAGGTGATCTTGATCTCGCTTTGTATTAGCCCGCCAGCGATAATTGACCAATCCAACGGCTTGCCTTGTCTTGTTGACACACAAGGTTCCATCGCCTGTTCGGGGCGACCGACTCAGCCCGTTAGGGGTCTCAGGCCAGAAGACTTTTGGAAAATGTTTAGATACTTCGAAAACGTCGAACAAGAAACCTTTTCAAAAGCAATGACGCTTTTCTCGCCGAGCTGTCGGAGCTTATTGTCACTATTTCCAGTGGCTTGATGGGCGCCAGCCAGCCGTCGCGTCATAGCACCGCTCCGGCAGCCAGGGCACGACCTCCGTGCTGACAGAACCGCGGAACCCCCCCAAGTGGACCATTCGTTTTCCAGGAAATACGTTTTGTAAATGGGTCACCCGATGACCAGCATGTACTCCGTACTTTGGTGCGGATAATGCAATGGCTTGCAAAACAGCGACACGGAGCAAAGTTGCATTCATCGGACCTACTGTGGAGATGCGGCGGGTTAACACCCGTGAGGAACTTTCCACTGGCTGTCAACGGCTCTCTGCCTTGGCTCCAGGTGCGGTGTGGCTTCTCTCTTTGGGTTGCCGTGCACGTATTGCTCAAGTAAATGTTGTGGCACGCGGAGAGCGAGGCACCTGAGTCAACTTTCCCAAATTGCAGCGCTAGCGGGTCCAGACCAGTGCTAACAAGGCTATTCTTGGAACGGCTGGCATTGGTGATGTTGGACGAAATGAGTGGCAGCCGAAATGACAGAAATTCTGGAGGGCAGAATTAATACGCTTCTCCTCTTCTCTTGCTTTTGTTTACGAAAACAGCAAAAGCTGCGTTGCATCAGAACATCCCTAGAGCATGGCATTTTGAGTTTGCGTGAAATCCGGGGTAGACAAAGTCAATTAGGTCCTCGTCCACAGTCGGCTAGCGATTCGCTGTTGGCAGCAACCACTCCTCACTGTAGCCTTGTTGTGCGCCCCGTGACTCTCAGCCTGTATGATCCAGTTGCGTTGCCACGCTTTTGAGGCGGCGATAACCAGTTCTGCAACGAGATTGGCTCATCCTTCGCGGGGAAGGTGGACCTGAAGCTGCTTTCTTTTCTTTATTTGCTTCGTTGACAGTGGACGGCACGGTAACGGCTGCCGTCAGAAGCGGTTGAGTCGCCGGGGCCAAGCCGGATGATTGCCAAGCTCGGCCAAGGGCATAAGGCCGAGTTGCGAAAGCATTGCATGGTGGCAGTCGTGTCCAAGTACAGTGCCAACTTGTCGGACGCGGTGGCTTAAGCCATGGTGGAGAGGTCTGGCGATGTGGTGGGTTTTTTCGCCGGGCACAAAGCGTCGAGGTTTCAAGCCCAACAAGGCAAATGTAACGCCGACGGTCCAAAAGGAAAACAGAGTGACCAGTAATTAGCATACAGATTGGCAGAATCTCGTGTCTGTATTTTATGCGAACCCCTTTCATCAGAGCCGCTAGGGGACCATCCAGACCACGTTTTGGGGCGAGTATCCTTCCCCGCAGCGCCGATCAACAGCTGATCTGCAACAGTAATAAGGCGACGAACAATAGCATCTTCATTCCAGCAGGGACGCTTGGGGGTTCACTCAGGCCATACACCCCACGCACAATTAAAAATTTGCCAGTTGGTGTGCGCAAATGTGGCAACAGCACTTGCAGAGCCGTGTCGAGCGCCTCTGACGTTGACCAAATGAAGAGGTCAAAGGCGTCGGCTAGTGCCACTCTCGGCTGGCCTTTGAGCGGCCAAATTCTCGGCGCCATGCACTCCACGTCGTGAGCTTTTCGGCTGGGCGATCCCTTCCCCCCTCATGTGGCTTGCCACGCCCCCCGGCCGCCTCAAAGTAATCACTGGGTGGCCAACAGCCCCCAAACTGGGCTCAGCTGCGTCGCCGGCCAGGTCAGAGAAGCGGCCGCGATGAATTGGGTGTGTGGGTTGTGTGCGACGAGACACGGGCAGTAGAATACGGCGGCGGCTGTCGTACGCAGTGCCACTGGGTGTCGCATGGAGAGGGGCAGTTTGGAGGTCGTGTACTTGGTAACGTTTGACACCCTGGATCTTGCAGCGTTTGCCGAATATTCATCGATAACAGTGTCGGCATGTTTCCTGCATGCAAGTACCGATCAGAATTTGCAGCAATTTCCCAGCTGGTGCCGACAAGATGAAGGCGAGGCTGACACCAGAACAGCAACTGTGCGTGTGGAGAGAAGGATTGGGAAATTCTGGTGGAGTCACCATTGTAAAAAGGCTGGCGCGGGGGGAGGGAGAGATAACAGACAAAGAATACATTATCTGCCTTGCATTTACTATTACAAGACGATGTACTAACCATAAACGACTTGCAGGCCAGCCAGCCTGGTGTTTCTTCTTTGGAAACGCGACATGGGCTGGGATGGCCTGCCTTTGGTTGGCTGTATCCACGACACCACACTAAAGAGCGTCCCACACCATCCTTTCCTCTTGACGGTTCTTCTTACCCCAAAAGTCGGCTTAAACTGCACTAAGCTCGGCCGTTCATGGATCCCCTGCCCCAGCTGCCCGCGCGCGTCTGCAAATGGAAGCTGGCCTAGCTTGCTGCCAGTTAGCCTTCTCACGAGCACCAATTGTCGCTAGGTACCCCATGGGAACAACCCCCCGGACGTGGCCCGCATGAGTCCAGCTTTCTCGCTTCGTATGGGATGACCCCTGCTGCTCGTTTTCCCCAAAGAACCCGTCGCGGTATAAAGAGTCCCATTCCCCCTCCACCGCAGCTCTGCGCCGAGCCTCTCTTTCCCGTTGCATGTTGTTGACTCCTTGACGGACGGCGACAACTTCAGTACTGGTCAAGTCCTTCTTCACAGACCTCCCCTTCTGAGAGAGATTGTCCTCCATCATGCCTATCGGCAATTTGTACGTCATTGCAGGCGTCTCCGTCGTCGGAGGCGCCCTGTTCGGCTTCGACATTTCCTCCATGTCGGCCCAGCTCGGCGAGCAGTCGTACCTCTGCTACTTCAACGACGGCCCTAAGGGCCCCCCTTTCACACAAGAGAATTGCAGTGGCCCGAAGCCGCTCACCCAAGGTGGTATCGTCGCCTCCATGGCCGCTGGTTCTTGGCTCGGCGCCCTGATCTCTGGCTTTCTGTCTGACCGTCTGGGCCGCAAAATGTCCATCATGATCGGTGCTGTGATTTGGTAAGTGACTGCGTCTTTGACTGCAAATAGGGCGACTTCTAACATGCAATAGGGTCATTGGTTCCGTTCTCTGCGCAGCCGCCCAGAACAAGGGCATGCTCATCTTCGCTCGTATCGTCAACGGTCTGTCTGTCGGTATCGAGTCCGCTCAGGTTCCCGTCTACATCGCTGAAATCTCTCCTCCCTCCAAGCGCGGCCGCTTCATTGGTTTCCAACAATGGGCCATTACTTGGGGTATCCTCATCATGTACTACATTTCCTACGGTTGTGCCCAGATCGGTAACAACAAGTGGGACGACCACACCACTGCTAACTGGCGTGTCCCGTGGGCGCTCCAGATGGTTCCTGCCATTTTCCTGTTCTTCATGATGATGCCGCTTCCCGAGTCTCCTCGTTGGCTTGCTCGCAAGGATCGTTGGGAGGAGTGCCACAGTGTTCTCACCCTGGTTCACGGCCAAGGCGACCCTAATCATCCTTTTGTCGCCTACGAGCTCCAGGATATCAAGGACATGTGCGAGTTTGAACGCCGCCACGCTGATGTCACATACCTTGATCTGTTCAAGCCGAGAATGCTGAACCGTACTATCATTGGTCTTTTCACTCAGATTTGGTCTCAGCTCTGCGGTATGAACGTCATGATGTACTACATCACTTACATCTTCACCATGGCCGGCTACACTGGCAATGCCAATCTCCTTGCCTCGTCGATTCAGTACATTATCAACGTCCTGATGACCGTTCCTGCCCTGCTTTGGGCCGACAGATGGGGTCGTCGCAAGACCATGCTTATCGGTTCTACGTTGATGGGTACTTGGATGTTCATGAACGCCGGTCTTCTGGCCACCCACGGTACTCTGATTCCCCGCGCAGAGCGTGATACCGAAGCCGTCTCCATGAGAGTCTCTGGTGCCCCCGCCAAGGCCTTGATTGCTGGCACTTACCTGTTCGTCGCTTCGTTTGCTCCCACTTGGGGTCCTGCCTCGTGGACCTATCCTCCTGAGCTGTTCCCTCTCCGCCTCCGTGGTAAGGGTGTCGCTATGGCTACCTCTGGTAACTGGGCTTTCAACACCGCCCTTGGCCTGTTCACTCCTCCTGCGTTTGCCAACATTGCCTGGAAGGCCTACATTGTCTTCGCCGTCTTCAACGTTGCCGCTTTCATTCACGTCTTCTTCGGCTTCCCTGAAACCGCTGGCAAGACTCTGGAAGAGACTGAGGCCATGTTCGAGGACCCCAAGGGTATTCCTTACATCGGTACTGCTCCCTGGAAGACGCACCCCGTCACCAGCTCCATGCGCAAGGCCGAGCACGGTGACCTCGAGGCTGCTGCCGTCAAGGTTGCTGACATCGAGAAGCCTCACACACCTCCCGTGGAGGAACACGAGGCTCCCGTTACCAAGCAGTAGCTGAATGCCGATGAAGACAGCGAAACTGGTGGTGTATGCTAATATGGATGGTTCGCCACGCTACTTCATACCACAGTTTAAGAGGATGGATCATGTTGATTATGGATGATGTTTATAATAGTTTGCTTAAAACGATACCAATGGACGTTGATTTTCAACTTGTAAACCTACGATTTTAACTTGGACCTCGACTTATGAATGCCTCACGTAACTAAATCCCGTCGGATGTATTGTACCCATGCTGAGTGGCGTCCGCCCCATCACGGAATTAATGAACGCCACGGCTAGCTCCACGCTTGTGGTCGGTGCTTTAAACTCGGTTGAATTGACCACGAGCACTATACCCAGGGCCGCAGAAGTAATTAGCCTTCGCGATTTAGTAAAATGCAAAGACATGGACGGTGCTGGAGTATTACGTATGTCATTGCGAAAGCGCCTATATAGCTACTCAATACTAGTACGCCGCTCGATAACAGAATCTTGGCGATTGATGCTGATCCATATATCCCCTTCAGTGCTTGCTGGTTTTACGCCACCGGGCAGTTGCTCTGCTTGGCGCACGTCGCCCAGCAGCCCACAATCTGCCATTCGTTGCCGAGCTGGTCGCAGCCACTACGGCACTCGTCGTAGGCAAATTCATCGCACGAGCCCTTTTCGATGCATCCGCATCCGCCCTGTAGTCTGTCAGTACATGTGCCACGAATGAAGAGAATCAGTTTCGCCGAGAGTGTCGGGCACATACATAGGAGAACTAGAGAAGGAAGAGCAAACGTTAGCATCGCGCAGGAAAGGCAACGATTCCTTGGGTGGCAGAGAATACGTACATCCATGCTCTTGGCACTACAAGCACGGCAGTTGTTGGTGCACATTTCGACGTTGGCGCAGTCGCCGCCGCCGTTGGCGTCAAAGCTGCCCGAGCAGTTGTCGGCGCAGAAGTCTCTCTTCCAGACGTTGGGGCCCGTAGCGGCAGCAGAAGCCACGCCGGCAATAGCAAGAACGATAGAGAAATGCATGATGATTTAAGTTGATAAAATGATGAAGTTGTTAAAATGAGTTGGTGTATTGTATTGTGATCCTGATGGCTCTGGCGGACGAACATACGCCTTATATAATCGAGACAGCTTCTCCTTTCCCTAGTTTGAAGATTTACGTCAGTCCAAAACTTCTCTTTTCAATTTTATGAGGTCATGATTGTTCAACGTCTTTCCTTTCAACGCATCATATCTTGTGTCGCCAAGGCAGATTGGAGACATATTCAGGCTCCCGCGACCAAAAACCATGACGTCCCTCTTTGAAGCCATCGTCGCCTGGCGAAGAGTCCAGTCTCCACGTCTCGCCTACGCTTACCATCAATAGTCTTTCACCTCGTTCCGGATCAAGCCCGATGCGGCGACGGTTGTATGGTGCCGGGGCCGCGCTACGACGTGAGCCAAGGCGCCATCTCCGCCGAGCGCTCGATCTGCCTACATGGGGAAGTCGCCATGATATTCACGCAAGGCGACAGCGCCAAGCGCTGGAGTGATGAGTTGCTAAAAAATCTTCCTATTTGGTAGTGTAGGCAGAGGTTAAAGTTGCACTAGAGTGGCATCGCGATGACGGCAATGACGATGATGATGAATTGGAATGGGTTGCACTTAAAGCCTCGCGCTCTGCCTTGGACTACTTTGAGAAGCGCATCGTGATTGAAGATTCCATGATTGAGGATAAATAGCTGCTCTCCTCGCTGCATGTAAGCCAAGTCTTTCTGATATCTATCCTCTCATCTTCCTCTACTTCCAACACCACCACTACACTATCAAGCCATCAATATGCAATTCTCTGCTACGTCTCTTCTCACCATCCTCGCCATGAGCGGCATTGGCGCTGCCAATGACTTCAAATATAGTTGCGGCGACTGCTACTTTGAGCAGACTGGCTTCTCTTGCGAGTGCGGTGCCGGCAGAACCTACCTGGACCTCAACCCTTACCTGGGCAATTACGGCGGCCAGCTGAAATGGGGCTCGTAAGTACTCACCATGCAATCGAATTCTCAGAAAAATCATGTCTAACTCGATTTCAGGAGCCAATTCAGCGCGGCTTGCCGTGACTGTTACATGCTTGCTGACGGTGGCCTCTTTGGCTGCAGTTGCGGCAAGGGTGTTGGCGGTTACGCGGACACCTATATTGATCTCAGTACGTTTTCATATGTTGCTAAATATGAAGAGTTTCACTAACACTTTTAGACCCTTACATCTCCACCATCGACAACAAGCTTCACGTCGACTAAATGTTACGCAGATATGACACATGGAGGCACCATGCAGCACGAGCTTCAATTTATTGTAGCAGTCTGCATGTTCAATATAGCTTATCCTTTTCGTACATTTAGACAGTAACATGAATAGAGCTTTATGCAGTATTTTTATGAGAAGAAACGTGTGTTGCAACAGTTTACAATCATTCCATCATTGTCTATCGTAATATTCGTATGCATGCTAATCATCCCGACCATCCCAATCCACCCATCTCCGAATGACCTCGTCCACCTTGCGCACATCTTCGCGCGTCGCACCAATCTCAAACCACTCGCGGTGATCCCTGCCGCACGCCTTGCATGTTTCCTTTTCCGCGCGCAGCCCCATGCCTGTGAGCTCAATGTGCACGAGCCGCTCCACTCGTTTCGCATGCGGTGTCATCATGCCCGCCATCGGAGGCGAGTCGCTCCCGCGGCGATGCCCGCCCGGCGACGGCGTCGGCGTTGTCGAGGACGCATACGGGTAGTACCGCAGCACCTCGACGTCATACCCGCACTGGCGCTGCCACTGGTTCATTCGGCGCTGCACGTTTGCGGCGCGGCCAATCTTGAGAAGCATCGTCTGCTTGCCCGGTCGGCCATTCTGATGCGACTGCGATGCGTAGCGCGAGACAGTGTCGCTGGCGCGGCGGCCGTGGGCAGTCGATGGCGGCGGTGCGAGCAGCGATCGGGCTGCTTCCACAGGAGCGCGCTGGTGCGCACCCTGATCATCGGTTTCGTCTACAAGCCAGAAGATGTAAATGTAGCCTGGCTCGTCAGATTCGGTGACTGGGCGAACAAGTTCCGCCATGAGGGCTGATGCAGTCGCAGCATCGAGCGAGTCGGGTATGAAATGCTTCATCTGAGCTGTGATTGATATCTCCGATCTGTAGCTTTTTGCAGGTGACGGCAAAGGTGGCTGCTGATATTTCGAAGACGGTGGTCGATAATGGGGTTGATACGGCGCGGTAGATGGTCGCTGTGGCTGATACGTCGGCATGGGCTCCTGCTGGTACGGCTGGTGCATGACCTCTGGCTTTGGCTTCTCAGGCTTCTCGCTGACTTGCTCGATGGGAATACTGATGCAGCAGCAAAACTCGAGCTGGCTCGTCTGCTTCTTCTTCTTATGCGGCGGTCTCGATGGTCGCGGTGGCTTGCCCTGGAATCCTGGAGGATATATTGGTGTTTGCGCTGCTCCCCCATTTGGCCGTCGGCCAGGCTTACTTGGTCGTCCGGCCGAATGCTTGTCTCCGATATCGACCAGCCCTAGCCTGTCAGCCAAGGTGTCCAGGCTGGTGCGCTCCTCGCGAATCGTCGGCACTGTGGCGTGTCCATTGCTCCCTTTGGGGCCCGGACTGGAACGTGCTGAGTGGCTCGCCTGCTCTTTGTGCTGCCAGCAGTACAGGCTCTCATCCGACGGGTCGTCGTCCGGGATGGCGGTCAGCTGCTGGCGGTTGCTGAACCGGATGCCCGTGTCGGGCCGCGCAAGCGGTCGGCGGCACGGACGCCCGGCCGAGGTGATACCGCGGCATGTCAACCTAGGATCCTTGGAGTCGGAGCGCGCAAGCAGCGATTCGGGCGTGTTTGCGACAAACGGCATGGTGTGGGCGCACAGGGTGCGTGCAGGCGTGGGCGGTCAGGTGAGAGGTGAAAGCCGTCGGGCACGCCCTGTGTGTTGCTATACCATTTGTCGAGATTGTTCGTCACCAAATTTTACAATAGGGATGATGCAGGTCGAGAATTGACCATTTGAAAGAGAGAAGCAGGCGCCGTTGTAGAAATACTAACGGTCGAGGTTCAGGCGGAGGCAGCTCGCGCCACGAGGTTGGTGCCTGTCGCGAGCCCAAGTGTGGCTGGGGTGGCGCAAACTGACCGCCAGGAGAACAGGTTTCGGCGGCGCCTAAAAATAGCATACAAATTGAAGGTGCAGTGAATTATGACTCTTTTGGAGATATACAGTATTACGCATTCATTTCACCGTGATTGAAAAGATCCCTGTCTAACAACGCCTCAGCGCAGCATCAACAGCCTGCAAGCACGGTATGTGCTGGTATAACGACCACAACCACCACCCTCAATTTAGATTACCAATCCCTGCCGGCATTGTCATCAAGATTGATGATCATTTATCGCGAATTCTTCGCCATTCCACAAACTCCGACGATTGTACCGACGATCCCGCCGCAACTCCGGTTTTGCTGGCGGCGGCGGCGGCGTGAGTGGATCCCGGCCGCGCCAGAGCGCCGCCGAGGGCAATGAGAGCAATGAGTCCGGGCGCAGGGACTCAAGAAGCGAGGTATTATGGAGGGTGAGAATGAATGAACAAGAAATGGATACGAATAAACAAGCCCCCGATGAAAACGATAAAGAGGAATAAGAAATGAATCAGGAAAGTCGGTAAAGGCTTGTTAGAGACCACGTGCTATTACTGCCCATGTTGTTCTAGCCACGGCCCCAGTAAGGCTTGGGCACTGACTCACCATTTTACTGCCAAGAAATTAATATAAGTGCATTTCAGTAGCGATTATAGCATAATAAAACGTGATGAACAGCTCAGATTAAGCTGTCTTTAACTTGTGAGAAACTTTGGCTTGCGGTAACTTCTTTCTCGACCATGTTTTGCCAAGAGCGCGGCTACAGAATTCAACCTGAATGCTGCATCTGTGAGTGTATGTTTTGGTTTAATGAACAGTTTGCATCTGTAAGTTGGGCCTTTCTTTACTCTTTAATTCCTTTTTGCCCTTGCCTTTTTCATGTTCACTTCTCGGTTATTATCTAAACCAGCTGCTAATTCTTGTTCAATCTGTCCAGTGCTTGGCTCTCCAGACTCAAAAATTGTCTCCATCCTCAAGTCTTATCGGATCCCGAAATGCCGCAAATTTATTCGACCCTGTTGGCTCCCCAAAACGCTTCCCGGGGCGCCGCAGCGACCGGATTGGCAGACGGCGCTCAGCTCCCGGCAGGCTCACACGGACTGCCTGTTGGTGTTTTTACGGGCCAGCGGACAGAACAAACGAAAGTCACTCGACAAGTTGTGGATGTTACTGAGCTGGCGATCGGACATGCCCTTTTACCCTCAGCCCACGGAGCGCGCGCATGAGGGCTGGACCAGGGTCGCTCAGCTTCTGGGGCCACCTTGGACGTCTGAGGCGCTTCCCACCGAGATTGCGGACATTGTGCGCCGCCACTGTACCGAAAGTGATTTCTGGAGATACAGCGATGCGGCAAATCTTGCCCTGGAAGTGGAAACTCTTTCGTCGGAGAGCCAAGCAGTGGAAATGCCCTTGTCCCCCCGGGTTCAGTATTGGGAGCGAGGATTTGCCCCAGTCTTTCTCTCAACCCTTGACGAGGCACATGCATCAGGTGTTGTATTGCGATTGGTTTTTGACTCACGAGGGCTGTTTCAAATAGATAGCGTGCCAGATGTTGTGTCTGTTCTAGGCAGCCGGAAGAGCCCTTATCGTCTACACATGCAAATCAAATGTCTAGAGCTCAAGGAGAAGGAGGTTCTGGTTCACTTCAAAGTATGCATCACCTTACCTGTCATGGTTCGCTTTCCATCTAACTCAATGACAGGGGCAGCTTGCGCGGGTGAAAAACTATGAGAATCTACAGCTTACCGACCGAGGCGTCGCGGCGGAGCAGCGGGTGGCCGACGTTCCGGTGTCCCTAATCCGGACGATTTACCTGGAGAGTAGTTTTGGTATCACTTTTTTCGCAGAGTCTTTTTCTATTGTCGCCATACACGAGCATACCAAATCTTATCCGACAGCCGTGGACACATTTCGTAGAATACCTGCACGGCACCGTCTAGGTCTTGTGTGGAATTACGTGAGTCTCGCCGACTATGTTCTCGAGTTGGGGCACGCCGGGCAAAGAAACTGCAGCAGTGTCAGTATTTGGGTCAGTGACACTGTTTCAAACGAATGATCTGAGATGTGGTCTAATCGCTTTCTAGATGCGAATGCACAGAGGCCTGGATGTCCTGTTTGGCTTTCCGAGCTGCGCAGGGATACATGTAGGGCGGATTGAAGTACAACCCATAGTCGGACCTCATAGAGTCTAATTTCGCGACGGAGGAAGCGGTAGATCTATTGATATGCGTCCCATCGAGCCTAAGTATGAAGCACCCTAGCGTGTGGCGATCTTCTTGCTTGAACCGCAGTGGTAGTCACTGCTGAGCGAGATATATGGTAGAGGGTGGTACTCGAGCTTGCTGCTCGAAAATGTCTACGCCATGCACGCGTTTCAAAACAAATGGGGTAATTTTACGGGCATGCTGGTAGAGTATGACAACGGGGCGCGGCGGTCGCTCGGGAGTGCCGGCTGGGCGTGGACGGCGCCTGCACGACGCCCCGGCCCCGGCGCCTCTGCTTTGCGCGGATGAGGACGGGTACGGCGTCTCGACGGCATAGCATTTGTTCGCGGTTCCTCGCTGAAATCAGTGACACGTGGGCGCACCATCATGAAGAATGCGAGTTCTTCATGTGCTGCCGCGTCGGCGTTGAAGCGGGCTGGCT
The DNA here is from genome assembly GCA_002796755.1 of Paracorniculantispora psalliotae. Taxonomy (NCBI): domain Eukaryota; kingdom Fungi; phylum Ascomycota; class Sordariomycetes; order Hypocreales; family Cordycipitaceae; genus Paracorniculantispora; species Paracorniculantispora psalliotae. The sequence goes on along the minus strand of PHFE01000067.1, from coordinate 469,712 downwards.
GCAGTGCTGGACGGAGCACCTGCACATGGAGCTCGCGGTGCAGGGCCAGGAGCCGATTGTGCAACAGCACTGGGATAAGTTTTTGCTAGAGCACCGGTATGGCATGCATCCGGACACTGGTGGGCGAGTGCTGCGGAGCTTGTATGATCCATGGGCCAATTCCTTTTTTCAGATCTAAGTCAAAGCGTAGTCCTCGTCGTCTACAGACTATGCGAATTGTGCGGACATTTTCTTTACCAAGTACAAAATTTTAAAAGCTAGCGAGTCCATATATATAATTGTTAAATTTGCCATGAACTGGTCAAGTAATATCATCTTGAACATTAAGCGCTATATGTGTCCTTGGTAACTTACGTCTGTGGTGTAGACTTTTGACGCCGAACTATTATGCCCGTAACTAAGATGTAGTGTGCAGTAAGGAGCAGAAGCGAGATTGACGGAATGATGTGCTGCTGATTGAATTTTAAATTCTTCACCTATACAAAGCCCGCGAGCTAATTCTACTAGTTGAGTATTATACTTGTAACATTAGATCTTATTTATATATGCGGTAATAAGACAATATAGAGTGAATTATTAAATTAAGTAAAGAGTAAAACGAGGTAGATACGAAGCCTAAAGTAGTGAATGAGTAAAATGCTAACCATCTTATAAATCAAAACACTTGCATCTTAGTGTAGTGTAAAACCAAACCTAATTCTTTTGATATGCCATTCTAAAGTGGAAACACTGAACTGTCTGGAAGCTCGATTATTATCATTTCCCTTAAAAGAACCCCCGCTATGCCATTTTCACCAAAATCACCAACCATTCCCCTGCTGCGTAGATGTTAGACCATTACCAAGTATTTGCATCTGCTTTACACAGAGATCACGAAGGTCGATTTTCTGCCCGCGTTTTTAGCCGCATTCCAAGCGTCCATGACAAGCGAAAATATAAAGGGTGCTTTAGAGGATCGGGAATCATACCTCTTAATCCAGACAGTGTTTTGTCTAGACTAGATGTCAAGTTACGCACGCCAACACCCTCTGCGGAGGCGGTTGAGCCCAAGCTCTGGGTACCAAAGACGCCCAACAACCCAATAGAGGCGACTTGTCAGACAGATTACATTAAAAGAAGAATTAGCGGTCACTAAGGAAGTTCTCCAACAGCAATTTTAGCCGCTATGGATTAATTTGCGAAGGGGGCGTGGAGAATTATGCACCAGATGGCTCTACTGCGTGCAGAAAACGAGTAGCTTTGAGCAGCCTGCCAGCTTCGAGCAGCCAATGCGACGGTAAGCAAGAGGCGCAGGGCGAGAAAAACCCGACTACGCCAAGGGGGCAGCATGACTATAGCCGAGGGACAAGCTCTCTAAGACCAGAAAGACCTTGAAGAGTAGATAAAGTCAGAAGAGCGTCAAAGCCGAGGTCGGAAGCGGAGGGACGGAACGAAGAGCAGGCGATGTGGCAGGCGCGGAAGGCCTGGTCATAATGCACGCACATGTTCAATCTATATAGAATCCTCTGATGAAGGAAATAGCAATAGAAACTAAGTGACATATTTACGTTGTTACTATGTTATTGTAGGATGTGTACGGCACAGTCATGACAGGTGGCTAGCTTGGGGGTATGGCTAGCTCTGGGGTGGAGTACGTTATATTTTTCTATAAAGAAAAGTAATCAAAATAAAAAATTTATACGTCCTGGTAACTATAACGCATAAGGTTCGAATTATGCCCGAATTCATGGAAAAGATTTTTTCACTGGAAAGTCGGCGTCACCGTCGAACGATATCCGACGTAGAGTTGAGGCTTAATTGATCTTCTCTTAACGATGTATACTAAACTGTCACTCTCTCCGGTACATAAGACCATATGTGGTAAAAAGCTCGGGATCCTGTCTAGCTCTTTCTCACAGTCGATTCGACCCAGGAGTATGAAGCTTTGGGCACAAACTCTGGTGTCTCAGGCCTCCGTTTTTCAAGGCATGGTCGTGGTTTGTAGCGGGGCCAAGGGTCTAGTAACCTCTCCTCCATCCAACTCAGCTACGGTTGCGTGAGATGGGCCAGGAGTTTGTGTTTTATTGGATAGTTCATAGATGCGTGCGTTGCTCCCAGGTAATTCGCTCCTCGCTTTCTCCTCTGAGGCAAGCTCCGGTTTTGCATATGCGTTCTGCGCTCCAGGTTCGGGCGGTGTGGCTGTTTTAGATCGTTTTCTGCGCAAATATAAAATCAGAGCCGCAGTCAGAAATAGAATCACCACAAGCGCTACCGCTATGGATATGCCGGCCTTGGCGCCAGCGCTGAGCGAGGAAGAGGAATTAGAAGAAGTAGTAGTGCTGCTGGGAGGGCCCGCCTGTGTGGATGTAGTCGTGGTAGTATTAGTCGTCGTAGGCGCGTTTGACTGGCGTATATAGACAACCTGAGGTATATAACCACCGCATACCGATGCTGACTTAACAGTTGTAGATACTATACGAGTTTCAGGGTCGCCATGGGAATTGCGTTTGCAGAGGCTGACATCAGTAACAGTAACAACCTGGCCACTGGTTGCACACGAGACACAATAATAGCCCTGATCTTCACCGGCAACACAATCATAGCCACTGTTGAGAGGGCGCATATAAGGTTAGCAGAGATTTATAGAGGTGGAAATCAATATAGGGGTCTTACATTGGACAGCAACCAATTGCAACTTGACCGGTACTGAGAGCGCCCCAAACAGTCGCGGATGGCATTTCTGATTCCATAGGCCCGACCCTGGTACAGCTAGGTTCGTAACCCACTGGGCAGGCTGTAGCTGGCGAGAAAACGGGGGAAACTTTTCCCACCCCGATCCCCTCAAATGCAGTCTTGTACTTGCTGGGAAGACAGCCATCCTTTACAACAAGACTGGCTCTGTTATAGTCGCAGGTCTGTCCAAGATTCCATAGGTCGATTTCACCGCTCGTTCCGTCAATAAAATATACAAAGGTTTCGTTGGTGCAGCTGGCGCTCAGGGTGAATGTTGTTGGAAGCGGGCCAACTGTAGCAAGAACCTGGTCCATTGGTTATAGTAGTCTTCACCACAAAAAAGCGCTGAATGAAAGCAAATAAACCACGTTTCTTTCTGAAAAGAAGAATAATGCTCAAAGCGACACGATTCGGCAAGAAGTCAAGCAAGTGGAAAAGGGGGGTTCATGTCTTCTTAACTACCCCGCTCACATGCAGGAGGGAATGTCTCTCGCTGTCCGCCACCCATTGGCCAGCCATATTCGCAGATATCCCTTTGCCTCGCTGATTACCCTATATGGACGCAGGAGGGACTCCCCCGCCGCCCCTTCCTTTTGCGGGATTTCCGGCGATGCCCTCCCCCTGTGGCTCGCTGATTGTGCACCGACGCCGGCACCCTACAGACGTCGCCTTCCACTTAGCCATAGCTGCCGTATAGCAGCCGGGATAGCGTTCTAATTGATACCTTCTGATTCTCCTGCTAGCCGCTAATCTAACCGTCTATAGAATGAGGTGGTATGGGGTGGATTGGCGGCCGGCGCTTCGGAAGTTTGCCTCCAAAAGCGGCATCCCAACCGCCCAAAAAAGGCGTCATGTCCGCCCAAACTCGAGGTACATTTGTTGCAAACCTGCACTTTTGTTGTAGTGGGCATCATCGCAAATTACCCAGAAAGCCTGTGTTTCGGGGTAGATCAATTCAATTCGTGTTCGACGGACTTGATTGCCACCTTCAGTCAATGGAACTGGCTCTTCGTCAGACTCGTTGTCGGATTCGTCATCGGTTTCACTTTCAAGTCATTCTCCAGAACATCCGTTTTTATCGAGCTTTTGTCGCTTTGTTGAACTTTGGGGCTTGGTGCGCTTACTTTTTTCGTTTTCTGCCAGCAGCCCGTTTCTTTTTGTCTCCTCAGTTTCGTCATCGGCAGCATCTTGTTCATGCATCCATATGTCCCTTTTATTCACCGTGACATCGGATATATGCTTCACAAGACGTGTCCTCACCCCGCTATACCCGGTTAGAATGAGGGTCCATTTAGACTATAGTCCAACCAGGCTCATGGTTTTGTACTTTGAGATCCTAGATTAAAGTCTTTGTCGCTCTCGAGGTATATCTTGTTCTAGAAGAGAGACGTCTATGAGACTATAGTCGATATTTGGTGAGGCTGTTTGAGATATAAATGCTGTGGCTGTCGATTGAAGATCAGCACGCTAGACCGAAGGTCGACGTGACTAAAGATCGTTGGCGCTGTCGACTCGGTGTTGGCGCTGTCCGAATCAGTGTTGGCGCTGTCCGAATTGGTAAAGTAACGAGAAGGGTTGGATAAAGGGCGCGTTGTTTGTGGCAGGCAAGGACTTGGGTGCAGAGAAGGTGCAAGTAATAGAGGTCCCGTAAAGTGTCACGAGTCACGCGCGAATCCAGAGCACTCAGCCACACGGCCTTTAAGTTAATATAACTTGATATTATTTTAAAGTAGACGTAGTATAGTTTATAGTAGTGAGATATAAATTCTGTATAGTTTGTTAGCTAAATTATGTGGTAAACTGTGTATGAAACTTTTGCCGACCTACTACAAGTGCCTATTGCGATGCCACTCGCATTCTCGTAAGATGCAGGCTAAGCACTACCAAAGGGATTGAACGTGACCCTTGCAGTTGTTCAACTTAACTCCGGTATAGACAGCCTTCAGAGAATAGCTCAACCGCAAACTCCGCCCATCCCGCCGCCATCTCCGGCGTGGCTGGCGGCGACGGCGGCGATAGTGGGTCCGGGGCGGCGCCGCTAGTGCGAGAGCGCCGCCCAGCGCGCCGCCCAGATGATGAGGGACACCGACCAAGTATAAGTGAACATAAATACGGCCCTTCTCCTCGCTCGCTTCTCAAATCAACTCATCATCACAATCACTCTCATCCTCATCTCATCTATCCGTTTTTCCACCAGACAACCCCCACTTGACAAATACAAAAATGTCCAAGTACAACAAGCTCCAAGGCACTCGCGTGCTCGTCGTCGGCGGCACCTCTGGCATTGGCTACGCCGTCGCCGAGGCGGCCATTGAAGGCGGCGCCACCGTCTTCATCAGCAGCTCCAACCAGACCAAGATTGACACCGCCGTCGCGCAGCTCAACGAGTACGCCACGCTCGTCGGCCGTGCGCCGACCGCCTCCGGCCGCGCCTGCGACCTCTCCGACAATGCTACCACGGAAGCCAACCTCATCGCGCTGCTCGATTGGGCGACCGACTCCAAGGCCAAGCTCCTCAACCACGTCGCCTTTACGGCCGGCGACAAGCTCAACGTCGTGCCCATCACGCAGGTCGCCGGCGACCAGGTGCTCGCGGGCCTCAACGTGCGCATCGTCGGCGCGCTGCTGCTCGGCAAGCTGCTGCCGCAGTACACGGCGCGCTCCAACAAGACGTCGTACACGGTGACGAGCGGCAGCCTGTCGCCGCGGCCCGCGCCGGGTATGGGTATCATCGCGGGCTTCGCGGCCGCCATTGAGGGCTACGCCCGTGGCATGGCCGTCGATCTCAAGCCCATCCGCGTCAACGCCGTGCAGGCCGGCGCCATCCGCACGCCGCTGCTCGGCGAGAACCCGACATTCTTGGAACTGTTTGCCAAGGACACGATTACGGGTACCGTGGGACGCCCGGAGGAGATTGCCGAGGCGTACATTTACCTCATGAAGGACTCGTTCATCACCGCGGCGGTGATTGAGTCGAGCGGTGGTCGCACTGTCGGCTCCAGCACGGAAGTTTCTGAATTCAATTAGAAGTATAATATCATATATAGAGCATAGTTCAATATACAATCTCTTCACCCTGGAATGACAATGTCTTCTCCGTCATCAGCGGTGGTCCAAGATCCGCACCGTTTAAGCAACCCCTTTGCGCCGTACTCTTTGCAGGCACGAATATCCCCCTCGGCCATGCGAATGTGAAACTTGAAACCGATAATGAATTTTTTGCCCAGCATGCCTAGACCGCTCGGCGCCTGCATGCTCGCCGACGCCAGCACTTGAAGATCGGAGCGCAGTGCCTGGTCCCGTTTTGCAGGTTTCTGTGCCTCCTGGCCTGGCAGGAGATGGCCCGGACACATGTACTCCATGATCAAAACGCGTGTGCTTACAAATAGGGCCGCCGTGGTATGGGATAACATGATGGTTGAGGCCGAGCCGGAACGGTACGCGTCACGAAGCAGTTGCACCATGTTGCGTGCGGCGAGCACCGCATGCGGCCAGTTCGCAATCGCGTCTGCGATTGATTCTGCGTGATCACGACGCTGTGCTCTATGAGAGAGAAAGATTGTACTGACGCTCAGCACAGTCGCGAGCCAGATGATGTACGGGACGTCTGCTGGTTGCGACAGCGACAGATCCGACGCATATCCGGGTAACATCAGGCGGATCTTCACTAGCCGCTCGAGAAGTCCGTCCAGCGCCGCCGGTTTTTCGTCTTCCGCCTCCTGCATATACTCCTCTTCCGTGACGCGGCCCAGTAGCACATATGCCAGGATGATGTAGTGCAGCAGCGTGCTCGCCTTTTGCCGTCCATGTTCCTGCACGCGCGCAATCAGGCGATCAAGATCATTCGTGTACTTGAGCACCGGCCGCTCCGCATCAGGCTCGTCCACACCCTGAAACTCGTCCTCGCTCATGGGGAAGTTCACCACCAGGCGGCGCTCGTCCACGGCATGGACCATGCCGATCGGGTAGCAGAGGCCGCGGTCAAAGATGAAGAAGGTCCAGACGACGCGCCGGCACTCCTCGCGCTCGGCCCAGTCCAGCCCGGCCACGGAGCCGAGGTACTGCACCATGGCCTCGTTGTCGCGCGCGTCGACCTGGTGGTAGCCAATCACGGCCGCCTTGCGCCACGCCTCGCCGAGCATCATCCACGTCGCGGGGTAGTCCCCTTGCAGCAGGGCGTCAAAGATGAGCAGGAGAGCGGACTGCAGCGTCTGAAGGGGGTGCGCCTCGGTGGGTATGGACTTTTTCAGCCCTTCGCGGGCCAGGCCGCGCCAGTGCGCCTGGTTCGCGCGGATCTGCGGGTTGGGGTGGCCGCTGGAGGCGACGGTGAGGATGGACTGGAGCAGTAGTTGGGGAACGCCTTCGACGCCCTGTGTTTGCAAACGCGCGACCAGTTTGCCCTTGTGGAGCATGGGCATGCTCGAGTAGAATTTCTCGTAAAAGACGTCAACAAGGTCGAGTACAGCGTCCAGCGCCGGCATCGCCGGCTCAGAATGCGAGTCGGGGCTCGAATGCTCCGGCGTGGGAAGTCCTCGAATCGTCTCCGTCATTGGAATCCCGCTGTCTACTCCCAGCCACGATGGCGCGTCTCCAAAGCCAGTAGCCACAGGGACGTTTTGATTGCCCGGTAGCTGGCCGCCTGCGAAGCCTGGCACCGGCCACGCTGACATGTCAGTGAGAACCGCATCGAGGTTATCGCTAGCGAACCAGCTGTCACCGGCAAACGTCAGCTGCGTGTTTGTGGGAGGCGGCGTGTATACGCAGATGCCACCACGTTTCAAGCACGGTGAACACACTGGCCGCGTGCCCTAGTGAAGGTTAACGCACGGTCATGCCGCCATAGAAGTAAGTCAGCCTACATCGCACTTCTTTTTTCTTGATCGGCACCCGGTGCAGACATCTCTAGATTTGGCCGGAAACGACATTTGTTCACAATGGTTTCATGATGCCATATCCAGCTCACAACAGCCTCATGCGGGATGGACGTAAACTCCGAGTGAGTCACGTGATCAAGTGCCGAAAGACAACTATACACGCCTCAACAGGCTGTGATTTATTATTCTGTTTATATTGATGCTATGCATATAATTCCAAATTGCGCTGGTCATGCCGTATAATTATGTCGCTCATGGTATGTTGTGTCGCGTATGGCCGCACGCCTCGTCTTATATCGACAGCGTGGGGATACGCAGCTCCTTTCATAAAGACGCTCTCTCGGCCGCCCAGCTGTTAAATCCCACAATACCCTCAGCTACCATAGTCTCGTCATTCTGCTGGATCTCGTCTGAATAAACCGACACGCGGCGGCCGATGATGCCGTCGCTGCCGACCTGCAGCGAGAGCACCTGCGGAAGCGGCCACTCCCAAAACGGGCCCGAGGCAGCGTGGCCGGCCGATAGTCGAAGCTGACGGAATAGACCGCAGTCTCTCGCGTTCTTGGTCAAGTCGCCGCCGGTGCTGTCGCATCGGCATGTTAGCAGGAAGGCGGGCGGCTAGGATAGAGGCGCACTCACTGGATGACAACGTGGAGGTCGGAAGGCAGCGACGTCTCCTGCTGCTCATCAAATGCGAGACGTGCATGCGTCGCTTCCATGCTATCAGGCTGTCCTGGGGTGTGAAATGTGAGATCGCCCGTGATGGCCGTCGAGGCGCCGCGGGGTGGGTTGAGCGCGGCCAGCGCGCCTCCGCGAGGACGATTTACAGTTTCCACGCCGCACATGATGTCTGTGTAGCTATATAGTATAATTCTTCGCGCCAAAAAAAAAAGAAAATGTCGACGTTGTATTATGTGTCGTCTTTGAAAGAGTCGAGGACGAGACCAAGCCGCGTTCGCTGCACCACTTATATACCACCTCGCTGAGCACCGCCGCAAACTTGCTCGCTCTTCTCCCTCAGGATGCACGGAATGAAACAGGATCAATCTAATCTCGAAACCCCCTCATAAGCCTCCGTTTTCATCCATTATCTATATTTAAACGTGGCCGCCCGCCGCCCGGCTCGCAACACGGGCGGATGGGATGAGACCCACCAGTGAACCTCTATGAGCAAGTTTGAGAGCGTATGCTCTGGATTACCACCCAAACACCACGCGCTGCAGTCAAGGGCCCGTCTTAATCTACCTTGAGGGCCGCCGGTTGTATGTATATTAGCTTTGACGAATAGCAATTGCTCTGGCTGATGTCATGCTATCGATTGGCTGAACGGAGCTGAAAAGACAGAGTACCGCCGGCTGCATGATGTAAGTGAATGAGCGATGGCGTGCAGCTTGTTCCCCGCACGGAGGGGTATTTGCCAGCTTTGAGCTGGTCTACATTCTTTGTTTCTTTTCACGTCTTCTTTGATTATTTGACTCTTTATTGTATTCAGAATCGCAACCGTCGCCATGGCCGGCACGTACTCGCTCCCTCCTCTTCCTTATGCCTATGATGTATGTCCCCCACGCAGCACCCTGCACAAGCACAGCTCCATTCCCTGATGGCGGCTTTTCTCTGGTAAATTCCTTGCCAACACTGTTTTAGGCCCTCGAACCCAGCATCTCCAAGCAAATCATGGAGCTGCACCACGACAAGCACCACCAGGCGTACGTGACCAACCTCAACGCCGCGCTCAAGTCGTACGCCGCCGCCGACGTGGCCGCGCAAATTGCCCTGCAACAGGCCCTCAAGTTCAACGGCGGCGGCCACATCAACCACTCTTTGTTCTGGGAGAACTTGGCGCCCACCGGCACGTCCGAGACGGATTTCCCCTCGGCGGCGCCCAAGCTCGCCGCGGAGGTGACCAAGACCTGGGGGTCGCTGGAGGAGTTTAAAAAGGCGTTTGGAGCGGCACTTCTGGGACTGCAGGGCAGCGGATGGGGATGGCTGGTGAAGGACGCGCATGGGCTGAGGGTGATTACGACAAAGGATCAGGATCCGGTGGTGGGCGCCGAGATTCCCATTTTTGGCGTCGACATGTGGGAGCACGCCTACTACTTGCAGGTACGTTCAATATTATTCCATGGTACAGTGTTGAGGCAAAAAGTGGCTGACAGAAAATAGTACCTCAACGGCAAGGCGGCGTACATTGAAAACATCTGGAAGGTCATCAACTGGAAGACTGCCGAGCGCCGCTACGTCGGCGGCCGCGAAGACGTCTTCAAGGCGCTCAAGGCTTCCATTTAAGCCCCTTTACCCCTTACCTACTACTTTCAGAATGATAAAACGATATAAATTATAAACACCAATACAAAATTGATGAAAACGGAAGAAAGGAATCTGCCACGTCGGTCCCCGTATCTGCGCGACTCGTATCAGCCTCCTGCAATTCAATAAAGACTACGAGTATGAAACATGTCAATCCATGTACCACCGCATGCAACGCCGTGAAAAATTGCCACGTTTATCTATATACCCTGCCACGCGCAAAGCTTGTCTTCATCTATCGCCGTCGTACAGAGCTCGGAAAGCTGCAGTGGATATTGGTATCATAGGTGTCGATCGCCGCCACGTTTTCGCTGGCCCATGCAGATTGAATGCTCTAGAACTTGCCAACGGTATGGATGCGGTGGTGAGTTATTTGAACGGTGTGTATTGGGCAGGATAACGAGGTGATACGTGGTGAGGATCTTTATGAACGGTGTAGATTGCGAAAGACTACAAGGTAGCACCCATTCCAAAATAACGGCACCGTAGCGAAGGTGTCACAGCAAGCGAGGCCATCCCGGTCTGCTCTTCACCTTCATCTTTACTTATATAAACCTCCATTTTCATTCCTCTATTCCAAGCTTCACCATCTTCATCAACACACTCGTTTTCTACTTACGGTTACTCGCTTTTATCCCACGATGAAGTTTTCCTCTTCCCTCGCCCTTCTTGGCGCCAGGTCAGTCTCTCCCTCATGTACATCCCACGTCTCATTCCATCTCACTAACAAATTGCAGCCTCAGCACCGTTGTCGCCACGCACGATACCGTCACCGTCACGGTGACTACCACGGCCACGGAAACCCAGACCACTACAGAGACGCAGACGCAGACCGTGTCGACCTGCGGCCTCAGCTGCTTCAGCACCATCCACGCTCCTTGCACCACCCTCACCCTGCCCATCTCCAACAGCACTTCCACCTCTGCTGTCCCCGTCACCACCACCACCACTAGCTATAACTCCAGCGCTCTTCCCACCTCTGCCACCTCCTCCTCTACCTACTGCACCGAGCCTTACGGCTGCGGCGGCGTCAAGCACCCCTCTTCGTCATCTTCGCCGGTGATTACCATCCCCGAGGGCACCACCACCGCCACTCTCCACACCACGCTCACGCGCACTGTTACGTATACCAACACCCGCAGCAGCAGTGACAGCAGCAGCGTGACGGCCCGGACTACCACGACGACGACGGAGATGCCTGCGTCGGGGACGTGCACGCATCATACGCCGAGCGGCCCGTCGTCGGGCAGTCCTAGCTACACCATGTCCAACAGCACGTCGGCGCACCACGCGACGGGTTCCGGCGGCAGCAGGCTGACGCAGTATCCGACGGCTTCGTCGACGGGTGGCAGTCAGTCGTCGGCGCTGCCGACGGGCACGTCGAGCTCGGATAGCAACTATTACCCGACGCCGCCGACACACAGCTCTACTTCGTCCTTTTCCTCCGGCAGCAGCACCACTTCCACTTCGTCTTCCTTTTCCAGCAACAGCAGCAGCAGCAAGACAACGGTGCCGACATCTACAATCACGCCGTCGTACGCCTCCAGCGCCCTCCCCGTCGGCACTAGCACGTCCTCTTCGTCCTCCATCTCTACATCGCCTTCTTCGGCTTCGTCGACGTCGTCTACGGATAGCTACCCTCAGCCGACAACCATGGTGACGAGCAGCCGCAAGCCCATCAGCAGCAGCAGCGAGTACCCGGGGCCTACGCCGCCTTCCTATGGCGACATGCCTCCTTCGTACGACTAAACCCTCGACCTCTTTCTCTTTATCACTGTCATTCTAAAAGGTTATATAGAGCAGTCCGCTCGTCGTGTGTGTCAATCTTTAGATTTTCTATAGTCTATCATCTAGCATAAAATTAAAAAAACGCCTAGTCATTTTCTTTTTTTTCTTCCACCAGCCGGTAGTGTAATATCTTTCTATATTCCTTTTCTTTTTTTTTCTTTTCCCTTTGTATTCAGTCAGGAGAATTAGTGACCCTTGGAAAACGACACCACCGCCCACTTTCCATGCCAGCCCCATTTGCGCGCGCCCGTATCACCACCACCGTTGGGCGTCGCCTTGAGCTCCTCGTCCTTGCCTTCGGGCAGACCCACGACGACATCCGCCTTGACGGTGCGCAGGGACATGATGTTAGCGCCGGAACCCGGGCCCATCGGACCAAGAGCCTCTTCGTAGGAAGTGGTAGGCGTCCACCAGGCCTGTATTCTCATTAGCATTTTGTGATTGTCTTTCATTCGCGGGTAAACGTACATCACCAGTCAGCTTGCGGTAGTTCAAGTCACCCTTAAAGATAACCAGCTCCGCCTCCTTCAGATCCGCCAGCAGATCCGGTCTCTGGTGCGGCAAGCGCCAGAAGCTGCCGCCCGCGGTCCAGTAGCGATCCGGGCGCATCACCAGCTGGCCCTCGGCATGCGCCTCCGTCCAGTGCTTGAACACAAACTCCAGATCCGCCACCTCCTTGTCCGACAGCGGCGCGGGCGTCTTGCCCTGCAGCTTGTCATCCTCGGAGGGTGTCTCGAAGAAGGCGCGCGGGTCCTGGATCGCGTTGAGCAGGCCGCTGAAATCCGCCGGCAGCACGTCGGACACGAACCAGGGGATGGACTTGGGGCGCAGCACAATCTGCGTCGCGAGACCAGAGGCCAGCAGGAAGCCGCCGAGGACGAGGTCGACCCAGAGCTCGAAGCCGGCGTTGTCGAGGACGAAATCGACGCGGCGCTCCGTCTTGCCCTCGGCGCGGGCCTTGGCCAGGGAGTCGTACACCTTGGGGAGGTCGTTGGCGATGATGTTCTTCTCGGCGGCCTTGCGGGCGGCGCTGCCCTGCATCTTCTGAATGTCCTCGTACGTCATGTTGGTCAGCAGCGAGAGGTCGGTGGCGTTGCCCCAGAGGCAGACCTCGAACATTTCGGTAAAGAGCGTCTTTTCGGCGTCGACGTTCTTGGTCGCGTCCTTGCCGGCCTGCAGCTCCGTGACAAACTCCTTGTAGCGCGCGGCGAGCTCGAGGACGGCGTTGCGCGAGGTGCGGAAGGTATCCATCTTTTGGCGGTAGAAGAGGTCGTACTCTTTCCAGTGCTGGGTGGTGGAGAAGAATGTGCTTATGCGGCTGTTCACATCATCAGCATCTCAACTTTACTTCTTTTTACAAAAGGGAGGGGGGAAACGTACCGGTACATGTAGCACTCGGAAAACAGCCAGGGGACGTCGTGCCAGGTGGGAGGGTTGCCGAGGGCGGCAACCTCCTTGTTGTACTCGGCGACCTCATCGGTGAAGCCGTCGTCGACGATGGGCGTCAGGGGCTTGTTGTGCTCGACCTCGTACTTGAGGGCGCCGAGCTGCTCGACAATCTTTTTGCCCTCGGCCTGCTTGGCGGGGTCGTCGGACTGGGCGATGGATTTGTAAATGTCGTCGACGGCGCCAGTCTAAAGCGCTCCCAGTTAGCGTTTTCTCTTCTCTCAAAATCGCCTTCAGAGACAGGAAAACATACCAGAATCACGGGCCACCTCTTGCGGACAGACTCGCTCGCAAAGGAGAGGGGGTCACTGGTGACGGATTTGCCTGTTTGCTCGTTAGACACTGAATCATGCTAGGGGAAGCTTGCAACGTACGGGTCTTGGTGTCGAATTCCATGATGAATGAGGGTATCTAGAGAATTGTATAATGAGGAAGAAGAGGAAAAGGGTAGGAGAAAGGCTTGGAGGAGGGATGCGCGTTTAAAAGAGAAACCAGAGGAGGCAGATTTCTGTTTGAGCATGGAGGGGCAATTGGCTGAGATGCGTTTTGACAAGGTACAAACAAAAGCTCGGCCAGCGATGGCGTCGATGGAGGGGCAGCAATTGCCGAGTTTGGTTTAGCCTGCCAAGCGGTCCATTCATACAGCCATCCACCTACATACAATACTGACAGACTTTTTATTATTTTATTCTAGTATTTTCTGTTTAGTCCAATGGCATTAAACGTGCACTCTGTAACTCTGTATCTTTTCATCCCACTCTAGCCTTGCGCCTCGGGACGGCTTTACCGCCCTCTGCCTACCCGCCTGTATACCCGAGTGTCAGGCACCCATCACCATACTGTACTCTGCCATACTACGATACCATGTTACCGCCCCTCGGCATGCCTATTCTGGACTTTTAAAAAGATGTCATCCCACGTTCCAAAAACACCGCAGTTATGGAGACGCCGTCACAATCTCTCTTCCTCCCTATTCCCCGTCCAACGTTCCCTCTCACAACGAGCGTCACAGCGGAGCAGCCAGTGTCCACTCTTCGACGTCATAAACACCGGGTCAAGATAAGTATCTTTTTTCCTGTCTTCTTACTCGTAACACTGTACCAAAGAAAAATACGCACGTACCTTTGAGTCGGGTTTTGTGAATGGAGACGCTACGAGTAATTATGCAGATTTTTTTTCACCGTCAGAAAAAATTAATCCCGCCGGTGATGCCCGTACATCTGTCGATCCTTACCGTCTTCCGCCCCCATCCACTGTCTGTACCTGTCGCTCCGATTCACCGATCCTTTGCAGCCTCTTGACAGTCACCGTCATTTAATCACGCATATTTAAAGACACAAATCAAGAGTAAAGAGTAATATTTATCGGCATCAACCAAAAGTTAAATAAAACATATATGAACCGTTAAAGTCGTTAAATGGCCGTGCCATCACATGTATCCTCCGCAAATATACCCGCTCGTTAACCTTCCTCCAATGGTCAAATTACACATGGTCGTCTCTAAATAGTGCTTTTCTTTACCTGGCAATGTATATCGTCTAGACGATCCCATGTATTGTCCACAAAACGCCCTCGAATCACCTCAAGGTTTCCGTCTCCTGACCTCGAGGTATTCGCCTCATCACCCGAGGTATCGCTCATCGCCTCACGGTATTCCCATCACTCAAAAGGTATCCGTCTCTTGGCTCGTCATCGTTCCAAATGTATCTGCATCTGTTAGCCACAGCACATTCAATCAAATGTCCTATATAAACTTACCCCTCTTTCTTCGTCTCTCCTCTCTCGCCGCTTCTTCCTCTGGGCTCTTGGGCGTCATCGCCCGCGGCCCGCTAGGACGACGGGCCGGAATCCCCAGCGCCGCGTTGAGGTTGCGGTTCTCTAGCTTCGGGCTGCCCTCGGCCGTCACCTGGCTGGCATAGGTACCCGTCGCGCTGCCGTACCCGCTTTCGTAGCTCGTGTGCGCCACCGGGCTGTTCTTCTGCAGCGACGCCACGCGGTTGCCCTTGATCGGCGTGTGCACCGAAGCGTCTAGCGGCTCCTTTGGTGGTCGAGGCGGTGCCGACGCCGACGCCTGCGGCTGCGGCTGCTTCGGCGACGACAGAGAATAGTCCGCCTCGCGTGTGGCCCCAGACGACGCGCTATATCGGTTGGTGTTGGGCGGTAGTCGGCTGAGGCTCGTCGCCGAACCCTCCCAGTCTGCGGAGCGCGGCGTCATGGGGTTGTCGTACTCCCGCGCCGAGTATTCTAGCGCCGCTTGGTGGCGCTCAGTCTGGCCTTGTCTCGGCTGCGGGTGCTGCAGGTTCACCGAGTTGCGGTGCGCCTTGTACTTGGGGTCTTCCAACAGCGCAAACGTAGGCACTGTTGGCTGTGCAGGCGCAGTGCGCGGGTCTGCCAGGGCGGCATCCGGAAATCCAGAGTGCCGCTTGTCTTCGCCATACAAATCCTGATCCTCGTAGCCGTCATCATACGACGCCAGACTAGATGCTGATCGTGACGGGGGCTGGAACTCGTCGTACTTGGACCCCTTCTTAGAGGCGCCGCTGCCGCGGAATGCCCGGCCAACGCTGGATGCAGTCGTCTCAGACCACCGCGAAATCTTGGGAATCCACCCTGCCGAGCTGGTGGATTTGTGCTTCTTTCCCTTTTCGCTGCGTGGTGTATTGTCGGCGCTGAGAGCCGTCTGCTGCGCGCCAGAAGACGTCTGCGGCGACGTCTCCGGCGGAACGGAACCTCCGCGAGGAGCAGTGTCATACCCCGGCGAGAGCATGTCCGGATTGGGCTTGGCCGTCGTAGCGCTGGGCAGATCGTATTCATACTCGTCCTCGTGCTCCTCCACGGTGCTGATTCGGTGGTCAGAGTACTTGTGCTCTCCGGCAGGAGGACCACGGGGCACGCTCGCATGGCTGGGTGTCGAGTTGCCTTCAGGCTCGTAGCCCTTGTCCTGTTCGTAGTGGCCCTCGGGCTGAAGGTTCTCGAGAGACTGTCCTTGTCCGCCAGTGGAGATGGGAGGGGCAGTCTGGGACTTGAGCACATCAACCTCACCAAGGAGCTGGACGAGCATATCCTCAATGCGGCTGAGGTCGTTGGTACCCTTGGCGCTGAGACCTTGCAGAGCACGCTTCCACAGGTTCTTCTTCTTGGCGGCCTCGTCGAGCGTGCCGGCCTGGGAGGCGCTCTGCAAGGAGCGAGTGGCAGTACCAGGGAAGGGGCGCGGACCGTTGATAGCCTTTTGGAGCTTTTCGGTATTTTCAACACCGGAGAAGATGACGTCGTCACCGGTGTCCTGGACAAGCTCCTTCATCTCTCGGAACGAGTTGCGCATCTCCACGGCAGCGTTCATGAGCAGAGCGACAATTTCCGTGTCCCTTGCACTTCGTTGCGCATCGCGAACCATCAGGTGCTGCATCAGGGCGACAATGTCCTTGTTTTCGATTCTCTCGATGCCGGCTCCGGTAGCGGCGTCGTAGAAAGGCGACTGCATGCCCTGCGAGAAGCCGCTCAGGTGACGAGGGTTCGGCTTGCTCGACACGTAGAACGGGTCCTCGTCGAGGTTATCGGCTCCAGCGACGTCCAAGGATTTGCCTGCAACATCGGGCGTGCGGTTGGGGCCGTTGGACATGTACCCTTCATCGTATTTTTGGCCTAGACCAGGGCTAGCCGTGCCGTAGGGTGTGGCGTATGTGGCATCGACGCCGCGATCCAAGATGTCGTCTTCCAGAGCGAGATTGGCAATGGGGCTGGCATCCTCGTAGGGATTCGTGATGAGGGTGTCGCGCTTGCGCTCAGCGGAGGTTCGTCCCCAGTCCTCCTCCGTCTCCTGGTCCTGGTTATGCGCCGCCAGCGCTGCAGCTCCGAGCGCAGCCGCTCCAGCAGCCAGACCCATGCCAGCTTTGCTTGACTCGCCGGTGGCTTCATACCCGCCGGCTGTTCTGGGGGTGGGGGTGGCTTTGCCAGAGATGGTGTCCCAGTTGGGCAGCTCACGGTCGACAGGCTCGTTGAGGAGAGACGGGTTCGTAATAATATCGTCCTCCATGTGGTAGCCAATCTCGGGCATGGGGTTGGACATGTCGGGCATGCCGCTGGCACCCATCCGCAACTCTTCCTCATAGTCAAAGTTGTCGACGCTGTGAGTAGGAGTCTCGCGCGGCTTCCAGCCCATGGCTCGCTCCTTGAAGGATCGGTTTCGGTTGACACCGGCGGGCTGGAAGTTTTCGTCCTCGTACGTCTCGATGCCGGCCTGCTTCCTCTCTTGGGCGGCTTTGAGGGCAGCGGCGGCAGCACCAACGGCGCCGGCGGTAATAGCGGCCTCGGACGCGGTGGGCGAGTTGCGATAACGGACACGCGGGACCTTGCGACCATGCTCATCCAGGTCATATTCGGAATACTCCTGGGACTGCGCAATGGACCTGGAAGCGGGTGTGTGGCGCGCCTCTTCCTCGAGATCTCTGGGGTCGTCAATGGACATCTTATCTGGGCTGCTGGGGCCACGGCTGACCGGCGCGGGGTCATCATAGGAGAGTCCAGAGTCTCTTGTGCCGGTGCCATGCTCATAGCCTGACATGCCGGTCACAACAGACTGCTCCAGCATAGAGCCATCAACAAGGGATGCGACGGCAGACTCGACACCGAGAGGCGGGTTGATGACGTTAGGATTGGCAGAAATGCCACGGACTTCTTGACCGGCAGCGAATTGAGGAGCTGGGCTGCCGAGCTGCAGAGAGTCAATGGAGTGGATGGAGTGCGCCTGGCGTCTGTGATCGGGTGACTTTTCTGGTGAGGAGAAGGCGTCGACGGACTGCATGCTTCTCGAGTTGCGCGGCATAGGGGCTTCGCTTCCGCCCTCTGTGTAACCAGACACGCTAGGGATAGGACTCAGACCGCGAGCACCAGCCTGGTAGGGGACGTATTTGAGGGGTGGAGGGACGTCCTGCATAGCGTTGTACATGCTGTTGTTGTAGGGATCGTCCATGTAGTCGTCGTATTCCGGTGCGTCTGGTGCTTCTCGCACAGCTTGGTCACCGCCATAGTAGTCGTATTGGCTGACGGGCACTTTGCGGCCAAACTCGTCCGTCTCATATTCCTCCGCATATTCTTTCTGGCCGCGCGGGAGGTTGGTCAGGTCACCGTGGGAGACGTTGGCGTGTTGCATGGTCAGAGGCTTGAGCTGCTGGGCCGGTGATCTGGATGGCGTTGGTGTTGACTGCACAGAGAGCATGTGTTCTTGAATGTCGCGCGTAGGCGCCAGCTCTTCGGTAGCAGAGTGAGGACCTTCAGTATCAGCCGACAGGATTGATGCTCTCGTGACTTCGGAGGGGTTAATGTCGCTCATCAGTGGCATTGGTGGAGCTGGTTCCTCGTCGTCAAATTCGTCTACGTAGACATCTCTGCCGACACTGCGACTTCTCGATTGATCGGCTCTTCGCCGGCGTCTGTCTCTCTGTTTCCTGTCTATTGATTCGGAGCCATCTTCCAGAGCTGAAGAGAGACCCTTGGCGGCGGCGGCGCCCGCAGCGCCCGCTGCAGCAGCTCGTAACAGGTTGCCGCCTCGGTGAGGTGATGTGACTGCTTCTTCGCGTGATTGATATTCGGCGCCGAGGGAATCTTGGCTGGGGCTGTGCATGGACATGTTCTCGTAGTCGTGACGAGCTTCGCGGTTACGCTTCTCCTTGCGATTCTCTTTTGCGTAGTCACTTTTTTGTCCAGAGGACCGTCGTCTCTCGGTATAGCCGTCATCTCTAGAAACGGAGGTGCCTGTCGAGGCGATAGAGGAGCGGCGGCCCTCACGCTTGCTCTGCTCTCTCTTGAGCGCACTAAGCTCTGGTAGGATAAGGCGACGAATGGCGTCCTCGACTGTCTCTAGCAGCTTGGGGTTATTAATTGAGGAGGATTTTGAGGCGCCAGACTTGACGGAACGGTTGCCGGCGGACAGGTTGGATGAGAGCAGACTCGAGTCTCCACCAGAAACGTTGGACTCTTGGTGAGTACGGCTTGAGCGACGACGGGGAGAGCGAATCTCGTCGCTTGTGTGCTCTCCCATGCTGCTGGTCCGGCTCTTGGAGCGGCGCTTCTTGTCGGAAGAGGAGGTCTTCTCCTTGGACCGCTCTGATATTCTGGACCGCTCCCTTTCGCTGCTCCGGATCTTGCGACTGTGCAGGGCGTCTCCGACAGCGGCGCCTGCGAGGGCTGTGGCGGCCGCTCCAGCTAGCGCATCGCCCCTAGAGTGCTTGATCTCGCTCGTAGGCCCTGTGCCATCTAGAAAACTGTCTGTGGGAATGGCGGATATCTCCGAAGGATTGCCAGGCTGGTAGGAGGCGCGCTCTTCTGAGGGAATGAGAGGGCTGGCGGGGCGTCGGCGGCGATGGCTTCGCTCAATCTCAATGTCGATGGGGTTCCGTGAGACATTGGACTCTTCGGTGGCGGAGGCGTACGACGTCATACTATGAGCGTCGTCGCCTTCGGGCAGGTGAAGAAGGTCTCCTTCAGCGGTGGGATCGACGTTGACGCGGCGGGTGAGGGAGACTTTGCGGGAGCCTTTTGTTTCGGTGACTTGAAAGTGGTCGCCTTTGCCCTTTTTGGAGGGGGTGAGGCGGACGCGGACGCTGGGCTTGCGGTCGGTAGAGCTGGAGGAGACCTTGCCGCCTTCAAAGTACTCGATGAGCAGGGAGGTCTGCGACTTGTTGGCCTTGTGGCCGCGGGTGCGGATGGTGACTGGGGTGCCGTCCTCGGGGAGGGAGTAACTGGACTTTTCGTCGCCAGGCTTGGACACATCGGTAGCCAGGTCGGTGGCGAGTTCGGTAGGCGTGGCGGTGTCGGTTTCGGTGGGCGCGGGCAACGGGGGAGCTTTTCTGGAATCAGCACCCATGTTGGCGCAGGCGCTGAGCCAGATGTGTGTTTTGGGTGAACCAGGCCTCGCAGGCTCCTGGGTGTTGATGTGTCCCTCGAGATTACAGGAGCCGAGGTGTTGGATGCGGCAAATTCAACAAGAAAGGCGAGAGGAGCTGGTTGGGAGAGAAGAGGCAGAGTATCAAGACATTCGGACTGAGGGATTGAGGCCGCGGGGCAAAGCAATCCAGAAGAGAATCTGCGACGGTGATTAGGATGGTGGAAGGCAAACAAGGTTGGCAGCAGCATGCATAAACTGGGCGGCGGCGGTTGTCGAGGATAGGAGCCCAGGGGGACATACAATACAGGTCAACGCTGGTGACAACACTGGTGAGAGTGTAAAGGAAGTGTAGACGAAAAAAAGAACCAAGAAAGTCGCTTGAAACGGTAAAATAAGGCGAGATGCTGAAGCGACGACAAACGATGGCGAACGGGAGAGGGTGGGTGTGCGGATGAAGCAAACAAGCGTCTCGTTTGAAGATCCGGGTTCGACTAAAAAAAAGTACAGATTGAAAAGGAGGAGAAGAAGAAAAAGAATCGAAAAGCGGAATCAATCGACAAGTCGGATATTGTTTTGTCGAAACCAGACCGAGGGGGAGAGTCGGGAGGCCGCAAGAAGTGTGTTGTGGATGTGAGGTGTGAGTAGAGGTGGTGAGTGGTGGTGCGGCGCAGACGGCGGGCTGACGCAAAAGTGAAGCTTGCGCCTGGGCGGGGAGGCGGGAGGGCGAGTGGGAAGCACGGTCCAAGTGAGAAGATGGGGGAGGAGGGAAGATGACAGAGATGAAATCGAGAATAAAGAAAAGGCTTTGTTATTGTGGCAAGGGTTTCGAGTATCAAAGAATTAAAGAATTAAAATAAAAAAGGTGGCCAGGACCAGGATGGTGCTTGATGCGCTGGCGGTGCCGATGAGCTTGTCCAATAAAGGTTGGGAAGCCCAGGATGTCGGGAGGGGGGCTTACAGGCGAATGCTACGGCTACACCCTCCTCGTGCTGCCCACGTTGCACCGAGACGCTGCTGCTTGACACTTGATGAGATTTACCTTTCAAAGTCTACACTGTTTATTTCTTGTGCGGGTGTATGTATTGTAGCGTTGCCGCTGCCAGACATGTTGAGAGCCCGTCGGTCAAGGTCCAAGCTGGTTGAAGCAGCAACTCGTTTCTTTCCGCAGTAAACTATGGAGTACATTCACCTGAATGAAGACGCATGGTATCATTCGTCCCCCAGCCAGCGCTAGTCGGGATAGCACGATTGGGGAAGACGCCTTGCTCTCGCTGGTGCCCAATCGTCAATACATGCGCCGCAGTCAACCGAGGTCCTCAACACGCTCCAATAGAATAGTCAACACGGCATAATGCAGAATCGGCTTGGTATCTGTCGGACTATTTTTTCCATTTTTTACTATTTTCCAATACCCATTTCGCAAGTCAATCACACAATCACACTCCCCAGCACCATCACACCGCTGAGGGGACAGTCCACACCCCACTTGGGCAGCCCCAAAAACAAGGGTTCGCCTCGCCGAGTTGTGCGCCGCTGCGCCGCTGCCCCGGTAACCAAGCCTCGTAGCCATGGGCGACGGACTCTGTCGATGCGCTTGGTCGGGTCGCAAAAGGATGGATTGCCAGCAACGACCAGGATTTCATTTCAAGAAAAAAGAAACGAAAAGGAGCCTTGGATGCATTGATTTCTCTTTTCACCGATCATGTGCGGGGAACTTTTACCGCAGTTCCGTCTGGCACGTAAAACGGGCATTCGCCAAGAAAGAAACCGCCCGCCCGCGTTCCAGTCAGAGATCTAATCTAGCCGTACATCGCCAACAGTTGAGGGCCAGAAAAAACGAAAGCCAAGGAAGAAAAGCGAGGAGGAAAGTGCAAGTATAGGAAATCAATTCGGCTATAAAGGTAAAGAGGCATCTCCTCGATAGGCTGCAGAGACTGAGGCCTGCAGGTTCCATCTCGCCACATAGTCCATCACGCATACGACAGCAGCTCTTGCGCATGACCGTGCATATTCCAGCCGCAGGACCAGCATGCACAATCCCTCACTCGTAACATAATGTAACACAGCACGCATCACAGTTACACCACCTGCGCACCACGCATACTCGTCTGTACTCGCCCGCGCTCACACCCTCATCGCACCTCTCAGCATGGCCTACCCTACACTCCATTTCCAATTCCCCCCAAAACCGCTCTAAATGAGCCAAATAAAATAAATAAAAGTCATTATCCTAACAGAAACAACCATATCCATCCCTCTGCTCTTTCTCTCCTTTTTTCAAACCATGGCTGTTGCGTTGGGTCGATTTCTTATCTCACTGGTCCCTTATAGTGCACTTTGTGCCGTCAGCCACTCCAACTTGGCGGCCATAGATTAGCTGGGAGATCGTCAGACTGAAGTTGAACTTCAATCCTACGGAATTGATACCTATCTGAAGGTCGTGTGTTCAAGTCACACTGGCCGCAAGTTTTTTTTGCCCTTTTCTTTTGAAAGGTTTCCTTTTGTTCTTCCTTTTTATCATTATATTATGCTGATTTAAAAATGTGGCTGGCGGATTGTTGCCAACTGCTTTCATCTGTTCCTGTTGAGACGCTGGCTTCATCTCAACGGTCATGAGTCACTGGCCGTACCTCACACCCGCAGCTTTCCATCATGATAAAAAAAAACGTAAAAAAATATATCATAAACTGGAAGCACTGAATATTAATCATCTTTCTTTTATCAATTCAATTTATTACAACGTTTCTGCTTTGGTCGTTGCTTTGCACCCATCTTCAACATCACCGTCCACAATGCCGCCCTCACTTACACACATCCCCATCCACCTCCCTCCCTCCCAACCACCCTCCACCACCGCTCTACACACCATCATCGGCGCCTTTTTCCCTCTCGAATGGCCTCGCATTGCCCCATCCAGTCTCACCGTGCACCACCACAACCAATTCGCCAACATTACCTGCCACGTCTTCCGCCCTCCTGCTCCCCCATCTACCAACCATGCCTCACCACCGCCCCGCGAACCGACGCAAGTCTTTGTCAAACTCTACCGTCCCAGCGCCGACGTCGCCCTCTTCAAGCCGCTCATGCCCAGTAAGCTCGCCGAAGCCATCATCGGCGCCGCTTTTGCCCGTACCGGCTACGGCGCGCACGTGCACGGCGTCTTCCAGACCGCCGACGGCACCTATGGCCGCGTCGACGAATTCCTCCACGCCCGTCCCTTGACGCCCGAGGACATTGACGCCGACGAGGACGGTTCCCTGCAGAACAGCATAGCAGAAGCGTTTGCGGCGTTTCATACGCTTACGGAGCTGGGCGAGGATGTACCGCTGCAGCCTGCCGATGCGCTGTGGACGGCCCTCGCGC